>CM031564.1:16899817-17499817 GCA_018467065.1 Ephestia elutella
CACCACTCGCCTTTTGAGTAGCATAAAATTTAATTCTTATATTTCTACCCCATACATAACTTATATAACCGCGCTATTGTATTGCCTCCGGTATGTTTGCAGAGGCTGGTATAGATTGTTTTGCTACGATCATGCGCAAGCGTGCCACCTCTTTGTTCAGGAGAGTGTGCGGTAGTACCAACCGCATCCTAAAGATGATATGTACGAGGTGGGACTGCCTGTACTTGGCTCACTGTCGGAGCTTACATGCTCCGTGCAGAAATATATTATACTAACATAGTTTGTAAGGTGTGATACTAAATATTTAATATATAATATATAATTTAATAGTGTAAGATATAATCACATGAAATAAAGATATATTATAATAACCTAATTTGAAGAAATAAGATGTTTTTTTAGGTATGCTAACATATGAGCACGCATCTGTACACAAAAAAAGAGGTGATGCACAGTCAATTTCAGTAAACCACTTAAATATATCACTGTCGCTTTTTGGTAGAATTTCGAATTTGGTCGGCTTATCTTGGTATTTCACCTTGGCTTGGATTTATAATTATATTTCTTAAACTACTACAAATATTGATCTGATTTTTGGTGAAAGGATAGTTAACTATATTTAGCAATTAATGCAAAACATGTGAATTTCGTAAATAATAGACCAACTCGTCTAATGGACTGTCGAAATTCATGGCGGCCGAATCATTTATTTTTTTCTTTAACTTATTAAATACCTATAATACTATGTTGATACTTACATAGACATTAAAAGCAACTCCAAGGTACAAACTCACGTCACCAATTAGTCTCTAGGGCCCATATTTATAGTACAAGCGCCAAAATACCTAAATTCTCGTTTTTATTTTTAGCTCCTGAACGGTAATATTTTTCACTTCTCATGCTCAGAAAGTGCTTATTTGTGCAGGATATAGGCTGCACAAAATCGAATTTTGTGCACAAGGGCATTAATGTATCTACTCATAAATGTATCTATATTAAAGCAAAGATAATTAGCCATACAGCCAAACACAATAAGAAGTTTATAGATAGAATTTGTTATTTTATAATATTTACTTTAATTTATTTGCCTTATTTGTTTTTTAAGACATAAATAATATTAAAATTATTTAATTAATATAAGAAAATTATTATTGCAAAATTAATTTAATAGTAGGCTGTATAGGTCTGCAGCCGAAGTAGCTGGGGTCCTATTGGGCAGCAATGTATGGGGACGAATACAATTTTGGGTAATGCAATGCCACATGGTTTAGGATCTTATATGGGCCATACTGAGTTCATCAAGCTCGTTAGCCACTCTCGACCCCACGTCAGAGGGGCGGAGCAGAAGGTCAAAGTTTCAAACACCCTGGGCTCGAAAAAAAAATCTAGGGGCTACATTTGAGATACAAAGTCGAGTTTGGTGTCGTTTTCGGATAAATCGATGATGGCCTATTCATTGGGCATAATGTTTTTGTAGGTATTCATAGAAAAAAATGACGTAACGCCTAAACTTATGTATAACCAGTGTTACAAAATTACAAACAAGCCCGTATTTTTTAAGATTTTTATATAGAAGATGAATTTAAAAAAAAATAGCACCAAAAAGCCCTACTAATGTAGATTATAAAAACATAAATATCATTAAACAATTTCACTAAAATGAAAATCCACCCCTAAGGTGGTAAAATGAGTAAAAAATGAAATTCATGGAGGCGAAAAGGCAAAAGCTAGTTATAACATGGAATCACTAAAACTGAGGCCGTTACTGATAATTTTATGAAGAAAAAACTCCACTGAGTCGACAATTGAGCCCTCGCTCGTATCTCGTTCGACGCGGAACAGCATAGACCACGCGTACGTTCAATTTTTTTTACATTCATATTAATGAAAAAGTTTAATAATATTTATGTTTTTATAATCTACATTAGTTGGGCTTTTTAGTGCTATTTTTTTAAAATTCATATTCTATATCAAAATCTTAAAAAATACGGACTTGTTTGTAATTTTGTAACACTGGTTCTACATAAGTTTAGGCGTTACGTCATTTTTCTATGAATACCTACAAAAATATTATGCCCAATGAATAGGCCATCATCGATTTACACGAAAACGACACCAAACTCGACTTTTTGTCTCAAATGTAGCCACTTGATTTTTTTTTTTTTGAGCGCAGGGTGTTTGGAACTTTGACCCTCTCCCCCGCCCCCCTGACGCGGGGTCGCGAGTGGCTAATGAGCTCGATTAACTCAGTTCGGGTCATATAACATCCCAAGCTATGTGGTATCTCATTACCTAAAATTGTAGCACTTTTCCCAATAGGACCCCAGCTAAAGCCTAATATCAATGTCGTAAGATGTAAAAAAAATTAAGCGGCGGGAAACAGCTCTTGTTTTTTCGTGCGTTTACTGTTTTATTTCCTCGCAATCGAAGTGAAAAGCAGAGTTTATAACTCGTCCACAAAACGATTTTTATCCTCGACATTACTATCAGTTTCGGATAAAAATGGTTCGTTTTGTGCACTTGTTGTAAAATCTACTATTTAAATTTCTGTTTTTACAAACATTATACACAAATGAATAACAACTTATGTAAAAAAAGTCATATCTATACGCCATGCCATTTAGGAGATCCAGCATCCGGCCAAACGTTCCCCCAGCAGAATTTTGAATTTCTCCAAGTCTTTTGATACACAAATTTTATTTATTCATACACATTTACCTTTCACGACACTCTATTGTACTTACTTTCATTTCGTTCCGAGAACTTTTTTTGCTAGGGGAATGTTCTAAATGTCATCCTGGCAGAATCTGTTTGTAATTAAAATCTCAAAAACTAATTGATGCACAAATTTGAAACTTATATAAACATTTACATGACGTCATACTCTAATTATTTAGTAACATCACGTTTTGATATTCAGTACTTTTTTGCTGGGGGAACGCACTCCTCCTAGATCAATTGTTTGTGCGCCTGTAGGATAAAATGATCTAGCTGTTAGCTGTTCATTTATGCCTATCGGTGACATAATTAGAATTAAGAAAATATTTATAAATCGCGTTGTCTTTGAAATCACGAAAAAAATCACAGCGCCTAAATGAGAAGACGTGTAAGCTCGCTGAAAACTGTATAAGAATCTTCTATACAGTTATCTATATCTTTACATATAATAAAACAGTAAAAATATTTTGTCTGTACATTTAGTATTTTTGACTAAAATGGTTAGAGGGACACTTAAAAAGAATAATAGAAAGCAAAAATCATTTTTTGAAATTTCTGGTCTTTCTGTCTGTCTGTCTGTACGCACTGTATGTACGCGTTTCACGCAAAAACTACTGGACGGATTTGAATGAAACTTTTTTGTTGTATAGCTATAAAGTCTGGGCAGCATATAGGCTATAATTGATTTTGAAAACTGGAACACCTGATGAAGAACCATAAAAGAACAGCTAAACTATAAGAAATATGGAAATGGTGCCTTAACAAAAGTCGTTCAACCTGATGAGCATTTTCTGCTGACGTATAAAAATTGAAGATCTGGAACATCTGATGAAGAACTGCAAGAGACCAGCTACACTATAACATATATGGAAATGGCGCCTTAGTAAAAGTCGTTCAACCTGATGAGCATTTTCTGCTGACGTTTAAAAATTGAAGATCTGGAACATCTGATGAAAAGCTCCAAGAGACCAGCTACACTATAACATGTTATGTATTGTAGCGTTACACCGCTACTAAAGTCAAGTCTATTTTAGTTGGTGATTCTATTTCTACGCAAACTTTTTCTTTGTTCTTTCTTTATGATAAGGTTTTTTGAAATTGAAATTCTGAAGGTTCGATTTTTTGACTGACTGTCAATTGGAGTGAAAAATGGAGATTATTTTAGAGAGTTGATTTTTCTTTTTCATGTTTTTATCTCAATTTCTACTTTGTACTATATCGATTCAGAATTAAATCTTTAATGTGCTTTTATTATTCTTAACATACAAGTATCGATCTCTAGCAATGAAGTTTATGGTGAAAAACTTCAGGGTGGGGAATGCACAATAGAGGCTTTCCCAACGACATCTATTTTGGATATCAAACGACAGATTTCTTCACATCTGAAGATTCCAATTGAAGATCAAAAGTTGCTATTATTGGGAAGAACATTAGCCGATGATCAGACCGTTCAGGGGTATCCTATTAAAGATGGCACGAAGTTGAATCTAGTTGTCAAAAAAACCAGAAGGATTATATGAAGTGGCACTGAAATACCTATTTCATGTATGTATTGTATGGACTGTTTATTAGACGAGTGTGGGCAAAGTCGGCCTGCACCTGAGAATGAGTCACAGAACGACGAAATGTTTAGTTTGTAACCGTGGCGCCTGTGGTTCTTTTAAGATTGACTTTTTAAACATATTGTGACAACTTTTCCTCTAAATTCTAATGGCCCCTTTTGTCGGGATAATTTTTGTTTCGGTTTTGATTTGGAATTGTTATACATCATTTCATCCATTTCTTTCACTCATTTAATTTTCTTTTTAAAATAACAAGCAAATTCATGTATTTCTTATTTTACCTGTTAATGTTCCTTTCCTGTTGTTAATTTTCCTTTCTTTTATTTTTATTTCTTTGGTGTGTCCAAATAATTTTTTGTTAAAGGACATTGGTCAAATTTTTTTTAGTTCAAAAATTATACTCGATTTTTAAGCAGTGATTCTAGTATATGGAAATGGCGTCTTAGCAAAACTTGATTAATCTGATGAACATTTTCTGTAGAGGTATACCTAAAAATCGAAAATCCGAAATATCTGAAACAGTTTGGAACACAAAAAGATTTTTCACCTTAGCAAAACTCACGCGGGCGAAGCCGCAGGCGACAGCTAGTAATAACCATAAAAAGTTTTTGAAGTGCACATGTGGGGACTTATTGAATAATATTGTAGATGACAAAATGAAGGTGCCATATTGGGTTTATCGCAAGTTTGTTGCGTGTTGTTTTTATGTAAAAATAATGCACCAATAGACGGCTGCCGCCACACATACACACTTCACACCAAAACAGATTTAGGCAAGTAAAAAGTTACAATTACAAATTAAACTACATATATATTTATATGGATAGACAGATTTGGAAGAAAATGGGAAGACCTTTGCCCAGCAGTGGGACGAGATAGGTTAAATAAAAAATATATATATCTAAACAGTCTTCAAAACTGGATTTTGAAGGATTTCACCTCCATCCGTTCCAATTTTATGCTATGCAGTCCCTCGAGGTTAGCGTAGGTTTTTAAACCAGTGAGGCTCACAGCCGTCAGGTTGCGAATGCGGAGGTCGTTGAACTGGGTCCGGGAAGAGAACGCAGTAGATCTATTGAGCGATATCCCCACGTGGCAGTCGAAGCCGGACCGCTGCAGCACCATGAAGCACTGCGAGCTCGGGTAATTCTGCCGATTCTCATCAGTGATAGTGCGTAGTGTTAGAAGATGAATACCCGCCGGGAAATCCTGCAAGAGTGTTTGTTGATTCTTCACCTCAACCTCCCCGACGTCGCTCGTATCCACCAGGTATACATTTACCGGGTAATTCATCGCCCTGCTCATATAATCCGCCATTTGTGACGGTAATGCATACACAGAATCCTTAGGCCTCGGCTCCGCCATGGATTCCAATAAGAGCCAGTTTTGGAAAACGGTGGGTTTATTATCCTCGACGCCTTCTCCGAGGCCCCTGTTATCATCGTAGAGAGTCCTGCGGTCCAACATGACCTCCAACAGGCCCGGCTGGAAGGCTGAGGCGCCCTGAGCGTGATTCGTGATCAAAGTCATGCGTGTTTCCTCGTCTTGCAACCACGCCATCGTAGTTATAGGGTAATAGTTAGCTTCGATCCCCAGCTTGTCAATTTTCACCCTTTTCTGATACTGATATCCATTTTGATCGGTATAGAATTCTGGTGGGTCACCGTTCTGTATATCGGTCTGAATCCTCATAAACAATTCTGTCTCTTGATTCTTTGGTGGGTCTCCGAAATCAACTATGTTTTCAATAAGCACGCCTCGAGAGAGAACTGGGTCTTCTACGTTGTATATCCTAATAGTGTGTTTTAAAAACGGCAAGTACATGGCGGTGACATCGGTGGAGACAGGCCCAGATACTATGATAATGTTGTCGTCATTTGCTTTCCACTTAGAGTACGGAAGTAACACGTTCTTTTCGGGGGAGCACGAATCGGGCATGAATAGGTAAGCGCCGGAACGACTTCGAGTGCTCTGATAGGCATCTAGTTTCATTTCAACTACTATCTTCTTTTTGATGTCTTTCCTATATATCTGCCGCAGAAATCCTGTGTTTTTGTCTATCAGCAAAGTCAGGGCAGAATTTTCGAGTTGAATATCACCCGGCATCGTTTTCTTAGTCACAAAGGGAGGTTTCTTACCTTTCTTCGGCTCGTTCTGGCAACTGAGACAAAACACTTCGCAATGATGAGATCGATTGGTGTGCTCCTCTAGGCTGAAGGTGACGGAGCTCAACGGAGGCAGCGTTGCTACGAACATGATTTCATAAGTAGTCTCGCTTATAACTCGTTTCCCGTCCGCACGCACGTCGATGTTTGGAGTGACCTGATACAGGACGTATTCCCGCTGACGTGTATCGTAAACTCTGATGTTGGTGGTGTTGGATGACAGAGTTATAACTTCGGTTCTCTGCTCAGCTAGTGGATTGAAAAGTATGACCTTTTTCCTGTCAATTAACGACACTTCAAACTTAAATTTAGCCGGTTTGCTATTCACCCTTCTTATTTCGCTCTTGATAACGTTTTGACGGTAAATTGTTTTGTCCGGTAACATGATCGTTGCTATAGCAATTTCCTGCAGTTGGATGCAGTCATACATACTTGTGAAGAGTTTAGTTTCATAGTCAAACATGACGTAGGTCTGCGATGTTCCCGTGATGCCGTCGTGATGCTGAAAAAGGCCAAGGTTCCTTCGGGCAATGATAAGTTGCTGGTAGTACTTTACCAAACTTTTTTGCGTAGCAACGCGTCCTTGGTTAGAAGACTTTTTTAAAAAATTTGCTACCAAAGTGAATAAAATTTCAGCGGTTCTCAGCTGGTGTTCTAACTGCCTCGCGAGAATCTTTAGGTATGGCCTAGTGGTGAAATATCCTGACCAGTAAGCCGGCCTGCCTTCACTAAAAATATCCGAATAAACGAAGAAATCTCCCTTCAATGTGGGTATTCCTTTATGCCTTTCCTTTACTGCGTTAAAGTAATCCAGAGGAGTGCCAAATTGGACCTCAGCATTAAACTCATCCTTGTGACTATTGATGTAATTAAACATTTTCATGTAGTTGGTATATTGTGCGTCGAATTCGAATGGGTCGCCGTATCGGAAGTCATCGCCCAGGGGTACGAGGACGACGTTGTGAAGCGTGAGAGAGCCGATACGCGCGTATTCTTCTATCAAAGTTTTGGATTTTATGCGGAGATTATCATTGTTGATCGCATTGGCAACTGCGAAGTCGTAGTCGAGACAGACGTAGCGATGCGGTCCGCATGTATTTTTTACCGAGTATATGTCAAACGGTTGGTTGTGAACAACTAGATTGGGTTTGTTCGTGGACCAGCCTGGTATCCAGTAGAATTCCTCGATCTGTCGCTGGGCGAGCCACTGTTTCCACGCGTAATGGATTCGTTGAATGATCGCGCCTTCGAGGCCACTCTGATCGAGCAAGTGAGGCACAGTAGGCCCGTGGCCGAAAGGGTCAATGGACCATCCTGTTTTGGGGATGAGACCCAGATTCGTTTTGACCCAAGTGTGACCTGTAAATGTTAAAGAAATTTAATTAAAATATTTAAATCAATCGATGTAGTCATCTAGCGTCACTTTCTTTAAAGATTACATAAATATTATAAAGAGGAAGTTTTTATAAGTTTGTGAGTTTGTTCAAATCTTCGGAACAACTGAACAGATTTGAAAAATTCTTTCACCAATAGAAAGCTACATTATGCCCGAATGACATAGGCTACAATTATGTGTGTTACGTACCGTCACAGAATTAATATTAGTACTACGTACAGAAAGGAAACTCCCTGCCCCTCCCGCAATATGGCACCCCCCCGCTCCTTCCGCACTTCTCCCCCGTTCTTGTGTAACTGTGGGACGTTCGACTATGAAAACGCGACGTGCGAAGCCATTGACGTGTTACTGACGTGTTTACGGATATACAGTTTCATTTGTAGTAGTAGTAGGCATATTTGACGCGCCGTTTCTATGAAGCGCCCGCCCTGCGAGCCGGGGCGGGGCGCTAGGAACTTAATTAGTAATTGGCCACATAGTTATGCCCAACTTATCATAGAACCGCCATAGAATTAATATAAGTACTACGAGGAGAAAGGAAACTCCCTGCCCCTCCCGCAATATAGCACACCCCCGCATCACCCGCACTTCTCCCCCGTTCTTGTGTTAATTTACTTGACTATGAAGAAGCGCACACATTGGCGTATATCTGAATTTATACTCACGATATACAGTTTCATTTGTGACGTCACAGACCGTGTTGGCGTCGGGTATATTTTGGAATCCAGAAATTGAAAATGAATTCTTCAAAACCATACCTTTACCTAACAATTGTGACGTCACTGGTCGTGTTAACATCGGGTATAATTTTGGATTTAGGATTTCGCGTTTTGTAAGTTGTCAGTCGTGTTATTTATTTTTTTGCTTTTACTTTTTAGGTTTGTTTGTATGAAATTTCGATATATTTGGCAAACTCATATATTTGTAGACTACATTTACTTCTACACTTTGCTCAGTCGGGTAATATGGGAACAGCTTTTTCTGAGTTTCCGGTCCCATACAAAGTTTTACCAAAAAGGATACCTACTAGATATCCATTAAACTATTGCAAAATGGAGTGTCCTAAATAAAAGTATTTCCTAGAAAAATGTTGCCGTCGGGTATACTTTATACTATAGCAAAACCGAGTGTCCTATTTTAAAGTATACCCTAAAAAATGTTGGGGTCGGGTATATTTTGGAATCCATAACACGACCGTATATATTTCTATTGTATACCCGAGCGTAACTCTATGGAGCGTTGTGTGGAGGTATAAATTAGATATACGCAGCGCACACATTGGCGTGTTACTGACGTGTTTACGGATATACAGTTTCATTTGTAGTAGTACCTAGTAGGTATATTATTTGCGACGGCCAGCCAGTTCTCTGGAAGAAGCGCCCGCCCTGTGCCCTACCGCGTGAAGTACCGCGTGAATATGAATGATTCGATTTCAGGTATGCGCCGCATTTTTATTTACATTAGCTACTTAATTGGTTCTTAATAAAGATTCGATTTTTAACAGTCTTGGTCGCCTAACATGCCAACGGGGCTTTTTAGGGTTCCTTACCTAAAAGGAACCCTTATAAGATCGCTTTATTGTTCGTCTGTCAAACTTTTTTTTCTCTGGAACGCTTAGAGATTTCAAGTTGAAATTAATACTAATAAAGCCAAAATCATCGAGTTGTGATTTTTTGTACATATTTTTGCGATTTCAGGCAGCAATCATCAAAACCTATGATTGGGTACTTCCCGTTGACCGAAAAATTATGAAATTTGGCAAAAAGCAAGGTCTAACAGTACTTAACAGGAATAAATCTACAGAAAATTGTAAATATATGTTGTTGGAAGTGCTAAAGAAGTGTTACAAACTTATTTTTGCGCTGGTTTCAGTACCTATGAATGTTAGTAATCAAACTGCAAAGTAAGTTTGTTTTTGAAACTACTTAATTGGTCTTTTAGTTAAGAGCTATAATATGAGATGCTTTGCGTGTGTACGCAGAAAAACCTCGGTGCGCGAGTTTGACACGCACTTTGCTTGCCGGTTTTTTTTATATTCTCATACATATGTATGTATAATATTCACATCAAATAGTGTTATGAATTCACTATTGGAAAGGATAAAATTGTACGCTATCTGACCATCTGTCTTATTCATAAAAAAATGAATTGATTTAGTAATTAGATGCAAACACAGAAGGATGAAAGTTCACATTGTGCTAGTGAAGAAAGTTCCTATGTGAACACATGTAGTTGCGGCGAAGTTCCTGCACCCGTAGGATTCTTCCGAAGTTATCATTCTGTTGTTTTTAATGTATTAGAACAATCACGCACTAATTAATGTGTTCTTCACTGACCTTCACTGGTTTTTTACACTGGTTTTTGTACATTTTGTAGGTTTAACATTTAAAATTTAGTTTTCGTTATTTTGTATACCTGCCATTTTCAATATAGGCTATCGAACTCATAGACTTAATAACATGGATCGAACTCTGACGTCGAATTCCACTCTATTAGATGCTTAAAGAAGGGTCGGGCCTAATATATTATTGAATATTTATTGGAGATTTTAACGTTATTGGACATTTATTAATAATACAACTTTTACTCGAAATTTAACAATTCAATTACGATTTAATAGTGACTCGATATTTTTAATGAATAAAACAGATAGTATACCTATATATTTATATATAATCAAATAAGAAACTTGAAATATTGTTTTTATATACAGCATAAATGAGCCCAAAGACTTACTTCCACATCTAAACGAACTAAATACGCTGGCGAAGCCGACAAAAGCATAAAAAGTGGCATAGTGAAATGACCTTCAATGAACTGGTCGATCAGGGCATAGATGTGAGTGCATGCTTCGTCGGGCATCACCCATCCTCCAGTAGTAATTTCAAGGCGACCTTCATGATTAGTTTTTTCATAGCCTGAAATAATTAAGTCATTTATGAATAAATGAATGATTCTTTTTATTTAAATAGGCTTAAAAATAGCACTTTTACATCGTCATGTGTACTTAGTTGATATCAGGTGGCGTATGTAATATACTATACCATCTGAGTCTGTATAATTCTCTTTGATGGGGTCCCTATCCAGTAAAAATCGTCACGTTGTACTCAGTTTAATTTTAATAAACTACGAGATTTTTAGCATACTCAATTACACGTTGTATATATATGTCACACTTAGGCAAGAACATTGTGAGGGAAACCTGCAAACATTTACAATGAAATAAAAATAACAATTTCTAATTTCAATAATCTTTTTATGTAGCTCGCGGCCTCTTGGGCCGGAGCCCTCTTGGGTCGGGGGCCTGTGGCATTTTGTCAGCCCTACCACCCTTTGTTACGTCACTGGTTGACGTCAAGGTTTATTACCGTCTCCAAAGCGCAAGTGGAGAAGAGGCGACGCAACAAACTCCGCCGCTGCTTTTTTGTCGAATGACTCAGATTTCTGATACTCAACGGGATTAGCAGAGTTTCGTTTAGTAACAGTGTTACTTCAACAGGGAATACAGAGTGCCGATGGAGTAAGAGTGCGACTCATTGGAGAAAAACATCAGTTGCAATTGCACACTATCGATAAAATATTATAGCAATACTGCGACTCATCGATACTTATTTCCCTTTGAGTCTCTCATTGTTACTAATCTTGGTATGACTGATCGGGAACAAAACCAGCACAAGCAGTTCGTCTGTCAGGCAGGTATAGACAGGGTCTGTCATCCCTATCCCTACTTATATAAATGCGAAAGTGAGTTTGTTTGTTTGTTACCTTCTTCACACTTTATCTAATACTTAATCAATGTCTTCCAATGAAATTTTGCATACACATAGTGCTATGTGCTAAGTATTGAGAAATGCCGATAATTTTTATCTTTACCTTTACCTGCTACTCTGGGTACCTTTCATCCCGCGAAAAAGCACTGTCCACATAGAAATTAACGCGGCAGAAGCTTGCGGCAAAAGTTAGATTATACTATAATTAGAAGTTAGTGTCCTAAGAAAGGCCCAAATCAACGTGTAGTCGTTACTTCAAGGGCTGGTTGGTTTTGTTTTAGTTTGCATGCTCTTAAGGTGATTTACTACGAGTAATAACCTACTTCCTACTAATATTGTAAATGCGACAAGTTTGATGTGAGTTTGTGACTTAGTGAGGATGTTGTTACTTAGTCACGCAAAATCTACTGGACGGATTTTTTGGTATACGGGTTGAAAAATACCGGGAATAGCAATTGTGGCACTTTTTTTATACCGGGAAATTCCTACGGAGTAAGCTCGCGAGGCTAGTATTAAAAATGCAAAAGTTTAGATGTGAATATGTGAGTTTGTGTGAGGATGTTTGTTACTCAATCACGCAATTTTACTGGACAAATTTCCGACGAAATTTGTTACACGGGTAGAAAAATACCGGGAATAGCACATAAACAGTGCCCACTGTTTATCCCGAAAATTCCTACGGGAGCGAAGCCCCGGGGCGCGGCAGGCAGGTTCTCAATATCTTTATGGATGTTTTTCCAATAAATATAGCTGTGTGCTAGGCTTTTGAGAATGCCGATATTATATGACTAACATGTACTTCCTCCAGTATTTGTGTGCGCAAGTTTTGTTTGTACATACTTCATTACGTTTCTTTTAAAAAAAGATATTTTTATCTTATAAATATGGCGAAACTACAAGGGGGTTCCTGTTTCCGTGTTTACTTCCAAACGCAAAAAAATGAGAAATTAAAGGAAATGATAAATAAAAAACTTACATACTGTCGCGCGGTTGGCCATGCTACGGGTAACTTAAGAACGTACTTTTTTTTCAATTACGCGAAAGCTTTTCCACCATTTTGTTGAGGAACGATATTTCAGTCCAAATAAATGTCATGTTTGGATGTTTGACCAGCTTTGTGTACGTACGACATTGTTTAGGATTCCCTTGGTCCGCGATTCGAAGTACTGCTCGAATGTCTTCAGCCACCCAGGGTCGTTGTGAGAAAAAGGGACGCGACGAATACCTCAAAAGTATAAGTAACTACAAAATTACATAGTTGCTACCAACGTTTGCGACGTAATTCACTTTGTAGGTTCAACTATGAAAACCACTTCTGCATTTGCCGTCGAACTCTCAAACGCACTCAATTCGCAATTTTTCTCGGCAATCCATTTTTCTTGGATTAACTACTTATCAAAAATTTAAAAACATGGCTTCAATTTTGTGATAAACATAAGCTGAACACAAACATCTACATCACAGAAAAGTTGCTCTACTTTTGGTACCAGTACTTGTACTAATTATGTATTCTGTGGTACCAAGTATTTCGTAGCTGAAAATTTGCTTGGCTTCTGCCTTGGCAAACAAGCTGACCAGGTAGCTTTTCAACTAATTTAGTGCTAAGCAAATGTATTAGAATACCTACCTAGTCTCATTATTTTTTTCGCCGATTATAGATTTTTTTTCCTCTTCTTCTTTCTCATTCTGATTCTATAGTAGATTTGATACAAGTGTACAAAACGAATCCATTATTATCCGAAGACTCTCTTAGCAGCCCCGAGCCAAGGCAAGCGAGGCGAATGCGAGGGTTGATAGTAATGTCGAGGATAAAAATCGTTTTGTGGACGAGTTATAAACTCTGCTTTTCACTTCGATTGCGAGGAAGCCAAACCAAATAAAACAGTAAACGCACGAAAGAAAAGAAGAGCTGATTCCACCGCCGCTTTATATTTTTTTAAATCTTACGACATCGGTGATATTAGGCTTCTGGGCCGCAGACTATACCTACCTACGCCTACTATTAAATTAATTTTGTAATAATAATTTTCTTAAAAGAATTAAAGAACCTACCGTACTTGAATTTCTCTAAATTTTAATATCTTTTAAGTCTTAAAAAACTACATAAGCAAATAAATTAAAGTAAATATTTATAAAACAACAAATTTTATCTATGAACTTCTTATTGTGTTTGGCTGTATGGCTCATTTTTCTTTGCTCTATATATAGATACATTTATGAGTAGATACGTTAATGCCTTGTGCAACAAAATTTCGATTTTTGTGCAGTCCTATATCCTGCACAAATAAGCACTTTCAGAGCATGAGAAGTGAAAAAATCGATTTTTTCTGAATGAGCTATTTTTCTGACAGCTAAAATTAAAAAAAAATCAGTATAAAAAGTCAAAAGTCTCAACAGATGGCGTTTTATTAAAAGCCGAGTCGTAATAATGGAAGTGACTGTACCATTGTTGGCCGCGCTTACGCTTTTTATTGTCAGCCAGAGGCAGAAAAAAAACACATAACAGTTTGACAATGAGGGATTTTTCCTGAGACCCAAATAAAAAAAAAAAAAAAAAAAGTTCCTCAGATGACTTTCATAGATAGCGCTTAGTAAAAGGCGAGCCCATAGAAAAAGCAAATATTTTAATTTTTTAAATAAAAAAACCTCAATAAAAAAACACGTTAAACAATACTGTGCAATAAACAATAGTGTGTGTGTGTGTGTGTGTCTAAAACAATATTGTGATTCAACTGTCAAACTGTGAGGTGATTTGTTTTTCGGCCTATGGTTGACAGAAGAAAAAAGCTCACCATATAGGTTCAGCCATTATTACGACTCTGGCTTTCATAAAACGCTATCTGTTGAGACTTTTATACTGATTTTTTTCTTAATTTAGCTGTCAGAAAATCGCTCATTGCTCAAATCACAATATTGATACTTTTTAGATGGTTTTTTATTATGTTTTATATTTTTTTCTAAATGCCAGTACCGTGCATTTTTGCTTTTTGAATGGTCACGCCTTTTATTAAGCACCACCTATGAATTCATCAGGAAACATATTTATTTTAATTTGGGTCTTGGAAAATCCCTCATTTAATTTGTTTTTTATTAAAAAAAAAAATCACGACTGACAATCCTACGTATAGAGCTATATGTCACTCGGAGAAATGCAAGCAATATAAAAATAAACATCTCACATCATTCAGGACTTATGGTGAAATAAAGAAACTCTACATACATACTCAGGTACTATTACATACATGAACCATGAAAACAAAACGCTTCTTTTTGGTCAGTAGTGTAAAAATAAGTATATGGTAATGGTTTTAGTGAATGGCAATGAACATTAGAAAATGTTTTTGGGAATCATACTTGTTACAATACTGACCAAAAAGGAAAGTGTTATGTTTTCAGGGGTTCATGTATGTATGTATACTTTCTTTATTCCATCATAAGTCCTGAACACTTGGCTTTTACAGATTTTGATGTTAGGAGGTATTTTTAGATTCCTTGCATTTCTCAGAGTGTCATAATAGGCTATGTGAATTGTCAGTCCGTCGCCTCAGTGCTTGTTTGTTCTATCTACCAAATTTATCAAAAAATGAACTTTGAATGCAGTATTGTTAGAAATTAAATTTCAGTCCTGTTAGATAAAAAATATTTATAACTTTTTTACTCTTAAAATAACAAAAAATTAATTCCAATTTTATTTGTCACACTGACACTGTAATGAAAATGTTAGTGCTTGTTTGTTCTATATCCAGCGATTGTTTTATGCATTCCTCACTCGTATAGGACGTCTCAGAGCTTGCTTGTTCTTATGTCCACTCAACCGACCAATCATAGCCCGCGACGTCATGTCCGCCATTTGCTGTTTGATTGTCACTGTGGCAGGGAGACATCGCAACAAGTACTTTGTTGCTCCCGAAAATAATTCGAAAAACTTGTTTTGACGAAGTTTTTGGTGTTTAATCTTATTTTATACATACATAAATTGTTTAAAAGTAAGTCACGGTCTGATTATAAACAAGAATTCAATCAGACGCTGCCTCAGAGTGTGCAGTAAGCACTTTTAAATTTTCTCACTTGAGTTCGTTTTGAATTTATAACAGGGTGTTGTTTTTCAGCGACTTTGTTGAACCATCTCCAAGCTAAGTCCAAGAAGTGTTATCGTATAAGTACATTGCTATTCTTAGTAATGTCAAAGAATATAAGTAGGTATTACTAGCTAACCGCCCGCGTAGAATTCGATTCTCCGACTCCGCTCCGCTCAGCTCAGCTGTTTGTAACTCAATACCTGCATTTGGTTTTTGGCAGCAACACGGTACTATTAACTAGTGAAGGTTTACACTCCTCAATTATTGAGCTATTGTGAACGGAGTAGGGAGTCTTTCAGGACCTGGACCGTGCGGTCTCTAGACGCCAAACTTGCTTTGCTTCGTGTGCAAAAGTTTTTTCATGAACTATGCGGTGGAATAAAGAAAGCATAGCCCTAAGATACTTATAACAGTCCTCTTTAGGCAATCATGTTAAAAGAAATACTAAAGTTAGTAAGTAAGTAAACTAATTGAGTTCAGCATAGTGTTTTTTTCTTTTTCTCTTTAAACCTATAAAACATCTTATTAACTAAAATAGTTTTGCTTTTTTTTATTTGTTATGAATAATTATCGTGAATTAAACACCACCCTGTATAATATACCTGGGAGATAGAACAATTAAGCACGCAAATATGATATAGTCACTTTGATATCCTATGTCGAATGTGGTAATGTTCTATGTCTACATTCGTAATTATTTTTGTGCATTTTTGTTCTATCTCCACATAAAAACTGTAATAAAAGGTATAATAATTTCCCTTCTACAGATAAAAGTTATAACCATTAATTCATAGGTAACTCATGTATTTTTAAAAAGAAAAAAGAGACCTTCAAAAGTAGAAGCTAAAGCTTTTTTAAATAAATACAGCAAAGAAACAGCTTCTCCTGTAAAATTTGACTGATGGTAGATAGAACAAACAAGCCTTTCTGTATGTTGACTCGAGGGGAATCATCATTTTATTATTTTTTAATAAGGTGAGAAAAGCTTGTTTTTGTATGTTGCTCGATTATATATTTTTTGTTTTAATGGTTTGAGGGATGATTAAAAAATACCTGAAACACGTATTTTTTTATTTGCAATAAGAAGTCTCGATATTAAGTTTTTATGGAATCAGGCGGCGGCGGATTAAACCCACCACCGTTCACCTTATCCACTAATGTACATTTTCTTATCATCTTTATTGCACACCGAGCGCCAAGCTCGGAAGTGCATTAGTCTCGATCTCGACTCGTCAAAATGGCGCCAGTTTCGGAACATAACTTGTCTCTATTTTCTTTTATTGGCCTTCGCTACTGCCCCAGCAGTGGGTCATGAAAATGGCTGATGACGATGAGATTAGATATGATACTATGTGTACCTACCTTCAATGTCGGTCGGCTGGGGTGTTTATCATTGTAGCGGTCCTCGAATGATTGATCCCAGAACTCTTTGCTCTCCATCCAATTCGGCTAAGATAATAAATACATACTTAGTCTACTTACTTTCTTTTTAATACACATTTCAAAAAACTGCGTTGCTATAATCTGATTCAGTGGTTTTCAACTAGCGTTGCCGATTGACTATCGATAGTTTAAGAAAAAATAGAGTGGTTTTCTATGAATGAGTGCAATACTATCGATAGTATTGTCGCTCGAAAATAAATTCGATAGTATAGATAGTCTTAGGCTATAGTATCGATACTATTGCAACCATTCAATAATATACTTATTGCCTAATTTTATAGAAACCATTAGGGAGGCCTTTAACCATCAGTGAGCGTCATGGGTTGATATGATGATAAAATAAAAAATAAAGGCTAGGAATGCAAAATACCCCTATGTGCGGCGGCGGCGCTAATATTTTTGATATATTTTTTTTATTTTAATGAAAAGATCATGTAAAAGTTTAATAATAAACTGTTTTTTAGTTTCGCTTTAACAAAAGTTATTTTAATTTAAAAATACCTACCTAGTCAATTTATGAACAAACCCGAGATGCGCATTCGTTACTAAGTTTATAAATAAACTCAAATACAGCTTCTTATGCAACTTGGGATGCATTTTCGATTTGAAAAAATAAAAATTTGTAATAGGTAATAGTTGTAGGTATATGATCTTTCTATTTATTCAAAAATATGAACACAAGACAAGGTGTTATTTGCTTAGCTAAAATTTCGGAATCGAGTTGGCACTCACCTGGAACTCAAACGAGGGATAAATGGCGACGGTGTCGATATCGGCCGAGCTCTCCTTCAACGAGCATCGATCTTCACCTGCCTGTAACATAAAAATAAGAACAACTAGGTAGGTACCTAGGTAAATATTATTATTATCTTCAAACGTGGGGACCCGCATCAAGAATTTAAAACGGCCAAGCGGCTTGGCCGTTTAACCAAGCCACATACTAAGGTCACAGAATTAATATAAGTACTATACCTAAGATGTGGAGTTGTAGGCACATAAGAAGCTTGGCTCTACTCTACATAAGATCTGAATAATTTTTTGACAGTGCGAGCCTACCGCAATAGGTACCTGTTACATAAATATTGTGAAACGTTTTTTTTAAACATTATTGGACCCAAAGGAAACCTTCATTCGTTCCTGGATACGACTACAACAGACTTGGAAAAAAAGTTAAGTATTTTAACAACCTCGGGTTCGAAAATAAAGTTAATTTAGCAACCTCGGGTTCGGAAAAAAAGTTATTTTACCAACCTCGGGTTAAGTTATTTTACCAACCTCGGGTTCGGAAATGTTATTTGACCAACCTCGGGTTCGGAAATAAGTTAATTTACCAACCTCGTCTTGATTGGTCGTTGTAGTGCGGTTCAGAACATTTGTATTGTTGACGGCTTGTCCTGCAATAATACGGATTGAGATTATGATGTCTCCCTCTGTTGAAAGAGGAACTTTTTTATTAAATACTAGCTGTTGGCCGCGACTTCGCTATCCACCCTAAATAACATATCAAAACTTCAGAACTATTGGACCATTTGTAAGTAACCCCAACCGTAGCTCTATTTTGGTCTTATTCAATGATCTTATTGACGGATTTCTATTAAATTTGGAATACCAGTAGAAAAATACCAGAAATAGTACATAGGTACTTTATATCCTGAAATTCCCGACCCAAGGCGCAGAAAATAAAATATTATAACAAATAAAGCAATATTCCGTAGTTTTAATATTGAGTTTTACTCCCCATTATGCAGGGTTGGTTAAGAAATATGCAAATGCGTTTTGTAGGTAATTAAATTCCCTACAAATTTTGTTCTAACACTTATTCTCCGAGAATATGCCATAAGTAACTAGATTACAGCGTTTTGTAATGAAAAGTTTGTCAAATTTCCGAAAAAAATTATTATTACAGATTTATTGTTTTTTTTTTAATGAGCACATATCTCGGAACTATCAGTCCTAGAAACAAAATGTAAATTGTATACAATAGGAAAATTCATTCTCTACAAGATAAACGAAAATATAAGCCTAAATCTGAACGAAGTGTTTTTTAATATTTTTTTTAAATTGCGGCGCGCTGAAACTCTACAATTGTGCATTTTTTATTTTAAAAATACTTACAATAATCCTACACAACACATCGAAAATTTTGACTTACTGGACTGTTTATAAGTAGATTCTTCTCTATTTACTGGGTTAATATTAATAATTTTGACTATAACATATATAAGAATAAAAAACACAGATTAAGTTAGCCCCAAGTTCGATTCTTGAGTTATACTAACTCAACGATACTATATTTTATAACAAATACCTACTTACATGTATAGATAAATACAAACATCCAAAAGCAAGGTCGATCTGGAAAAGATTATTTTCCATCTTGACCCGACCAGGGATCGAACCCAAGGCCTCCGGTGTGGCAGTCAGGCATGATATAACAATTAAGCCAAGACTGTATTTCTGAATTCTGTAGCACAGTTTGTAATTTAGGTATATACAGTCCATTAAAGTACATGTCGGGCCACGCCTGGGCTTCGAATCTAAAGTCCATTTATTCATAATTGTCCTATTATGTAAACAATCTTACCATGTCTTTTTATGATTTTACAACAATATAAATTAAAATAGACTTTTTAGGAAATCACTTTCTTGGTTAATAAATGTTTTACTTTAGAATGTTTAGGTTTGAATATTTGATTTATTTTCAACAAAAAGTACTGTGAAGATTGTTTACATAATAGAATTATGAATAAATGGACCATCCACAATAGTTATAAGGGTACAGAAGGTAAGCTTCATACAAGTGCTTCAAATAAGTACACTACTACAAGCTTGAGAGCCCGAAGTGCAAAGTCAAAGTCAATTCTTTTTATTGAAACTTGACCTTCAAAGAAGGCTCTTTTTCACATCGAAAACTAATTATTTAATCATAATATATTATGTCTTAAAGGTACAAACTACTAGCATTTCGGAACGACCACTGCTGAGAAGAATTGCCGAAAGAAACTCATGAAACAGTCTTGGTCGCCTAACATGCCAGAGGGGCTTATTTATTAACTTTATACATACACTAGATTGTGTACAGTCAAAAATAAAATAAAATATAAGAAATAAATATAAATTAATAAAACATGTTATGTTTGTGATCGAGTTACCGCAATGAAATGGTTAAGAACAAAAAATAAAAGTCGAATCATAATCGAGCAGACCAGTTCCCCCAACGTCTCGCGTCAACTCGTGAACGGCAACACCCGTTCACGAGTTGACGCGAGGGTTGTGACGACACGTGCTTACGCACACACGCGCCGTCACATACGGCACCAAAGAATTATTAATCTGTGGTAAGACGGCAATATTGGCTGAATATGATGTTTGAAACAAACTTGAACGAGTTTTGCCCTGAAATTTCTGATATGTATTGTAGCGGTACATTGAGTTAAAGCCGGAGACCGCTTCCAGAAACACGATGGGACAAATCAGCTCGATAGAGACAATCTGAAGTGCTCAAAATGTCATAAAATCTGTCTGAAGAATGTTGGGTTTTTATAATAAAAAATGTTTTCAGGGAAATCTGGACCAACACCTAGGTTCTTCACCTGGGTCGATTTACAAGGTCCCGTCCAACTGATGTTAACAGTCAAGTTATTGAAAAAAAAAAAACATAATTTAATATGAACAGGATTTATTTTAAAACATTTTTTCTAAAAAATGGCGCTATCGAAATTTCATAATGAATTAATTGCATTTGCCAAATCTAACATAAAATGGTCTTTTTCACAGTATTCTTTGCGTCGTTTAGTTACCGACAAGTCTACAGAATCGGTATTTTGCGAAATCATTGTCAGCAATTTATTCAGGGTAACATAACACAAACTTACCTACAGTTGTGGGTACTGAACAAACCCAGTGGGTACACTGGACCAGACAGCATTGATGACCGCTTCAGAAATGTTCTTGGTAACTACAGGGATCTAGTAGACAAATGTCTCTTTCGCTAAATGTTTTAGAATAAAATCTGTTGAAAAAACACATTTTGCTAGGTAACTTTATAATATGCAAATAAAAAGAATATTGATAGGAACTAGAGATGTGCGCCGATGGCTTTCACCGGCGGCGGCGTCCGACGTCTAATTTGTCGGCGGCGGCGGCGTAATCGGCGTAGTACAGTCAAGTTATTAAAGCAAAAATGAAAGTAACTTCAAATAAAAAGCGCTTTATTATGTAATAAATTCTAATTCAGTTTACTGTACTTTATCCTGTACCTTTTACCCACTGTACCATTCGTTTTAATTGTACGAAATGACAAAATATAAAACAAAAACTTACAGTATTCTTAATAATCAAAACTAACATTTATAAAATAGAATCTGCGAAATCAATTGTTACAAAGTTTATTCAGGGTAACATAAAAATTTCAATAATCAGTCTTACTGTGCAAATAACAAAAAATAGACAAATATTTTGACCAGACAAAAAACTAACTTAGATTACATATTTTATGTTATTAGGCTTTAGTATACAGGGATCAGTATTTTGATCTCTTTTATTGTTTTGGCGCCGATAACGCCGATACAAATGCCGGCGGCGGCGGCGTGGCTAAAACTACCGGCGGCGTACGCCACGCCGGTCGGCGCACATGAATCTAATAGGAACCAGGTAATAAGTATATTATGTTTTTATTTGGAATGCATAATTAAGTGAATTTAAGTTAGTACAAAAATTATGTCCGTAGTTAAATGATTTGTTTACTCTATTTATATTATTACTTTCATAAATGGCTAGCTTTCGCCCGCGTGAATTTCCCATGGGAAGAGTGTTTTTTTCCGGGAATGAAACCTTACTTCTATGTGTATGCGAAATTTCAGGAATAATGGTTCAGTAGATAAAGCGTGAAGAGGTAACAAACTTTCGCATATTAGTAAGGATTAGGATTTGTCGTCATAAAATTAAAAGTTTATTCTAAGCCCCCGTCGCGAAAAGAGACTTTTATATGGCCGAAATAAAGTAGGTATTTGAGTATAGGAGGGCCCATAGAACTTAAAACGATAAATGCAGAATTTTCCTGTATGTTTGTATGCGCATCACGCAAAATCTCCTGAATAGAATTCGATGCGGTTTTCACAGTTGAATTGTTGAAGCGTACATTTATATTGTTACGCCGCCGCCGCAGCTGTGAACCTGAGATACGCGTGTACGATGTCGCGGGTAAATTGATAAATATAACATTTTTATTTCAAGTATATATACCTTCATCTGTTCCATTCCGGTGTTTTTCAGAGATCCAGCTTCTAATGTCTGTACAGAGAAGTTCACAAGAAATGACAAGCAACTTGAGTCTACTATGCGATAACTTTGCTAGTTTTATATTGGTATTTATATACACATTTGTGTTGTTATATTTTTTTACTTAAGTTATTAATCATATAAGATTGAATAGAATGGGTGAATACAACCCACTGCCCAGAAAAACTTAATTTAAGTTTATAGTATAGGTACTGTTACTATGTAAAAGTGGTTTTTATTGTGATAAATAAATAAACAATTTGGGCTAATTTTGACGACGAAGTTTACCTAGTTAAATTAATTATGATCGTCAAAATGACTTTTGCCCAAGTAAACATAGCAAAGTAATCGCATAGTACAAATCTACCACGAACCAGAATTGGCCGCTAACTTACTACACAAGTAACTAGGTAGGTAGTCGGAATGGAATTTCCGAAATCCCTTTCTTAGTGTTCATGCTATTACTACTTAAGTATAAAGAACCCAAAATTTCAAGATTCTACGTTCAGCTGCGTTGATATAACAATCAGTCAAGTCAGAAGTAACATAAGGTACCATTCAGATAGGTAATGTACTTATTCATTGGATTTAGAAAATTGGTTCACTAGGGCGTAAAATAGAAGGTGGAAATTTGAATAAAGCTTCATGTTTTAGAGTCACTCTTTTCATCGATCGAACGAATCGTCATTTTCAAAACTGGCCCAACTGCTGCTGTCGGCTCGGGATGTATATTTGTTCCGGACTAAAGGTCGCATTTCTGAATGGATCCTTACGAAACTTGGCACACGTGTTCCATGATATATTTGAAACTAGTTGTTGCCCCGCATAAAAAAGGGGTACCTAGGTATTTCGTGTTGTTCTTACTAATTTTAACCCCCATTTCAGCCCCTTATCGGGCTATATATTTTTCAAAAGCCAATGTATATGTACCAAACAAAACATGCTTAAACTATATGTACCATTTTTGATCAAAATCGGTCCAGCGGTTTAGCCGAGAAAGTGTATAGACAGACTTTCGCATTTATAATATTAGAACCTATGGATTTTTTGTCGTCATTATTATCGATTGGGGAAAATGGGGAAGTTTGCTGTGGCGTTATTTATGAACGGATTTAATCAGAGAGGAAATATTTCGAAAGCTCAAAACTCGACTAAATGCATCACACGAATAAAATCGCGTGTACACATGCATGTCCACTAGAAGACTAGAATATGAAAAAAAAAGTGTGCTTGGCGTGGAATGCCCCCAGCAAACGTTTCTGGTCGAAATTATCATAAAATTACCTATTTATACCAAGAATAGGTAATTTTATGGTAATTTCGACGAAAAGTGTTTGCTGCCGATTTAAGTTACATAGTAGATTAATAAAGTTTTGAATAGCGGCCAGGAATTAATTTTCGTCCTCACTTTTCTGACCTTGTTCGTGTCTTCTTTTTACTACAATTTATTTATTTTAACTTTTTTGTACACACATATCTACAAAAGTACAGTACAAAAGGTGGACTTAATGCTAAAAGCCTACATATACATTTCCGAGCATGTTTTAGAAAAATAATCTTCGATTTGACTTGGACATAAATTGAAAAATGACGCATTACCATATTGGTTAGTCGGCAAAATCTCACGTTGGCAGTTTTAGTAGGTCAGCTGGATCAGACCCTGAAAATTTCCTTCTAAACCATGTTCCATGATAAACCTGATCTGTTTTTTCTCACTAGTCCTACGTTATGAAATAATATTTCACTTACGATTACTTGGGAACCGGTTGAGTTTGTAGTACAAAAATCCCAAACCCAAGACTAGGGTAAACACGATCGAATATCTGGTGGATAAGATGCGGTTTCGAGGCAGGCGCGTCCTCATTTTGTGATCTAAGAAAAATTGAAGTTAAGTACTTATTTACAATTTTCTATTAAACTCTTGGTACTTTTTCTTATCAATCAATAAACACAGTACAAAAAGGTATTCTCTATCACTATTTGTTTTGAATCATCATGGAATGAGCACGAACAAGTGTAATGGAAATGGAAATAAGCAAAATTTTGTCTAGTTTCAGCAGGGAAAAATATTAATATTTTTACATAGTTTATTCATTGCAGAAGACTTCGACTAGGCTTTTTGAATCTACAAGTTATATTTAAATGGATTACAACTATAAGATACTTATTTTAGTATACAATCAGATAGTTATAGGATGGCAAATTTTCTTTGAATGACGTACATAGCACAGAATTTTTTTTTTAATTATAAGCAGAATAAGTTACAGATTTTCTGACAGATCTGTCTGTGGTGGACACCACACGGATGCATTTACTTTTTCCCATGGAAGTAATAAGTACTTAGTACTTCCATGCTTTGTCTACAGAATTTTTTTTTAAATACCTATTATAGTCTGTGACTTTGTCTGCGAGCCGTCACAGTACCTAGCGCATGGAAGTAATAAGTACTTACGTACATAAGTACTTATTACTTCCATGACCTAGCGCTACAACTAAACTTTTTTTTTCTAGCTCTATGGTTCATAATAACGCTTCAGAAAACTTCCCTCCTTTTTGCTATTCTACTCATGGAAGTAGTAAGTACTTTGTACAACAAAGTACTTACTACTTCCATGATTCTACTTCACCCACAGACATATAATATAAAAAAAAAATTATTTCTGTGACTTCACCCCAACAAAAAAAACTAAAAATCAAGCAACACGTTTGCCAAGTTTTGTTAATCAGAGTTTAGAATATAATAAAACATGTTCTTATATTTCTATCTATTTATTTCAACTACAAGATCCTCAAAACAAAAAAAAATAGGTATTAACTTTTAGACTATTTAAAAGTAATAAACGAACAACTTAGTAAAAAAATGTTTCTATAACGCAAACAAACGCAAATATGGTATAGGTACGTTTACGTTATAATATTCGATCATTTAAAAATATTTTGCATTATTAATTGATTCATACAGAATAATAAAAATATTAAATAAAATAATTAACATAATTATTGTATCACAAAAATATAACAACAAGAAATGCATGTATATTTGGTACACCGATTTACTGTTACATTGAATATTGTCGTAATATCTAATACATGGATTAATATAATGAAATATCTGAATGGTTGAACTTGAACCACAGGGTTGAACCCACCTTATGTTTAACATTAAGTGTATATATATATATGTATGAGGGCCGTCTTTCGTCATGATATTTTTAACGTTATTTCTTATTCATAAAAAATACGAACGCTTACTAAAGTACGGTCGCGGAACAGAAAGAATTTCGTACGATAACCTATTATTACCCATCTCTGTCACTCCCGCGTAAATATAATGCGTCTCGCTCGCTGGCGACAGCGGTCATTGCATCTGTGCGAGCGAGACGCATTATATTTACGCGGGAGTGACAGAGATGGGTAATAATAGGTTATCGTACGAAATTCTTTCTGTTCCGCAACCGTACTTTAACTTCAGTCCTTAATTCTCTTTTTATTACATTAAAAGAACGAGAAAACGTTAGCATTAATTCGTTTTTTTATGAATTAGAGGAGCAAACATTTTGGAACGTGAAAGATACATTTTATTAACACTATCGGTACCTAGTCTGCTAAATAAAGCCTTTACCTTATTCCAAAAGAAGCTACGTACAAGGGTTATTTACAAATAAAATTATCTAATACAAAGCAATTTGTGAAAATGGCAAAAAATCTCACTTATAGTGCACCACTTTTTAAATTAGATAATATCGATTCAAATTCGGCAGTGTCAATGTTTTAAAGGAAAACAAATTTATTATTAATCAGCCGATCGCCACATAAAATATGGCATTGATCTCGAAAGGCAGCCTTCAGTCAACATTGAATATTTAAAAAGTACTACCTAATTGATTATTATGCTAAAAACATCGAGTTGAACTATCTGAAATGCTTATTGTATTTTAATCCTAATTTATCCCTTAAAACCCGGATGTGTACAATACATTGTTTCAAAAATTCTTATAATTTGTATCATCAATTGAAGGCATATGAAAGTTGTTCAGTTCAGTATGATTAGTTTTAAAAAGAATAACTAAACATTCACACATTATACCATCAATATATGAAATGTAATTTTAAAGTACCCAACCGAAGGGAAGTAAACTCCATTTATTCTTACCAGTCCTATCATGTAAACAATCTTACCATGTCTTTTTATGATTTTACAACAATATAAATTAAAATAGACTTTTTAGGAAATTACTTTCGTGGTTAATAAATGTTTTACTTTAGAATGTTTAGGTTTGAACTAATATTTGATTTAATTTCAACAAAATTCAACAAAAAGTACTGTGAAGATTGCTTACATGATAGGACTAGTAAGAATAAATGGAGTTTAGGTAAAACCCGACATCTGTGAATGTGAAGAAAATTATAAGCTACAACTTAAATTAAAATCGCTAATAAAATAAGAAAAATATATAATAATAAATATATTTTTTATTATTTTTACTTTTGTTATGTTACGACATATAACTTTAACATAATTCTGTAAAAAACATCAGAGCAATATTAGACACAACAATAAAAGATTACTATTGAATAACACTACAACATTAATCTTAAAATTACAAAGATCGCTAACATTCCTTTTTCCTAAATATCATTACACATTATACAGACTTAAGCCTGTTACAATGTTATGAACCTAATGACTATTTCTGGTTATGTATTAAATGTTAGAAGCAAGAGACGCGTTCGAGACAATCAGATCTAAAGAGACATACCTAATGATGTAAAGTCCATTTATTCATAATAGTCCTATTATGTAAACAATCTTACCATGTCTTTTTATGATTTTACAACAATATAAATTAAAATAGAATTTTTAGGAAATTACTTTCGTGGTTAATAAATGTTTTACTTTTGAATGTTTGGTTTTGAACTGATATTTGAATTATATTCAACAAAATTCAACAAAAAGTACTGTGAAGATTGTTTACATAATAGAACAATTATGAATAAATGGACCATACCTATACAGGGTCAAATCAAAATCATTGGCATCCTTTCTACTGGTGAAAGTACTTCATGTCCGTTAACCATTGAGGACTTCGGAGCGGATCCTGGGTTCACCATCAGGTCATGCTTATAATAATGTATTTACATTGGAACTGGACCCACGTATAGAATTTCAACTCTGTAGGACAAGCAAGTTTAAATTTAGCTTGCAAGATTTGGCTAACACTTAAGTTAAAGTGTTTAAAATAGTGGGACTGGTTGGAATAAACGAGTACTTTAGTTACTACTATTCTACAGCTCAGAAAGGAATGTAATGTCCCACTAACACAGTTACCAGCAGCCAGTCTTCTTGCAATATCACCCTTAGGTTAATTACATGATTTGTTTATTTGTTCAACAATCTCTCCAACTTATAATTTACTAATGTTGCATTTTATTACATTTGCAGCTGTTCGAAATATCATTACTTTTGCCTTGCTTACATTCACTTATATGTATATTATAATACGTAAAAATTAAGTTTTCTTTATAACACGAGCAACTGATACAAAGTGAGTCTCTATGCTTTCTGTACCACCTGGCCATATATGTATAACCTCAATGACGTACACAATTAAAGTCAAAAGGCGATGGGCTTGGTTGAGTGATTTAATTACGCTCCTATTTATAAAACAGCATTTATCACAGGCTAATTAAAATATATTTAAATTAATTTAGGAAATATAGGGCTAACAAAAACACAGTAGCACCCTCAATAAAAATAAAATAAAAATACTTAAACAAAATTAGAAAAACCCTCTAGATTGTAATAGGTACCTAACATAAAAGTACACGCTTTTTGAACACGGAATAAAACGGCAATACCTAATTGGGATCCAACAGCAATATCTGAGAAATGGGACTATACATATGTATATGTGTGTATGTGATACATAGAATCACGTCTTTATCTCTTACGGGGTAGACAGAGCCGAGTCGTGAGAATCGTAGGAAAGTTGGACTTGTATATATGTAGGTATATTATCGTTTATTATTTTGTGATCAATATTTTTGTACCTATTGCAATTTGCCATATTTGTTTTCGATTAAATATTATTTTAAATGAGCGCGCCACTGGGCCTCAGGTTGATGCACAGTTCAGCAGCCATGGGAGATCCAAAATTCTTTTATCTAATTTTAATTCTTTTTTTTTCTGTTTTGTGAAACATGAATATTTTTTGCCCGTAGATATTCAGTTAATGAAAACTTATTGGGTAAAAATTTAGGACTGGGCCGCCTAATTATAAAGCATCAACCTCAATTTAAGAAAGAGATCGTTAAGAATAATTATAATAAATTTTATCGCGCGAACAATTTCAGATTTTTACTTACATTAGAGAGAGACATAGCACTGATCATAATCGCGGTATAAATAGAATATAGAATTAACATTATAGATATTTAATAACATTGATTATTTTCATTAAAGAATATAATCGTACATTTCATTCAGATTCATATCATTTGGTCCTGAGGTAGATTTACCTAGATACTAGATCTCTGCGATTGGAATAGTTTAATATTTATTTTTTATTATACGTTAAAATTCTATGTTTGATTGTTAATGGTTGTTAAAATATGAAATGATTTCGAGATTCGCCAGTGGGTTATTGCATTATAAGTATATATTTATTTATAAAATGTCAACGGCCGATCGTTGAATTGGCCACATCGTGATATGTAAGGGCACATCTAGCTCGCTAAGGCGCTGGACAGACAGAAAAGACATACCACGCAGACATATCTCTTCCGCGTCCCATTCATACAAAATGCGTCGCGACGCAAAACAAGAAAAGACAGGGCGCAGACACGACGCTTGTTCGTCGGCGTCCTGATGCGCCCCGTCTTATATGTCTGTCCAGCGTCTAACCTAGCCGTGATGCGCCCAATAAAAAGTCGGGCGGATCGACGAGAACGACCTATTTTTTTGTCGATATTCCTACCATATCGCAGCCGTCCGTCATTGCGATCTCAGCATTCTTTACGGCGGCGGCGTCACAAAAAATAAAAATATTCAGTGAAATAAAATAAAAAGTGCAATAATCATGTAATAAATTAATAACAATAATAATTTTAATTTTAAATTTTATTTGTATATCCTACACTATACATACATATGCCCAAGTACCGCTGGACAAATCATCAAATGACGATACGGCCAGTGTTCCTAGAGGCGTTTCACTATAAACCCGGGCATGTCACGATGTGGCCGACTACACGCATTATATATTTTTTTATGGTAAGATAAGTATTTTTAATTTAATTTACAACGAAAAAAACTAAAAGCAGTTCGTTATAAAATTTGTAAATGATCTTTCAATTTATTAAATAAAAGTTTCATTAAAAACCCTGCTGCCACACACAGACTTCTGGTTTCTATCAAACTGCACCATTTCGATACTCACCCGCATTCAAATCTCACCAAAAAATATTTAGGCAAGTGAAAAAGTTAAAATTACAAACCAATTTATATCTAAACAGTCTTCAAAACTGGATTTTGAAGGTTTTCACCTCCATCTGTTCCAATTGGATGCTATGCAGTCCATCAAGGTTCTCGTAGTTCTTCAAACCAGTAAGGCTCACAGCCGTCAGGTTGCGAATGCGGAGGTCGTTGAACTGGGTCCGGGAAGAGAACGCAGTGGATCTATTGAGCGATATCCCCACGTGGCAGTCGAAGCCGGACCGCTGCAGCACCATGAAGCACTGCGAGCTCGGGTCCAGATTATCGTCAGTAATAGTGCGCAGCGTTAGAAGATGTATACCCGCCGGGAAATCTTGCACAAGTGTATGGTGAGACTTCACCTCGACCTCCCCGACGTCGTTCGTATCCACCAGGTAAACATTCACCGGGTAATTCATCGCTCTGCTCATATAATCCGCCATTTGTGACGGCAATGCGTACGCAGTGTCCTTTTGATTCGGATTGAAACGTCTCTCGCTGACGTGTTTAAATACTTTCTCGCTGGTGTCCCTCTTAGGCCTCGGCTCCGCCATGGATTCCAATAAGAGCCAGTTTTGGAAAACGGTGGGTTTATTATCGACGACGCCTTCTCCGACGCCTCGGAAGTCATCATAGAGAGTCCTGCGGTCCAACATGACCTCCAACAGGCCCGGCTGGAAGGCCGAGGCGCCCTGAGCGTGATTCGTGATCAAAGTCAAGCGGGTTTCCTCGTCTTGCAACCACGCCATCGTAGTTATAGGGTAATAGTTTGCTTCGATCCCCAGCTTGTCAATTTTCACCCTTTTCTGATACTGATATCCATTTTGATCGGTATAGAATTCTGGTGGTTCACCGTTCTGTATATCGGTCTGAATTCTCATAAACAATTCTGTCTCTTGATTCTTTGGTGGGTCTCCAAAATCAACTATGTTTTCTATAAACACGCTTCGTGAGAGTACTGGGTCGTCGACGTTGAATATCCTAACAGTGTGTATTAAAAACGGCAAGTACATGGTGGTGATGTCGGTGGAGACAGGCCCAGATACTATGATAATGTTATCGTCGTTGGGGCTCCATTTAGAGTATGAAAGTAATATATTCTTCTCGGGGGAATCATAGTCGGGCATGAAGAGGTAAGCGCCTGAATGTCTTTGAGCGCTCTGATAGGCACCTAATCGCACTTCAACCACATTCTTTTTTTTGATGTCTTTCCTATATATCTGTCGTAAAAATCCTGTATTTCTGTTGATCAACAAAGTCAGGGCAGAATTTTCGAGCTGAATATCTCCCGGCATCATTTTCTTGGTCACAAAGGGAGGATTCTCGCCCTTTTTCGGCTCGTTCTGGCAACTGAAGCAAAACACTTCGCAATGATGAGATCGATTGGTGTGCTCCTCTAGGTTGAAGGTGACGGAGCTCAACGGAGGCAGCGTTGCTACGAACATGATTTCGTAATTAGTGTCGCTTATAACTCGTTTCCCGTCCGCACGCACGTCGATGTTTGGAGTGACCTGATACAGGACGTATTCCCGCTGACGTGTATCATAAACTCTGATGTTAGTGATGTTGGATGTCAGAGTTATAACTTCGGTTCTCTGCTCAGCTAGTGGATTGAAAAGTATGACCTTCTTCCTATCAATTAACGACACTTGCAACCTAAATTTAACAGGTTTATCATAGTTTTCCCATTCAATTTCGCTTTGGATAATGTTTTGAGAGTGGATCGTGTGGTCCGGTAACATGGTCGTCGCGAGAGCTGCTTCTTGCATTCTGATGCAGTGATACAAACTTGCTGAGAGTTTAGTTCCGTAGTCAAACATGACGCTGGCCTTGGATGTTCCCGTGATGGCGTCGTGATGCTGAAAAAGGCCAAGGTTCCTCCGGGCAATGACAAGCTGCTCATAGGACCCCTCTAAACGTTTTTGCGAAGCTACGAGTATTTGGTTAGGCGACTGTTTCGCATAATTTGCCACCAAAGTGAATAAAATTTCAGTGGTTCTCAGCTGGTGTTCTAACTCCCTCGCAAGAATCTTGAGGTATGGCCTAGTGGTGAAGTATCCAGACCAGTAAGCCGGCCTGCCTTCATTGAAAATATCCGAATAAACGAAGAAATCTCCCTTCAATGTGGGTATTTTATTGTATCTTTCCTTTACCGCGTTGAAGTAATCAAGAGGAGTGCCGAATTGGACCTCAGCATTAAACTGATCCTTATGACGATTGATGTAATTGAACATTTTCATGTAGTTGGTATATTGTGCGTCGAATTCAGATGGGTAGTCGTATCGGAAGTCATCGCCTAGGGGTACGAGGACGACATTGTGAGGCGTGAGAGTACCTATACGCGCGTATTCTTCTATCAAGGTCTTGGATTTGCTGTGGAGGTTATGATTGTTGATTTCTTCATGTTTGGCCGTGTATTCCGAGTATTCGCCAGGTATCTTCCTGAAGTCGAAACTTAGGCAGACGGAGGGATGGGGTCCGCATGTACTTTTTACAGAGTATATGTCAAACGGTTGGTTGTGAACAACTAGATTGGGTTTGTTCGTGGACCAGCCTGGTATCCAGTAGAATTCCTCGATCTGTCGCTGGGCGAGCCACTGTTTCCACGCGTAATGGATTCGTTGAATGATCGCGCCTTCGAGGCCACTCTGATCGAGCAAGTGAGGCACGGTAGGCCCGTGGCCGAAAGGGTCAATGGACCATCCAGTTTTAGGGATGATACCCAGGTTAGTTTTGACCCAAGTATGACCTGTAAACGTTAAAAAAATTACACATAAAAGAGTTGAATCAATCGATATGTGGCCATTGCAGTCTCACTTGCTTTTTAAAAAACAAGTAGGTATATTTTTATAGATAACTTTCTAAATTAATACAGTCTCTAAAGGTTGAAATCATTAGGTCCAATTTCTAAAAAAGTCCCTATAAATTTTATACTGATTATAATTGAAGGAGTAATAAGATAGTGGCATAATGAAATGACCTTCAATGAACTGGTCGATCAGGGCATAGATGTGAGTGCATGCTTCGTCGGGCATCACCCATCCTCCAGTAGTAATTTCAAGGCGACCTTCTGCGATTAGTTTTTTCATAGCCTGAAATAAATTAAAAAAAAAAGTTTTATCACAACTTGTTCAACAATTTGTCCAAAATTATTGAATACCTTACCTAACTAAATTGCTTAAAGTTACGCTTTGGAATTAATTTACGCTCTTTTCCACACCCTTAAGTCCGGATTGGGCCTGAGTTAAGTTTTATTTTAGATGCGTAGCAAGCTTTATATTATCCGGTGAGAATTTTGATACGGCTGATGATGATGTATACGCTATCCAATGACAGTCCGATGATGAGATAAAACAAGTGTTAGAAATTAAACAAAAGTTTTTGAAGTAAACGAACCAAGGTATGATTGGACTAATAATGAGTTATAAGGAAAATACATTTTGCACCGACAATATAAGAATGGGAAACTATATGAAAAAAATACCTTTTGTTTGACAGGGTGTGCGCGCTCCCACCAGGAATTGAGGAACGAAATCTCAGTCCAAATGAAAGTCATATTGGGGTATTCGTTCAACTTGCGTACGACATTGTTGAGAATATTCTTGGTCTTCCATTCGAAGTACTGCTCGAACGTCTTCAGCCACCCGGGGTCGTTGTGCGAATGCGGGACGACGAATACCTATTAGTTATACAACAATAATTCCTCAATGAATTTTATGTCGTTTAGTTAAAGCGTTGGTGGCCGAGTGATAGGGCGCCCGCCTGTGGCTGCAAAGGTGTGGTTCACTTGCTGCCGGTGAAGGAAAACATCGTATGGAAACCTGCACTCTGGTTGATGATTATGAGGGATACGGCTTAAGGAGGAGTTAAATAAAATAACACAGAGTATTCTTTATCCCAAAATTCACATATGGTAAATATTTTTAAAATCCTCTTTGAGAAAATCTTCAAAGTCTACGAATAGTTAACAACGTTATCGTATGGTTGTTTTTTTGTAATCATTATTCCAAGAAACTTTATCAAATTATTTTTTATGACTGTACAGAATTTCTACAATGCAAGGAAATATGTGCGCAAATATAATCTGCGTTTGTTAAATTTCAATATTACAATGTTGATATCAGAACAATTTACTCCATAAAAGAAAACATAAATAGACACTAAACATTAATAAAACTAAAAAAAAACGTTCTGGCGGGCCCAGTTCGATAATGGTCTTTGTCTAATATTGATCAGTTCTGGATTCAACCACTTCGACCCATCTAAAGAGGTCTTTTTCTGGTTTTGAGCATATTGTGTCCTCCTTTTGTAGGGTTAGCAAAAGTAACAAAAAGCGGAATCGCATACTAGCAGCACTGCACATTAAAAGTACCCAAACTGTCTTTCCAAGCTTCTTCTACCCGTGTGCCATATTACATCGAAATGCGTCCAGTCAGTGTAACAAAGTGGAGCAAAATCGTAAGTAAACACACCAACAACTTTCATGAAAGAAGACAGATTAAAACTGACTCTTTATATTAGTAGTACTAATGGGTACATCATTTACAAACGGGCAAAAGTAGCTCAGAGATTGAAATTTAAGTGCTGAAACGGAGATCAGCGGCTTTGTGCAGTAAAAGAAAGAGTCTTGCCTGACGGACATGCACTTAGAGCAAATCTCTGAACCCGCCCGCGATGTCCGCCTGGATAAGCTGTCTTAGGTACAATTTTTTATTTTTACCTTTTATAACGCCTTCAGCAGACGGGATTTAAGCTGGTAATGGACGCATTTGCTAGTTCTCGCTTTTACTGTAACGCGTATAGTAACGAAGTGGTTTTTTTTTGCATCGCATTCAATTCATAATGAACATTTATGTGATGTAATGAAACTAAGCGTTTAAAATCCAATTATAATTAAATTATCAATTATTGAATTGATGAAACACGTTTTGTTTTTAGGGCTTTCATTAGACCTAAACCCTAAACTAATTTAAGTCAAAAGTATTTTTCTATTATTTAACTAAACTTCGTTAGCGGGAATCGTCGATTGATCCCGCAGGATAAATGGACTAAAACAACAAGAGAAATATAACGAATTTCGTATATTTAGCACTGGTTTATATATTACTACGCCAGTTATATACAAGTTAATTATATTACCAAATAAAATAAAAATTAAAAAAAATAAAATTAAAATTATTTGCAAATAAAATATTTCATTCATTCATTCATTCATTCATTACCTGCAGTAGCGGTCGGCGGGAGTCGTTCTTAGTCTTTTCGTAGCGGTCCTCGAATGATTGATCCCAGAACTCTTTCGTTCTCATCCAACTCGGCTGAAATAATAAATACAGTACATATATAATACATATAAACATGTCTGTCAGATGCAGCGAAACCTGACCCCTGAGATGGATTCTGTAAACAGCAGGCGTTCACTTTGATACTGTATTATAATAACTGTCGATTCTGATTCGAATTTTATCTTTATTTTTTTGTTCTTTGCCATTAGATTGTGGCTACTCGATCACAAACATAAGATGTTTTATTATATTATATTTGTTTCTTATATTTTATTTTATTTTTGACTGTACACAATCTAGTGTATGCATAAAGTAAATAAATAGCCTCTCTGGCATGTTAGGCGACCAAGACTGTTTCATGAGTTTCTTTCGGCATTTCTTCCCAGCAGTGGTCGTTCTGAAATGCTAGTAGTTTGTAGCTTTGAGATATAATATATTATGATTAAATAATTCGTTTTCGGCGTGAAAAAGCCTGGATGCGATCCGCAAGAGACCGGGCAAAATGGAGGGACCATGAGGAGGCCTATACCCAACAATGGATGATACAGGGCTGATGAAGAAGAAGAAGACGTGAAAAAGAGCCTTCTTTGAAGGCCAAGTTTCAATAAAGAATTTTGGATTTTGATTTTGTCAAATTATGTCTGCATCATGGAAAAAATAAGCATTTCATGGACTGCATTGGCTTTTAACGTGCCGAATCGAAGTGCATTTCGAATATACATTAGAGAATGAAATAGCTGGCTATTTAACAATTAGTACGTTTAATATTTTTTTCTAGCATCAGAATTCCTAAAACCCACACTCATTCATACCAGTAAAAATTTTATCGTTTCTAAAATTTTGAGATAAGATGTTGCTAAAGTTTAACTAACAGTACTTGTACAGGAATAAATCTGAAAGTTGTAAATATGTTGTTGGAAGTTTAAAAAAAAGTGTTACAAACTTATGTTTGCGCTCGATGCAGTATGAATACTAGGGATCGAACTGAAAAGTTAAGTTTGTTTTTGAAACTGGTTGGTCTTTTAGTTATAGCTATAATGTGAGATGCTTTCCCTCGGTGCACGAGTTTGACTCGCAATTGGACGGTTTAATTTTTTTCTTTGGTAAGGGTTGTCACTTTAAGAGTTCTGCACTGCAAAAGGTAACAACTTCTGCTGTACATACCGCTTGTAACAATAGATATGGTAATGCAGTTTCGCCAAATCATGTACTACTGTTCGTTTTGAATATAACAAACAGCCACAGGCAACTGTACTTCATAATATCAAATCAACAATCGGCGCTGGTATTTCCGACAATTCAGCTTCCAAATTCCTGATTTCCAATTCGAGTTGGCAATCCACCTAGGGCAGCCATCCGTCCAGCCAGACGTTTTTTTATGCCCGGGGAAGCCCGATTCCGCCGCACGAAATTTTTTGAGATTCCTGGAGTATTTTTAAGGGTTCTGTACCTCAAAAGGCAAAAACAGAACCTTCATAAGATCACTTTGTTGTCCGTCTGTCTGTATTTTTTTTTTCAGGAACGCTTAAAGGTGTCAAGTTGAAATTAATGTCGAAAACTCGGATCCACGGTCTTTTTCAGCAAAAAAATAATCAAAATTATACGTCAACGCGATCAAGTGATTACCATAAATGTTGCGAATTTTAGCATATTTTGCGATTTCAGGTAGCAATCAAAACCCATGTGGTCCCGTTGGTTGACCGAAATTATGAAATTTGGCAAAAAGCAAGGTCTAACAGTACTTATACAGGAATAAATCTGAAAATTGGAAATATGTTGTTGGAAGTCTGAAAAAAAGTGTTACAAACTTATTTTAAAGCAAAGTTAAGTTTTGAATCTAGTTGATCTTTTAGTTTGAGCCATAGGTAATGTGAGATGCTTTGCGTGTACGGAACCCACGGTGCGCGAGTTTGACTCGCACTTGGCCAGTTTTTATTTGTGCCCGGGGAAGCCCAATTCCTCCGCACGACATTTTTTTGAGATTTCTGGAGTATTTTTTAAGAAGTATTTTATTTCACACAAATGTCCGAGGTTTATAAAGTTTTTGTCCTGGATATGTAATTTTGCTGACGGCAGCCCTAAACGCACCTGGAACTCGAACGTGGGATAGATTGCGACGGTGTCGATGTCGGCCGAACTCTCCTTCAACAATGAGCATTGATCTTGATTCACCTGCAACAGATTAATTAATTCAACTATTCAAATAGCCATCCACGTATTCCAATAACAATGTTAGTTCTACGTTCATGGGAAATCTAATTAGACATACAATATCTCTGGGATTAAATGTCTTATTATCAATTTATGTTCATATAAATGGAATAATGTATGCACGATTGATAACAGTAAGTACATACTTATTTTTTACATATTTCGGGATCTCGAAAATGATCAACGCGATTAATTTTGTCTAATCGGGCCAAAACCTAAACTCCCGTATGACGTATGCCACTTTGACAATAATAGTGATGTATCTAAACACGAATCGCTGCGATTATTTGATGTTACGTAAAAAAACAAATCGAAATAAAATAATTATTTTTATTAATCTGAAGTCTGAACCTGAGTCTGAGTCACTGTCATCGTCAATAACATGGATAATAAATTCATTGTGAATAATATTATCTACTTGATGTCACGATTCGATACGATTGCGTGAATTCTTATCCCTTTTTCTTTCTTTTTTTGTATTACTTTAATGTTAAATATGTTTATTCTTAAAACGCAATAATTTTTATATCCAGCATTTACAAACCTTGTCAAATAAATCGATAAATTAAACGATGTATCGCGTTTTTTTAACTTTTCACTATCGATTTATTGTAGACGGATGCAATGGAACTCCCTAAACGGGCAAGCCGGAAGTTCAAGTACTACATTTCCGCGCATAGATTTAAAATTTAAAAAATTCGGAACTTCATGGGCTTGACCCTGATGACACCTGTCATACGGGAGTTTAGGTTTCGGCCCGATTATAATTTATTTAATTTTGTCACCATTTATCATTGTCATATCAATGATTTTCTCTTTTTAACATTTTATAATAAAAAAGTATAAAAAAATTACAAAAACATTTAAAAATACAATTACGGTTTACCAAACTATCGTTTACCAAATTTCAGCAAAAATTCGCTCAGCATTTGAGTAGTAACAACGATACTTATGAACGATGCGTAGAATGTTCGTTTTATGAACTCGATTGAATTGTAAACAATTTATCATTACAAAAAGCATAATACGTCATTACTGAATGAAAAAAAGGCTAGCAAAAAAGAAGTTTAATTTACCTTGTCTTGACGTGTCGGTTCACGGAAGAATTTTGGAGGCGATTTGAGGTCCAGTTCAATTGCATTGTTCACGCTTGGTTCTGCAACAATACGGGTTGTGATTATGTCTCTGTTATTTGAAAGAAGAGAAACAGGAACAGCTATACATACATATATAAAAAAATGTCAGGATAAATGAAAATATCTTTTTCTACTTATAAATGTAACAAAGACTTTGTTAAACGCTTTCGGCTAAACCGCTGCTGGATCGATTTTGATGAAATTTGGTGTGGATATAGTTGAAGATCTAGGGTCAATTATAGGCTACTTTATTTTCCAAAAAAAACCCCAAGATGTTGAAATGGGGGGTCAAAGTTTGTGTGAAAAACACAAAATAAATTTGTTGCCGTGTTCTCTGTTCTGTTCATGCGGTAGCGGGACGGGTCATTTCAACTTCGACGGTCTACTAAATTATTAACGCTTAAAATTCAAAAATACAGAGGTAAAGTTAAAATCAGCGGGCGCCAAAACTCAAATTGTTGTTAAAATCACAGACATATAATAATAGTAAGCAGACAGAACATGTCATTTGAAATTGCATGGCAAAAACACACACTAAGATTATTATTCACACAACGACAAAATACAGGGTCGGATCTGAGATAATTAATTATATTCAGTACAGTGTAGCAAAACCAAAAATTTTGAGACGCTGAATCTTGTGCCGTGCGCGGTATGCGGACGGATCTGCATCAGTTTTTTACAATGGGAAATTCTATCCCTTTATGGCAAAAAATACTAGTCATTAAATAAATAAAATTTATTTTAAATTATTTAAAATCACGTGCAATGAAACATTGCAATGATGTTGATGGTTGCAGGCGTCCATTCAATGTCCTGGTACTCGTAGTACGGAAGAGACATACTCCCTATAGCAGTTCTCTTTCTTTAGGTATTATTTTCTGGCATATTTTCCTTGTCCTGAAATAAAATTCACTGTCAGTATTTTTATAAAATGTGCATTTTAATCTTCAAGAAAGAATTCCTGAGATTTTTATAGAATAGGTACTAAATTCGTATATTTGCCTTGATTCGGCCCAGCCATAGTAAACAAAACTGGATCTGTCAAATGATCTATGCTATTTACGAAATTATTAAATTACTTGTAGTATTTCTTATGAGATGGTTATAATTAATACACTACTTTATAAAATAAATAATGATATTGGTGATAAATAGCATTCAAAAGTCTAATAATGGTTATTGTTTCAAAAATAACACGAAATTGTATATTATCATTGGGCACGTCAAAAAACATGAATTGCTTACCGATGGAACGATATTCCAGGAATATTTTTATAAAAAACACTTCCACACATTGTACACGTTGCATTTTATCATTTCTATTGGGTTTAAAAGCACAAAACAGTAAAAAATAATTTTAAATATATATGACGACTGTGACAACACAACAAATATGACAGTTAAGGATCATTTCGCATGAAAAAACCGGCTCGGATTTTAAATCTTTCAGTGTAGTGGTTCGTGTTGCAATACATTGCAATGCTAAGGAAGGAAAGGGACAGAGTTATGTGACAGTCCTTATCATGAACAGGATGCAAATATTGTCAAATATCATCAGTGTGTGTGTGAAATTTGTGTTCCTTCTGCTTATATTTAAAAAAAAATTTACTTCTGTGGTTAAAATAGTACCGACTAGTGCCCGAGAACCACGGGTCGATTGTCTGTCAAATACGGATAATATTTATTATTAACGGCATTTATTATGAATTAGCTGTCCATCTGTCCGGCTTCCTGACCAACCAGCTGTCAAAGTCGTTAATTTACCAACAGAAATGTAAAATTTCGATTTCTGTAAGTATAATCTGTAAATATAAAAATTGTGTAGTGAGATTGGTTGAGTAGGACTGTTTGCTACTCAATCACGAAATAGTAGATTGCTTTACTAGGGTAGGATGACATCTATATCTAATTCGAGGGCGGCTATAATCCGAGTATGAATTGATGTAATTCTTATATATTCTTACGTATACTTTTCATTTCGAATATAAGGAAAGTAAACAAAAAACACTATAAAATAGTGTATTGACAACAAAACCGAGATTTTGGATTCTGGTACAGCTTAGGAAATAAACATTCGTACCTAGTCTTTTTTAAATTTTGAACATGGAATCACTATGCGGCCTGGAGCAAGCCACCGCTGCCGCTTCTACGTTCTAGGATTTTTTTTTATTCTCAATGGCAGATTAGACAATCACAATGTCCATGTATTTTCTTCTTTTTAACAATATCATAATTAAGTATATAAATATACTAATATTTTTAATTTATTTACATAATTAAGAAAAATATGGATAAAAACGAAGAAAATACAGCGGTAAGTCTAAATACAGCAATTTTTTTCTTTTATAAAGAATGATTTTTTTTCAATGGTACCATTGGCTAATACAGTCTGTCTATTAAGTCCTGAAATTAAATGATGGCGCCACTGATGTGCATGTAGCAACCCTATATAGTGTGACCAAAATAATTTTGATACTAGCAGTTCGTTCAGGTCAAGCGAGCTAATAAATAAAACACATTATTCAGTCATATTGTTTCCGTTTTATTTACAGTAGGTACCTTGCTTATGAAAAGTTTTACTAAACATTTTTAATTTAACCAGCCAGAATAATGTTTTTAATAATGTTTGTTGCAATGGCTCAGGATAGGAAATGTTGGCGTATACAAAAGGAGGCTTATACCCAGCAGTGGGTCATGGAAGGCTGACGATGATGATGGATGTTTTATAGTTAAAATACTAAGGTTGATCACTTTCACTCATCATCGGAGTCCAAATATTCAACAACAAGAAACGTTTCGTTGCCGCTTTCATCAGCGGCACTGTCATCACTACAGCTGCTGTCACCAATGCTGCTATCATCGCCTAAGCAAACAATCAATTCGTCTATATCTAGATACAGGTAACGTCCTCGCTCATAGTACTCTTTTTTGAGCGTCTCAACGTAATGGCAGCAGTTTTTCCATATTCAGATGTGATGCTGTAGAAGGCCTCTTCAACAAGTTGCTTCGTGGACTATGGGCCTAACTGTACTCTTTGGTTTTCCTGAAAAAAAGGAATAAAAATTGTAACAGAATAGAAACAATAACTTATTCACAAGAAACAAATAATTCAAATTCAAAATTGATAGAAAACCCGAATAGACTGAGATGTACCATCATAATGTATCAAAAATTTATGATCATACTATAATATGACCTATTTACAATTTTAGTCTAACCTAAAAGTGTACGATATAAACAATACCTTTTTTCTTTTAAAAATCGTAAATTCAGTATATTTGTAACTTCAGGTTGATAAAAAACAAACAATAACACGGTTACATACTCATAATATATGTTGTTCTCCCATAAATATCATCGAAATATCACAAAATTCGTCCATCCTTGCACTCCGCAAAACATTGCTGGAAAACTTTAAAAATCAATTCCCGCGTGCGACTCCGATTTACTTTACTCATTTTTTAAACTTTTCTGCGTAGTTTGGTCTTAATTTATTGCAGTTTAATCAAAACAATAAAATTATAAACGAAAAACAATTCAATATTGTTGACAGCATTGACAGCTGATGTACATACGTTTAGTGTTGCCAGACACATCATCAATGTTAGTTCCACGAACTTTAATGTAAGGACTTTATAGACAAGCTGTACAGCTTGTCTATAAAGTCCTTAGTCCTTGTGATATTTCGATGATATTTATGGGAGAACAACATATATTATGGGTATGTAACCGTGTTATTGTTTGTTTTTTATCAACCTGAAGTTACAAATATACTGAATTTACGATTTTTAAAAGAAAAAAGGTATTGTTTACATCGTACACTTTTAGGTTAGACTAAAATTGTAAATAGGTCATATTGTAGTATGATCATAAATTTTTGATACATTATGATGGTACATCTCAGTCTATTCGGGTTTTCTATCAATTTTGAATTTGAATTATTTGTTTCTTGTGAATAAGTTATTGTTTCTATTCTGTTACAATTTTTATTCCTCTTTTTTAGGAAAACCAAAGAGTACAGTTAGGCCCATAGTCGACGAAGTAACTCGTTAAAGAGGCCTTCTACAGCATCACATCTGAATATGGAAAAACTGCTGCCATTACGTTGAGACGCTCAAAAAGGAGTTCTATGAGCGAGGACGTTATCTGTATCTAGATATATACGAATTGATTGTTCGCTTAGGCGATGATAGCAGCAGTGGTGACAGCAGCTGTAGTGATGACAGTGCCGCTGATGAAAGCGGCAACGAAACGTTTCTTGTTGTTGAATATTTGGACTCCGATGATGAGTAAAAGTGATCAACCTTAGTATTTTAACTATAAAACATTCATCATCATCGTCAGCCTTCCATGACCCACTGCTGGGTATAAGCCTCCTTTTGTATACGCCAACATTTCCTATCCTGAGCCATTGCAACAAACATTATTAAAAACATTATTCTGGTTAAATTAAAAATGTTTAGTAAAACTTTTCATAAGCAAGGTACCTACTGTAAATAAAACGGAAACAATATGACTGAATAATGTGTTTTATTTATTAGCTCGCTTTACCTGAACGAACTGCTAGTATCAAAATTATTTTGGTCACACTATATAGGGTTGCTACATGCACATCAGTGGCGCCATCATTTAATTTCAGGACTTAATAGACAGACTGTACGTGTAGTATCAAAGACATAGAAAAAAAAGGAATGTTTTTCATCGAAGTTTTTCAGAGTTTTTTCAAACTCGGTATTTTTTCAGTGTAGAACCTAGAACTTAGCCAATAGACATAGAAAAAAATTATAATTCCATAGATTTTTTTTTCTAGATTTATGACAGTAGCCGATTCCTAAAGGAATTTATCATGTTCTATTTTTAAAAATTTATTCCCTCCCTAGGGTACAAATGAATTTGTATGAAACATTCTCTCCCGCGTGAGGGAAGAAGCACGTTCAACCCGATACTTGGATCAAATATACACTTCTTTCCGAGTATGAGAAATGAAAAAACTTATATGGGCAGAGTTTGATGAAATTGGGTACACAGGCAGAAAAAAAGCGAAAATACCAAACACCCTATGTGCCTGCTTTTTATTCCGAAATTCTCACGCGAAGCTGGTATTATAAATGCAAAAGTTTGGGCTTAAAGTGTGTCTGTTACAATCACGTTAAATCAGATGGAGTACTATAAAATTCGGTATACATGTACAATAAAACTTGGACACATAAGGTACCCACTTTTTATCCCGATATTCCCACGGAAGCGAAAGCCCGGGCCGCAGCTAGTATAATATGGTAATTGCTGACTCGAAATTTCACGCATACGAAAGAGCCCGTAGTAGGTAGTGCGATCTTCCCGCCACGCCCATCTTTTTAATTGATATGCTAATTGCGACTTCATTTAGGAGTATTTAACCAATTTGGGCCGGGTTCAGTTGGTTTTAGTTTAGTTTACTCATAGTTTGCACGTTACCTAAACGTTACTAAAAGTGGAATTTGCAATCAATTTAAATATTTGTTACGCTGCCGACTGTACGCGAAAATCCGGGAGCATAACGTTTCGATGTTTGTATGTCCATCACACAAAACGACCTCTGACATGCATCGATCACAAATTAAATAACTGACAAATAAAAATACCGGTAGCCTCTGGCGTAAGGGGTGATTTTTTTGAAATCTTTTATGCATGCCGATATTGTCGATCCAAAGAAAATTATTTATTCGATTGTGACTGTGTAGATTTCAATGTATGGAAAATTTGGCAAAATTATTTATTATGCTTTATTGTATCTGTGTTATGCCTATGTATGAGTACATTAAAAAACACTACCCTCCCCCTCAACCCGCCTTCGGCGTCCCCCCTTCCCCCCTTGAAACGTGTCCCGTTTTACAAATTTTCTAAATTCTTAGGAAAACTACACAAGTTAGGACAAAATGATCAAAGGCTACATTATTTATCAATAAACTAGTTTTCGCCCGCGGCTTCGCCCGCGTGAATTTCCCACGGGAACAGTGCTTTTCCCGGGATGAAAGGTACCCTATGTCCTTCTCCGTACTTCCAGCTATGTGTATGCGAAATTTCAGGAAGATTGGCTCAGTAGATAAAGCGTAAAGAGGTAACAAACAAACAAACCAACAAACAAACAAACTCACTTTCGCATTTATAATATTAGTTAGGATTATCCACAAATAAGTTCTTACATTTATTTTGATACGAGACGGAGTTGTAAAGCTATGGTACGTCAAAGTTGATTGAAAATTTATGACCAGCAAAAAATCACAATTTAAATAATACCCAGAAAACTTAGACTGGAAAAAGAAAAATAACTTTTTATCACACATAATATATACCACAGAATCACCAGCTCCACGGTCGATAATGAAAATTGGATCATGTTACTACGAAAAAGCGTGTGAAAACATATGTGGATGTGTCAAAGCTGAATTGAGTTGCTCCACCATGTGTATACATTTTTTCAAAGATAAATGTAAGAACTTATTTGTGGGTAATTTATTGATAAGTAATGTAGCCTTTGATCATTTTGTCCCAACTTGTATAGTTTTCCTTAGAATTTAGAAAATTTGTAAAACGGGACACGTTTCAAGGGGGAAGGAGAGAGGGGGAGGGTAGTGTTTTTTAATGTTCTCATACATAGGCATAACACAGATACAATATAGCATGAGATATAATTTTGCCGCGAAATAATCTAAAATGAATAGACTAGTAAGACATTCTGATTTTGAGTATTCTAGCAAGAGGATTATTTTAAGAACGGCTGTTTCGAGGCGCCTCTTTAAAATCAATAGGAAGCACTTTTATATTTTTAGCAGTGGTCTCCATGGAGCAATCAGATCGGGAAAAACCTGTGCGTGTGACAGACTTTTCCTAGTAAATGAAGGCATCGGATATTATGTTATCAGAGTCCTCATTGCAGTGCGTGCTCTCGGCGGTACCAATGTATTTAGCCATTGATCCTGCTTGCTTTGTCCTTTTGTGCGGCCGACGGACAGCGGCGGACACTGTCCGATATTATCAACGCGTTCGGAAACAGATTGTTCTCGCGAGGACGTCATTGTAAATAGAAATGGGAAGGGTATTTAATATTGAATTATTAAAAGTAAAACAAGCTTTTATAAAAGCTTTTTATAACTCCAAAAAGAAAACTTTTAAATAAAATCAAATCCATCAATTTGGTCTCTGGAACACCACCGGGGCGGCACCGAGCTCGGAGCTTCGTGTCCTCACCGTAACGCTACAACAAACTTACTCCTTCTTTCCCCTTTTCCTCTTTTAGATTTTTTTTATAACAACCTGTAGGGATTCAAGTACTATTGTAATATGTTTTCTCCAAATATGATTGAAATCTGTTCATAAATAACGCCATTTTCCGTCACGGTATTCAAGTATATTTTACTGCTAAGCCGTGCCAATAGATGTTTTAATCAAAAATAATGTTAAAAACTGTTTGCATTAGTAAACACTAGTTTTACGTTATTACTGCTAGCAATTAAATTTGAACATTACGGTGCGACGAAAACTGGACGTTTCAACACAAAAGGTGAAAATGCAGGCTGAAAGTTTTACTGGAGCCTTTGGTGTGCATTAAAACCGACAGTATTTAGTTTTTGGACAAAGTTATACAAGCTGACTTTTTAAATACCAGCCAAACCAATGTTTTTTGTTTGTACATGAATCTCGACAATAGACAACTTTTGAAAACTGAAACATGAATAAAAACAGACTTTTTACACAAAGTCGGCTGCTTTAAATTTCCCATACATATTGAGCGATACAACATTTTTTCTCTCGCTAGAATGGTTTGGCGGTATTGGTAGAACCATGGACATACATACATAGGAAAAAAAACATTAATGGAAATTGTTTTTTTTTTTCTAACTTTATGGATTGAATTTAGATAGTTGCTAGTACGTCAGTTAGGTGCTGCTTGAACTGCTCGGCTTGCGTTGAAAAAGTATTTCAATATTTTTTATAACTTTGATTTACTATAATAAGCCTACCACTGTTAAAACACGAAATAGTAAGCTTAATAGCGGTGAAGCCCAGAGTCGCAATTTCCGAAAAACAAAATTTGGAGTAATTTTTCCAGATGTTATTAGATTTATTTATTGACAAGAAGCATAAAGTAAAGTTAAAGCAAGAAGCATCGACATGAAACAGGGTGTACTCAAGATTCAAAACCAGCGAAGGCAACAGGTACAAACCTCAAAACAGTTGTCCGAAACTCAATAACAGGGAACAAAACTCAATAACAGGCGGTTAGAACACAATTTAGAAGTTATTAAAGTGCCGAAAATTATGCTAACACTTTGCAAATACAACATTAGTTCTTGTTGGAAGGCTTGTTGCGCCCCGGAACATTCGCGAACAATTCTTGACGGTATAGCTATACAGGGTTATTTGTAATAAACTAATAACCTCCCTAGGGGTGAAAGTACTCATAAATATGAACATCTTTTTGTATGGGACCGACTCTGAAATCTTAAAAAAAAATCAGCTGTTCCATACATTTTGGGCGAGTAGGTATTGCAAAATCTATTTATATATATATATATTATTTATTAGCATTCGCGCGCGGCTTCGCCCGCGTGAACTTCCCACGGGAACAGTGCTTTTTACCGGGATGAAAGGTACCCTATGTCCTTCTCCGTACTTTCAGCTATGTGTATGCGAAATTTCAGGAAGATTGGTTTAGTAGATAAAGCGTGAAGAGGTAACAAACAAACAAACTCACTTTCGCATTTATAATATTAGTTAGGATTAGGATATATTATTTGACAAATCTATTTATATCTTCTTATAAATCTACTCTGATTTACTAAAGCGCTCGGGCAACGCCTTAAATAAAAGTGCATCCAATGAATGGTTATCACCGCCGTGCGATATACGTGGGTCGTCAAGATCGCGCAGCTCTCGGTATTGGCCTTTTTATGTCTTTTTATCAGGTCTGTCAACACAACAAAGATTAAAATAAAGCGGCGTTTGCACATTTAATGATTTTAGTTTCGCTCATTTTATGCGAGAGTGGCGCTCACAGAAATTCGGCGAAACGATTTTAATTCGAGAGCAGACAGTTATGCCGAATGAAAACTTGTCACTGGTTTTCGAAACGTAAATTAAAAATTGACCTCATGCCTCAAAACCCAAGATTGTGGGGTAAATAAATGTATCTCTTACTGGAGGTATATTAGACGAGCGGTAGCAAGAGGAATTTCTAGGAATAGGACTTAGGAATTCTAGCAATTGAAACGCGCCCCGACCGCCCAGACCGTATTTAAGAAAATAATTCAGTGAAGAATATTGACTGGTTTTTATGAGAATATAAACCCTGTCCCTTTGTTTCTTTTTTTGTGTGAAAAGTTGGGTTGCCAATACCTCACATAGTATTTTTCAAAATATTGTACACTCCAAAATACAGTTTTATATCTATTGTTATGCATTTTTTGTATATTTGGTTTTTGTTTAGTTTTGAATAGATGATAAGAAAGTAAGTAATAAAGCAAGTTGTATATTGACATCACAAGCATTTGCAAAGTACATGGATAACCCGATGAATCAAGAAATACATATAGTATTTTTATATTTCATCAAAAGTAAGTATATGTACGCAGACCTGAATATAGTACAATAACAATAAGTACTATATGTTATAGAATGATTGGCAACCAGAGCACTCAGAATGTAATCTTAAATTGTATTTACTAGTGATTCTGTTCTAGCATGCAATATTCTCTTATAAATATTCATCCCTTTGAATTTACTCATCACGTCAGACGTCGTCGTTGTGAGAGAATTTTTAACGTCTAGCAACCCATGCATGTGGGAAATGCGATTATAAAACGCTTGGGGGCTATTTCTTCCAAGCTACCCAACATAGTGCATCAGCCATGGCTAATGCAGGAAAAATTAAATTATCTAGTAGCTCGGCACAGGGAGGGCGCTTCATAAAAACGGGGCGTCATATATACCTACTACTACTACAAATGAAACTGTACATCCGTGAACACGTCAGTAACACGTCAATGTGAGCGTTTACATAGTCATAGCGTCCCAATCCGCAAAAGAATGGGGGAGAAGTGCGGGGGTGCCATATTGCTGGAGGGGCAGGGAGTTTCCTTTTTGTACATAGTACTTATATTAATTCTGTGGCTCGGCTCCCGTCGGAATTATTGGTTGAAGTACCTTTATTAAAATGCGTTCAACGGTTTCGGTTTCAAGTACCTTGATGACTGAAAAAGCAACTGGGACATACATACAATGAAAGAGGATAGGGGTATCCTATGACACCTATGTATTTATATCAGGACTGAAAGATATAATGAACCATTTGCTATGGTCAGAGAGGACTTTTAATACAAGGTTAACGTCTACACCACCGATGATATATCCTTTTCTCAGAATACCCAACAGAACTGCAAACCCTGATGACAGAAACAAACAATGGTCTCGTGATAAATATCACCAAAACAAAGGTAATGACAAACCACAACAAAAACAATCTTAATTAACGACACGACCTTTAACTAACAGAAGGTATACTTAGTAAACAAGTATCATTTTACGATTCTTATAATATTAATTCACGAAATAAATAGGCGTACCTATAGAAAGCCATATCGTCAAAGAAATATTGAAACTTAGTAAAAAAAACAATTAAAAAGTATCAATATTGTGATTTGTGCAACTGTCAAACTGTTATGTGATTTTTTTTCTGCCTCTGGTTGACAAAAAAAGCACACCATATAGGTTCAGCTATTATTACGACTCTGCTTTCTTAGAACGCTATCTGTTGAGACTTTTTTATACTGTTTTTTTTTTCTTAATTTAGCTGTCAGAAAAACTAGTTCCTACCATGCTTGTGTGCATAGTGCGAGTTAGATTTGATTGGTTTGGAATTGGATGGCTTTGACTATTCGATTATATAGCCAGAAAGCAACTGACTTTTCGTCAAAGGGCTATGGAACATAGTTCATCAAAATTGAGATTAAAGGATAGATCCAACATGAAATAATAAAAAAAAAACGAAAGTTACAGACTCTCTGACCTTCACATGGCGGCTTATAAAAAAGTGGGCTGGACATCTAGCCCGTTATTCGAATAATAGGTGGACAAAAACTGTGACCCTGTTGTTTTGTTGCCTAAAATTGTTGAAGAGTGTCAAGGTTTCCGCCCAAGATTTCATCAAAACGGGGGTTGGTGTGTCAAATTGTCAAATGTTTCCAAAATGAAGACGATCATCATTTTTCTCCAAAACCATATTTCCCCCTAAAATGATACTATTTGTATGAATCGAAGATTTATAAATCCACCCTCCACTATAAGAAAGCTCCACATTTAGAGGGAATCCCACCCATCTGGCAACATTGCCCCCTGGATACGTCCCACAATGGATCTAGACGCCGGATGTAGATGAAGAGATGAAATACAAGAATCGCGGGCCGTAACTGTCCCATTGTTGCACAAAACCATTACCCAAAGAGGGGTCCGAATGGTTAACACATAAAATTTATATAGGTAGATACAATATAATTTTCAAAATAAGGGTGAATTTTAAATCATTTCATTTTTTAATCATACTTTCTATTGATGAATGGAACAGCTGAATTTTATGTTTTTTATCACTTGTAATCTGAAACTAATATTATTTGTATTTTTTTTTGTATTTTTACTTTTACAAAATTTTGGAATACAGAGACCTACCTATATTTATATTTTGATGACTTCCTAATTTATCGAATTTATAATTTAAGTAAGGCGATTGATAAGTTTATAAGTAAAGAAATATTAGGCTTTACCAATCTATCTAAAGTGGTGCAATTTCCGTTTTATTGGGGTTGATATTATGGCTGATGTGTGTATGGCTTTCATAAACATATCAAACCCATACACACATCCGTGGTCTTGATGATATGGCTAGTGATCGGAAGTACTTCGATTAAACTGATGAAGCAGTCATTCAGAACACAAAGTTTCATTTTGTCGCAAAATTTCCAGGAGAATGATAGCCTGAATACAGCTAGCTTTTAGTAATATATTTAGGTTACAATATTATAATTTCCTTTGGAAATTAATAAAGAACATACCTGAACCTAACATACCTGCTTTGTGAACAAGCAGCTGAAGATTGTTAATTAATATCTAACATTTTTCTAAGTATGCAGCATTCTGCTTCCACGCTAATCAACTTCTCCGGATTCAAAAATAAAATTTTCCACGGACCACCTAGGAGGGATTATTCCATATATTTGTATATTTAATATCATAAATGTGAAGATTTATACGGAAAAATATAATGCTAATTTTATTATTTTATTCAAAAGTTTAGGAACATGCAATTTTTCAAGACAATTTTTACAATAGTCATTTCGTTTCTAGCTATAACATAAAGTCAGAAAAAAACTTTTATTTTAAACAATAATTTATTTTTATATTTCTATGAGCTACATTAGCTTCTTTAATATTCAAAGATTAGCTTCTTATCATGTGTCTAGTTCTACTCGCCTCTCGTCTACCTATCGTCGGCATTAGGACAAGTGCCTAATGAAGCCGGAGCTCTATGGACAGAGAGATCTATAGGTATCTGCTTGTATTTGCGTGCATTTAGCAAATATTAGCTGTTTGATTGATTCGTATGGCAAACAGTATACTGTTGTTATTTGTTCTTGGGAAAACTTGGAAATTATATCTCTACGGTACCGAAATCTGATAGAATACTAGATGTTTCTTACCGAATCAGGATCATTTATTTGGTCTAAATACGTATTCGCAATCCCAAAAGCAAATTTTTGATTACCTACGCATCATCTTTATTTTGGGCAAAATAAGTAATTTATCAATATTCATATCTATATAAAATTCTTCCGTTACTGAGTGACTGACAGACAATCATCATCATCATTATAAAATTTAAGAGCTAGGCTCTTGTCGGTGGAGTTCCTTCCATTTTACTCTTTTCATTGCCACCTGTTTCACTTGATACGACCCGAGACGCTAACCTTTTCCTTTATTTGTCTTATGTAACTCTGTCTTGGTCTTCCTGGGCCCCTTCTTCCTTTTACCTTTCCATCTATGATGTTTCGTACGAAGTCATCGTGCCGTATCAAGTGACCCAACATTTTCCCTCTTCTATACTTTCAATAGTTTTGATAATGTTTATTTTTTCTCCTATTCTATTTAGAACCTCCCCGTTCGTTATTGTTTCTGTCCAGCTAATCCTTTCGAATCTACGCCAACACCACATCTCGAATGCTTCCAACTTCTTCCTTTCTTTGTTTTTATGCACAGCCAAAACTACTGAGCGTAGGAAGCTAATATTTGGTACCCTAGGGTGCTAAGAGAGGATTTTCCGAAATTCCCAAGGGAATAACGTCCCGTGTCCATGCTAGTTTCAAATAGACTCAATGCAGGCTAATTGTGCCCCTGCCTTCGACTTAGCTCTTGCCAAATATAGAAATGCTAGACAGCGTATAAAATACTTTCTTGTTAATGTGGTTATCATACGCAATTAAAAAATAAGTAGATGAAAATATACAGCGATTTGGTATTGACACATAGCATGATATTAATTTCGTACGTCGTATCTCTGCTATCAGAGACGTAGTTCTGAAAAACATCCTTTCGGCGATTCAACAAAATTGTATATATAAAAGTAATTCAATAACAAACATTCCAGGCAATTTTTTACCCGATCGCAAAGGAAGTTTGGGCGTTTATGAAAATTCAATAAAAAACAATACAGATTCTACGCTCCACGTAATTATCAGAGTAATTGAAAATGTAATGAAGAAATAACACAATTCTAGTTACCAAATCAATGTTATACGAGTTCACTCTTAGCGGGATCGGGCGAACTGATCTGAGTAAACTTCATACGAGAGTCGTCCGAGTGCACTCGGATCATGGGTACCTAACCATAATACGAGTCGCTCCCGAGTCTACTCGGTTCGAGCAGACTCGAATCATGTCAAACTTTACTTGGGGATAATTGCATTAAAATTGTTCGAAACAAATAAAATTAAATAAAAATTAAAAAAAAAAAATTCTTTATTTTTGTACCATTTACATTATCTTATTTGTGATTGGGATCTCCATTTAAGTAAATAATTACCTGTGTTAGGAGATCCCGCTCTTCAATAACAACAGTATGTACATATTAAGGTACTTATATAACTAAAAACTATTGCATTAGCCTATTTTAATTACCTATTTTATGTTTGTGTATGTGTATAGATGAGAGAATGCGTGTTTGTGTGTGTGAGCATAACGTGTGTGTGCTGTGCTATCAAATAAGTGGGACTATTCACATAAGGTTTCAATTTCATCATAACTTAGGGATTTTAAATATGCAGTAATAATTTTTTTAGATATGTATTTTGTATGAGAATAAAAATTTAATTTATTATTTAATCTATAATATAAGAATGCAGATTGTCGCGTACAAATAAATTGCAAGTTTAATACAAGCTTAACAAAGGCTCATTTTTTGAATATGACCGCTATCAATTTATTTATATAAGTATTTCCGATTTAAAAAAAATTCATTTTGTTTGTAATAGGACCCCTATGTGGTACCCCTATGTTCTGTTCTTATACCTGATTAGAATTCGAGCTTGTTCATTTTGGCGGTTTTAATGGCAGTACGAGCATGGAATTAATATCGCGGCCTACCAGCGCACACTCGCAGCTAACCAGTTAGGGGAACATATAGAACATAATTTATTTGTATGAAAACACATATATAAATACACACAGTTACAAAAAATCAGACAATAGCAATAAAACAAAAAACTATATATGTATATACAAGCAAATTAAACTAAAAATTTAATAAAAAGGATTGTGCGCATCCGATATAAAGGTACGTCTCAGTATTTAGCTGGACAATATTTTCAGACATCGCGTCGTCGTCGTCACCTTTCTAGGGCGTCTCACAGAGCGTCCAGATATAATATTATTGTCTCTTTGATATCGGGTGTGCGAGTAAGCTATGCCATCAATTTCTATACGATCTCGCAGGTATTGTATACTGCACACAGCAAGCTTGCGTGCGTGCCCGTATAATAGACAGATGTACGTTTACACAGGATGATTTTTATCAGAGTGACATAATTAGCAAAGGTATGTGACCTACCTTAAAGTAAGAGACCTCCAAGAGAGGAAACATACTTCGCAAATCAGTCGGCGGGAGAGCAATACATGACCTTTTAACAAAGGTTTTCTCAATTATTTATAAGTGTATTTATTAGTTAATATTTTTTTAGTTATATAAAAAAACGAAATGCCATAGGATAAAAAATTCTTCGGATCCATATATCCTTTGGATAAAAAATCATCCTGTATAGCAGTGGTGAAAGCCTACGTCAGATGTGTATATGTATCTGTGGTAAGCCCCTTGAAAGCCTGCATTGTAAGGCTAAAGGGAATTGAAATGATCGGCCAGGTGTGTAGTCCTGTCTAACTACGTTTTACGAGTAGCTTATTAATCTGTGGTTTAAGTATTGGGGATTTGTAGCTCTTGTATATATGGCATGAAAGCTCAGCGAATGTGAATGTGCAAGCAACCAAGGGAGAAGGTTCTTTGATGATCCAAGTCTCATAACCAATTAATATTTTTTTAGTTATATGCAAACACGAAATGTCGTAGGATAAAATATCCTTCGGATCCATATAGGTATCCTTTGAATAAAAAATCACTTTGTACTTTGTATGCACTTTAATTTTAGGTACCTATGTAACATGAAACGTCGATTAATAAATCATTCATGGTTACGGATAAGATGTGGCCAATCAATCGGAATTTGATTAAACCGATTAAAACTGCAAAACTAATTGACCATTCGTAAATAAAACCACATTTCCATAGTTATTCATAACCGGAATCGAAAACCGAAAAAATTCGTGTTGAGAAAATGTTTTGGAGTTCTGAATTTCAGAACTCCAAAACATTTTCTCAACACGACTTTTAATTCACTTTCCTACTAGTAAAGGTAAAAATGAAATTTGCCAGAGACTATTCCCATATCAATAGCGAACCGGGACCCAACAAAATGCGGACAGAGGCAAAAGCAATAAAGTTACAACGGATGTAGTTTGAACTGATTTCCGTTTCACAGCGTTTTGTGCACGAACTTGCAGCACACACTCCTATTTGCGTGCCATGCGAATAAAATGCTACACTATTTATCCTATTGTATCTATCTTTTCCATATATCCCGATAACACTGATATTATCAGGGATCATTATAATGCAAATTTAATTACCTATTACAGGACGAAATACTCAAAGCGAATCGTTACATAATTATTAATTCTGGATAGTGCTTCAATTTCAATAAATAACCAACCACTTGACCAAGTGCGTGTCGGGCCACGCGCAATGTTGGGTTCCGCTATCCTGTAGAAATGCGGACACATGAACTTATATTTCCTTCCAGTTTTATATAACTAATGAAAATAACCTCACTATCATCAAATAGAATGAAAATCGTTCCTACAAATATTTTTCATACTAAAATCAATTTTGTAAGTTTATCGTCTATTCTCATTAACGTGTAAAGTCTACATAGCCATGATAATTTTCCTTTTAAATTCATTATATTTGCTAGTTATTTTTTTTTATGTATCCATTCTCCACCATTTTCCTGCTTGACTGTAACAAAATTAAGCACTTTAAAGTTAACTATTTCGCAAACAGATTCCTATAACAAAAAGTGGTCTTCACATATTCATAATATTTTTAAAAGACCTATCAATTGATACCCCACACGATGGTATAATCGAGAGAATAAAAAACATTCCCTCTTCAGGGCTAGGGCCTTAAAAAAATATATTCGTAATTTTATTCTACAGTTCGCTTCGCGTAATAAATATATATATCTGTACCAAATTACAATTTTCTAGTACTAGTAGTTTCTGAGCTAAGCCGCGGATAGACGGACGGACAGACATGACGAAACTATAAGGGTTTCTTGTCTACTTATTGATTTCAAAATATATGTTGAAATAAAAAGTAAGTTCAAAAACTAAAACCTGACTACGTACTGAAAAATACTGAAAATTAAAAAAAAAAGTGTTTGTATGTCTTTTACCCTAACAAATCAATTTCAATTAATACGACCGCGGTCTTCCTTGTTTCATACGTATCTTTTAAACGTCGTCGCCGTCGGGTTATCGGAATTTTTGAACTTATTCTTAAGTGCATTTCGTGGCAGAATTTCTATACGACTTGTAATAGAATCAAATTTTATATAGTATTTGATAGAAGAAACTACTCCTTGTTGGCGTAATAAATTTCTGTTTATTTTTATTATGCGCTATTTTGCGTGTTGCATGTGCAACATATGTTACATATCTCCGGACACCGATTAATATGTCGAGGATCACAAGCCCGGTGATGCCGTGATATGATAATAGATGTGTTGATGTCGTACGAAGGCCACAAATTACAAATATAACCACCTCGTGCTGAATACCTGCTCGCCATATAGACAATCATTGAACATCACAGCATTTAATGTCTTGCCCAGCGTGCCCTACTACCTGTACGCTTAAAGGATTCTGTATGACGCATCAGATAATGCTGTATCTGTGGCGTCATATTGGTCATCACAAATTTGACTCGCCCCAGTCGATACGCTAAGAAGAAGAAGACAGCGTTTTAGCTTTCTATTTCGCTTGGTTTAGCTTCCAGCATCGTATCAAGATCTCCGCGCGCGGAGGGTCGATTGAGCCAAAAAAATAAAAATTAACAATATATAAGAGAAAAATTATACGACATTATTATTTGGTCACCTATACGACACAACAAATTTCTGGAATACCTGATATCGAAGGAAAAGTTGAAGCGAGGAGAGGGAAAGGTAAGCCAAGATTTATAGACGAAATTAAAGAGAAGATAGAGGTCGTGTCGTATAGAGATCAAATCGATGGCAGAAGAGAGGCATACAATGGAAAACACTCCAACGACAAGAACGAAGTTCTTAAATTTATTGATTGATTGAAGAGAAAAATGGAAGGAACTCGACCGACAAGAGCCTCGCTCTTAAATTTTATGATGATGATGATATTTACTTTCAAAATTACTTCATAAGAATAATATTATTATTGTTTTAATTTCTTTTTTTTACATTTTTAAATATAAGATATACAAAAAAAATATATAACAAAGGTGTTCTATCGGCAGCGGGGAAATATAGATTGTACCCGATTCTATTTGCTATTTTCACCATTTTTAAAACCTATGTAATGTTCGTTTATTAAACTTTATGTTCGTTTGTCGTTTGTTCGGTTCAAATCTTGCAAGCGTTGAAATTAATTATACGCGTGGCTTCAGTTGTTAATGCATAATAATGATAAGCTGACATGGTGCACCTAGGATCAGCTCGTACTTCTCAAAGGCTAAATGCATAGACAATAAATTATTCTCTCAGATGACAATGTTTAAGAAAAATTCTCAAAAGTGTTATTTTTTTTTTGCAAAAAAGTCTTTTTCAATATCACAGTATGTTCCAAAGTCTTCTTAATTTTATATTTTGAAACATAAAGACAGATATAGAATTAGATAATCTTGTTTTTCATGTTTTTTATATCCACGCGTAATCGGATTTTCTACAAAGATTCATAAATATCACAAAACAGCATGAATGTACTGAGGCATTTGAAAAGGATATTTTCGTGATTTATTCACTATGAATAAAGATAAAGCAAGGAGATAATCCTTTGAATCCAAATAAAATTCAGTAAGTCAAGAAAATATTGTAAAGACTAGTCGGTGTATTTTAAAAACACTTGAGATGGTTTCTAAAGAAATCTATGTCAGAAATTGTTACAAATTTTTGCTGCCCCATACAAATTGGTCGATCGATTCTGAAACTTATCTCCGACGAACGTTTCCCTGCCTAATTGTTCAACGACAGAACCTAACAACTACGAACGTTTCGCCGACAGTACGATTCATTTATGGGTGTTTCAACCACAGAATCTAGTTGTTAGGCTGTCGTCGGTTCGCCCATAAATGAATCGTACTGTCGGTGAAACGTTCGTAGTTTTTGAGTTCTTTCGTTGAACAATTAAACGAGAAACGTTTGTCGGAGAGAAGTATTATAGAATATTTTTAAAGTTGTATTCCATGTATTGAGCATAGTGAGCATATTGCAGTGATTACAAACTTCGAGTAACGAGGACTTCCGCGCGCGGAACGGAAGAGTCCGTGTTGCTCTATGATTACAAAATAACTCTGAAATTCATTCAGATGTGTCGTGGCACGATGCTCATTTGTTTTACATCTGCCGGCGTCCCGTGGCGGCTTGTTTATATTTTTTTTATATTGGGTCTTCGCCTGTGGTCGCCCCTGGCCATAACCTTGCTAACACAATTGACGAGACTAGACAGTGACCTTGACATTGGTCAATAAAGGTTACGAAACCAACAATCAGTTGTTTTGACTAGAAGTTTGTAGTCGTCTGTCTATGCAACGTATTCTTGATTGGTAAAACTTCATGTTTCTATTCAGTTATATAATAAACTAGCTTTTGTCCGCGGCTCCACCCGTTTTTTTATACAAATCTTCTCATAGCAGTACCATGGGGGTTGATTTTTGAAAAAAAGGATCTAGGTTTGACTTCTGGCCAGGTCTCGTATTTTATATTGAGCAGTTACATCATTGAGAGCCGAATTTGTATGCACCTTCAGGTTACGATTGAATCTCCATAAAAGTGCATTATCAACAGAAATAACTAAAATTTTAACTTAAATCAAAGACTTGTATGATAACACAAAATTGTTGATTTGACCCTCTCACACATGGCAATCGTTAAAAGAGTCGATCAGATGAAAAAGCAACTATTGCCAGCTCTGTAAAAAGCGAGCGACTATTGATGCGTACATCCTGTCAAAGCGCGGATATCTGCATCGGTTGACGTACCGACCGAATTTACAATAATATTTTTTTCCCAAAAAATGAACCGACTTCCATTGTTGTATATTTGTCCGTATATATATATTATTTATTTTTTAATTTGGCACCGACTTCACCTCATTCAGTAGGTAGCATGCCAATACATTTTCTTTTTGATTAATCTGCCTATTAAGTTATTTCATGATTTTAAGTTTTACAATGGAAGTCGGTTCATTTTTTTGGGAAAAAATTATTAGTTTATAATTTTTAGTGCACTTGGCGCAATTTTGTTGTCATGAAAACTTAAACTTATTTTTTCACTGGCCAAAATTAAAGAAATCGAAACGTTTTATGTCAGTTTGATTTGAAATGTCAGAACTTGTCAGAATTCTACGGAATTTTTGGCACATAAATAGACCAAGAGCCCGCGACGACCAACCTTCCTTATTTTAAAAATGCTGAATGTTTATCTGTGTCGGATATACATACGTGTAAAAAAGATTGGCGACTACGCATGAAGTTTGAATCTTAGTTGCTTGTGCAGGTAATATGTATAGCAAAAGTGAATTTTATAGGTCGAAAGCACGAGTATTATTAAATTCAGCTATAACAATAAAACAAACATTACTATATTAATTTAGTAAAGTTACAATGTCTGGCAGGGGTTTGTATCAGCACCAATGGCTTGGCAATGGATGGCATGATCTCTCATATTATTCGGAATAAAATCTTAAAAAAAACTTTTATTTTAAGGAAATTAAGCTACCACTTTAAATATGATTGCTACAAATTATCATGATCCAACTTTTATAATCGTTAATTGCTATTTCTGTGTTGGGGATATGCATAGAGAATCTTGAGTTTTCATAAATTAAATAAGGGCATGCTGTCGCGGGCTTTTGCTCTATAATCCAATGTTTAAATTTTTATATTTTGTTAGGTATCTTTAAAATTACCGAACAGATTCTGACGTGGTTTAAATGGGACCAACTTGGGAATAAACTATTTCGAATAAAACAATATTTTCTGAAAACAGTCCACTATAGGCGGAGAAATCGGCGAACATACATAAAAAAAAAACATACATACATCGAAACATATAACCTCCTCCTTTTTTGGGAAGTCGGTTGAAAACGTTAAAAAACAAGTAATATCATGTGCAGAATTAAAATTATTCAGATAAGAATAACTTGTATAAAATGAAAGAGAATAGAGTAAATCTTAATTATCTTTTCGAGGGAGTCCGGGGAAAATTCTTTCTTTTTCTTCTTCTCAGCATATTTGTCTACACTGCTGAACGTGCCTCTTCATTGAACTTCCACTCTGATCTTGATGCGGCGATTCTGGTACAGGTCGGCCTTGCCGTCTTTTTGATATCGTCCGACCATCTGGCATCTAGTTTGCCCACACTTCGTCTTCCTGTACGGGGTCGCCAGAACAGAACCCTCTGACTCCATCTATCGTCATCTCTGCGACAGATATGTCCCGCCCATTGCCACTTTAGGCTCGCAACTCGTTCACTTATATCCGTGATTTTTGTGTTTTTGTGATTTTTGTGTTTTTTGTGTGGTTTCGTTCCTGATCCTGTCTCGCAGAGTGAGTGAGGGGAAAATTCTTTATTTCACACAAATGTCAGTTTTTAAAGTTTTAGTTCAGGGTCCGTAATTTAGCTGATCGCAGCCCTGTGTCTTTGACAGCATTTAGATATCTGTTCGCTATTCGAAAATTCATTTTCATACCGCCCGGCTAACGGCTTCTGGCTCGCAGACTAACTAGGGTCAAGTTGCGAACTGTGTAGTGAATCACTAATTATCATGGAAGTAATAAGTACCTTTGTACAACTGGAAGGTTTACTTCAAAATCCGTGACAAACAAAAATGAACTTAATGTAGAAGTCAATAGTACTGTTTTTAAAATAATCATAGTTAAAATAAAAAACGTGCCCGAAAGAGAATCACTTTCCCGTCATTGTGTCCCTTTCATTCAGTTGCTATGTTAAGAATTTACTTCTATTTAGTAGAAAACGTTTACAATGAATCAATGGAAATTCGTTGTGTAAGTATTTCTTATTTATTTACTAGATACCATCTCGATACAACTATTACTTGAAATCATATTCATTAGGCAATATATTGGAAGAAATCTATAACATATAATAAAACAGTAAAAATATTTTGTCTGTACATGCAGTATTTTTTACTGGAAATAAGATAGAGGGACACTTAAAAAGAAGAATAATAGAAAGCAAAAAAAAAAATTTTTTTTAATTTTTTTATCTGTCTGTCTGTCTGTCTGTCTGTATGTATGTATGTACGCGTTTCACGCAAAAACTACTGGACGTACATATTTGAAAGAAACTTTTTTTTGTTGTATAGCTATTAAGCCTGGGCAACATATAGGCTATAATTGATTTCGAAAACTGGAACACCTGATGAAGAACCATAGCAGAACAGCTAAACTATAAGAAATATGGAAATGTGTGCCTTAACAAAAGTCAAGTTCAACCTGATGACGCATTTTCTGATGACGTATAAAAATCGAAGATCAGGATCATCTGATGAAGAATTCCAAGAGACCAGCTACACTATTACATATATGGAAAAATGGCGCTCTTATCAAAAGTCGTTCAACCTGATGAGAGCGATTTTCTACTGACGTATAAAAATTAGAGAGATTATGGAACATGTGATGAAGAACTCCAAAAGACCAGCTACTCTATAAAATAAATGGAAATGGGGCCTTAGCAAATGTCGTTCAACCTAATGAGCATTTTCTACTGACGTATAAATAGCCAGGACACGGGATAAGACAAAGAGGGACTCGAGGTGGGAGTGGTGGTACATGGGAAATTGTTGATAATATTTATTGAATGAAATATGACTTTTGATTCATTTTAACACCGTGACTGTACTACGAGTACCTAATATAATTGGACTGGAGTTTAGGAAACTACAGTTTGGAACACAAAAAGATTTTTCATCTAAGCGAAACTCACGCGGGCGAAGCCGCGGGCAACAGCTAGTTAATTAATAACGCCTTTAGTCCACCCACGCGTTCGCATACGGCAACGAAACTTCAAAAAACTTGTCAGTTGGATGAGAGCTAGCGTTTCGTATATGCTGTGTCTCGTTCAAACTAAGCGAGATTAGTATAGTTGCATCCTTATCAGTACGTTCGCTAATGTCATGTTTCGCTTCGCAATGCGTCATGTAAACAGAAATCAATGCGATGCGACGTGCAAAAATATACACCAATATATTAAAATATAAATTCTTAATTTCATTCTACAAAACATGCCATATAAAAACCGACAGTGTATCGCAGATGTTTCGCAATCGCAAGCGTTTCGCAGCGAATCGCTTTCGCATGCGAACACGTCGGTGTACTAAGGGCGTAATAGCATGAAAAACTTTCTAGTTATGGAAATAGTAAATATTTGCAATACACTAGCAACACAAATTAAACAAAATGGCTGCTTTTTTTCTGTAGCGCGTGAATTTAATTGTTTTTAATAAATATTATTATTTGAGTTTGAGAATGGTTAATAAATGTTGTGCTATTAGAGGTTGCAATAAAGAAATCATACCCAGGTTGTGGGATTTCCTTCCACGGGTAAGTTTTCATTTCTGGTAGTAGGGTGACTACATAATAATTATAAAGAAAATAAATATATCCTAACAAAGATTTTTTTTTTTCAGATTACCGCAAATCCATACTAATATTATAAATGCGAAAGTTTGGATGTGAGTTTGTGAATTTGTGAGTTTGTGAGGATGTTTGTTACTCAATCACGCAAAATCTACTGGACGGATTTCGATGAAATTTGGTACAGAGGTAGATAATGACCTGGAATAGCACATAGGCTACTTTTTATCCCGGGAAAAAGCACTGTTCCCGTGGGAAATTCACGCGGGCGAAGCCGCGGGCAAAAGCTAGTATAGAATAAAGAAAAAAATGGATTGGGATGATTAGTGGGAAATTAACTAATAACTCGTAATACACGTATGTAGCTTACATTTCCAACCTGAGGATTACCGGGCGGATTATTAAACTAGCTTTACGCTGCTGCAAGGAGAGAAGTATTGGGCTCAGACGCCCTATCTGAGGATGATCTGAGCGACATAACAATAGGGCAGTTATTAAAATCCTGCAAAGTAACAGGTAGATTCAGTGGGTCGCCACCAACGTGAGTTACCAGGTGACTCAAAACCCTATACATACGGGTCTCGGGGAATTGGGTGAAATGGTCCCGGCATGAGTGGACTGATCACCCGTCTGGAGCTTGCGCTGGCGTCCCCAATAAGTAAATAAAATAAACAATAACGTTTAAGTAATTAAATAAATGGTTTTTTTAACTTGAGTATTATTTTACTTAGTTTATAAATAGTACTATATTTTATTGAACCTATGGAATAGCTACATATTTTTTTAGTAGCATAATTGGAGGGGCGTAATAGCACAAACGAGCGTAATTTTGACTCACACACAACTCACGAAAGTAGGCTCAATTGCCTTCACACTGACTCATGACATGTGACATGTGGTTCACTGGTCCTAAGAATTTTGTTTAACATGGTCACCCTCGTCAGAAAGGGACGCGCCACGATTTCGAGCCTCTCTTTCGGCTCGCTTTTCTAGTCTCAGTGAACCTTCCAGTTGTACAAAGTACTTACTACTTCCATGCTAATTATTTCCGAGGATACTCTATTTATCGATAGTTCAAAACCACAGCACGGGCAAATACCTACCTAGTTATAATTAACGAACCGGTGAAGTGAGGCGATCGATTTACTCCGATGGTAATTATTATCCATACTAATATTATAAATGCGAATGTTTGGATGTGAGTTTGTGAGTTTGTGAATTTGTGAGTTTGTGAGTTTGTGAGGATGTTTGTTACTCAATCACGCAAAATCTACCGGACGGATTTCGATGAAATTTGGTACAGAGGTAGATAATGACCTGGAATAGCACATAGGCTACTTTTTATCCCGGGAAAAAGCACTGTTCCCGTGGGAAATTCACGCGGGCGAAGCCGCGGGCAAAAGCTAGTTATTAATAAATTCTACGCGCTTAGTTATAAGATTTGAATCGTCGTCTGCCGGACGCTTTGGCCGACAGAAATGGTCAGGAAATATCAAATATTAATTTTTAGGATTCCATACCTCAAAATGCAAAACGGAACACTTATAAGATCACTTTGTCGTCCGTCTGTCTGTCAAAATATTTTTTCTCAGGAACGCATAAAGGTATCAAGTTGAAATTAATATCGAATACCCACGGCAAAAAAAATAATCAAAATTATACGTCTACGCGATCAGGAGATATTACCGTAAATGTTGCGAATTTTTGGATTTTTTGCGATTTTAGACAGCAATCAAATCCTATGGGGTACTTCCCGTTGAGCTAAAATTATGAAATTTGGCAAAAAGCAAGGTCCAACAGTACTTGTACAGGTATAAATCTGAAAGTTGTAAATATGTTGTAAATATGTTGTTGAAAGTTGTAAATATGTTGTTGGAAGTTTAAAAAATAGCGTTACAAACTTATTTTTGCGCTCGATGCAGTATGAATCCTAGAGATCGAACTGCAAAGTTAATTTTGTTTTTGAAACTAGTTGGTCTTATAGTTAGAGCAATAAAGTGAGATGCTTTGCGTGTACGGAACCCTAGGTGCGCGAACTTGACTCGTACTTGGCCGGTTTTTTTATATTGTCCCGTATAACATGCATAAAAACTAGCACTGAGAGTATAAGAAAAGTAAGCAATGTTTTAGCCAATTAAAGACTATACATACATACATAGAATCACGTCTTTATCCCTTACGGGGTAGACAGAGCCAAGAGTCGTGAGACTCGAAGGCCATAAAGACTATACATTCCGTAAATTTCGTCAATGAAAATATAAATAAGGTTTGGGGCCCATGGGATCTCTAGAGATGTGGCGCATACTCCACCGACAAAAGCACAGGTCTTAAATAAATAAGAAGGGATCTCTATCTATGAGAAAATGTTTTCTCGTACTCGTCCACTACATTAGTTTCATAGTAATTAGAATATTGTGGACATGTCTCAAGAATTTTATCATCCCACATCGATTATATTTTGTCGTGGAGTGCCCGGGTCGACGTCGGAGGGTAATATGATATACCTATTCAGTACTCCAGGAGGATCATAACAATGAAATATTTTTATTTGCTCCGCTCACACGGTATGCTCGATATTAGATTTGGAGAACTCGCCCTCAAACATCCTCGACTGCCTATTCTACGAGTATTTCTGAGGCAGAGATACTCGTAGAATAGAATTGATTATTGTGTAGAAAATCAAAGATAAATTATAATACTTAATAATAATACCATAATTCATTAGTATTAATTAACATTGAACACAATTCAAAGAGAATATAATTGAAAATCTCCGTACTTATTTCCGTTCAATTAAAACATACAGGCGAATGACAGAAAGAATACGTAGAATAAGAAAAACCTCCGGTGTTGCTGCCTTTTATAAACACAAAGAGCTAAAAATAATACGTTAAAAAAATGGTAATTGAAAACTGAAAGATACACCGACCGTGTGTGGCCGGGCCGGGCCACCTTTAAAAAATAAACCCTTCAGGAAATAGAACTTCATTCTTTGATACGCGGTTACTGTGAGGGAAACATACGATATATATATTAATTTCTATAAAATGTATGTATTGTATTGATTGTTTGCACAGCCTCTGGCCTTTGTGTTATTATATATATTTTTTCGTACCGGTTGACTGGAAGAGATCCCTTCATGGGATAAGTCCGCCGTTGCCATTTTCTGGACTTGTAATTAGTATCTATTGTATTTATGTTATTGTGCAATAAAGTTATTACAAACAAACAAACAAACGATACTGTAGCCGATGAAATGGTGGATGAAAAATGTTTACTCCCATTTCGTTGTTCAAGCAAAATGTAAATGAGGAACCGACAAAGCAAATTTTTAATCTTTCTTTATTTTAGTGTGTTATACATCTGACATGACTTAGCGATTGCCAACAAATAGCGGAGGCCGTAACTCACGGTGTGATCTTTCACCAGAAGCCGGTGGTTATTGGTAGTAATAAAGCATTTAAACCAACAGGGGGCGATGCGAACGCAAATTTCTATGCAAAAAGGCACAGAGTACATTTCGTGCAAAAAGGTCTGTCTTTCGGTGGAGACGGGGACGAGCTCACTAACGCAAAACCAATCAAGGGACAGGCATATAAACTTCAATCAATAAACAATCATAATATTATAATAGCATGTATTTGAGAAGTAAGTAGAGGATTTTTACAACGTTTGAGAAATATTAAACCTTTCAGCAAAAAAAATATCAAAATTATATGTCTACGCAATCAGGAGATATTACCGTAAATGTTGCGAATTTTTGCATTTTTTGCGATTTTAGACAGCAATCAAAACCTATGGGGTACTTCCCGTAGAGCTAAAATTATGAAATTTGGCAAAAAGCAAGGTCTAATAGTACTTGTACAGGAAATCTTAAAAGTTGTAAATAAGTTGTTGGAAGTTTAAAAAATAGCGTTACAAACTTATTTTTGCGCTCGATGCAGTATGAATCCTAGGGATCGAACTGCACAGTTAATTTTGTTTGTGAAACTAGTTGGTCTTTTAGTTAGAGCTATAATGTGAGATGCTTTGCGTGTACAGAATCCTCGGTGCGCGAGCTTGACTCGCACTTGGCCGGTTTTTTGATATTGTCCCGTTTGACATGCATAAAAACTAGCACTGAGAGTATAAGAAAAGTAAGCAATGTTTTTGTCTTTCTTCACAGCCGTATATCAAGATAAAGCCCGTCTAGCCAATCAAAGACTATCCATTCCGTAAATTTCGTCAATGAAAATATAAATAAGGTTTGGGACCCATGGGATCTCTAGAGATGTGGCGCATACTCCACCGACAAAAGCACAGGTCTTAAATAAATAAGAAGGGATCTCTATCTATGAGAAAATGTTTTCTCGTACTCGTCCACTACATTAGTTTCATAGTAATTAGAATATTGTGGACATGTCTCAAGAATTTTATCATCCCACTTCGATTATATTTTGTCGTGGAGTGCCCGGATCGACGTCGGAGGGTAATATGATATACCTATTCAGTACTCCAGGAGGATCATAACAATGAAATATTTTTATTTGCTCCGCTCACACGGTATGCTCGATATTAGATTTGGAGAACTCGCCCTCAAACATCCTCGACTGCCTATTCTACGAGTATTTCTGAGGCAGAGATACTCGTAGAATAGAATTGATTATTGTGTAGAAAATCAAAGATAAATTATAATAATTAATAATAATACCATAATTCATTAGTATTAATTAACATTGAACACAATTCAAAGAGAATACAATTGAAAATCTCCGTACTTATTTCCGTTCAATTAAAACATACAGGCGAATGACAGAAAGAAAACGTAGAATAAGAAAAACCTCCGGTGTTGTTGCCTTTTATAAACACAAAGAGCTAAAAATAATACGTTAAAAAAATGGGAATTGAAAACTGAAAGATACACCGACCGTGTGTGGCCACCTTTAAAAAATAAACCCTTCAGAAAATAGAACTTCATTCTTTGATACGCGGTTACTGTGAGGGAAACATACTTTAGCCGAGCTTGTACCAAATGGTGGAACAAAAATGTTTACTGCCATTTCGCTTGCTAGCAATAACTTCAAGCAAAATATAAATGACGAACCGACAAAGTAAATTTTTAATCTTTCTTTATTTTAGTGTGTTACACATCTGACATGACTTAGCGATTACCAACAAATAGCGGAGGCCGTAACTCACGGTGTGATCTTTCACCAGAAGCCGGTAGTTATTGGTAGTAATAAAGCATTTAAACCAACAGAGGGCGATGCAAACGCAAATGTATGCAAAAAGGTCTGTCTTTCGGTGGGGACGGGGACGAGCTCACTAACGCAAAACCAATCAAGGGACAGGCCTATAAATAATTAAATCAATAAACAAACAAAATATTATAATAGCAGGTACTTGAGAAGTAAGTAGAGGATTATTTACAACGTTTGAGAAATATTAAACCAATTAAGTAAACTCCATTTTTTCTTAATTGTCCTATTATGTAAACAATCAATTACAGTACTTTTTATTGAATTTTGTTGAAAATAAATCAAATATTAGTTCAAACCTAAACATTCCAAAGTAAAACCTTTATTAGCCACGAAAGTAATTTCCTAAAAAGTCTATTTTAATTTATATTGTTGTAAAATCATAAAAAGACATGGTAAGATTGTTCACATAATAGGACAATTGTAAATAAACGGACTTTAGACGTCTCAAGCACCATGGTACCGAGCCGAGAAGCAATACTGTCGAGTAGTGCGCATAAAGTTAAATATTGATAATAACTTTATAGTAGTGCGCATCATTTGAGACGAAACTGAGTCACGTCTCAAAATAAGATTACTCTGGTTGGCAAAGTAAAGTACAAATAAGATTTTTTTTACGAAAAAATATTTTCTGACACTAGCTTTAATTCCCACCAGAGAGATATTTAAATGCGTGAAAAAAAAATCATTTTCATTAACCGTTGAAGTCATGTTTATAATAAATAGTTAAGCATTGCCATCGGAACTACATGTGTATTCCAAACCAAAATTAGTTTGAATCAGAAGGACGATAATACTCCCAAACTTACTTTCATACGAACATTAAAGTTAAATAAAAGCTTGTAAATATAATTGAAAAGTATGCCGGAAGGTTTCCAAGACATCACATTGTACGAAGGCCTGATATCTTGACATTGATACCTTGGGACAAAGGTAGATGATGGAAGGTGGTTGTTGTGTTAGGATGCGACTTGTCCAAACTTCGTCGCTTGCTGGCGCAGCAAGATCATCAATTCACATCCAAAAGACAGTGTGAAAACTGCTGAGAATGCCGCAAAACACGCTAAATATGCCTTAAGCCAGACTATATTTTGATGCCAGTTGGTTTTGAGACCACCGGTGCTTGGGGTTCTGAAGCTAGGACATTCATTAAAGAGTTAGGCCGTCGTGATGCTGAAAAATCTAGAGATAACCACTCAGTGTCATATCTGGCTTAAAGGCTTTCGATAGCGTTCCAAATGGGAAAAGCCAGCATAATGGGATCTTTTGAGCCCGGTACGATACGGGTGGTCTTTTAGTTTTATTTTGACGAAATTTTAGCTTTGGTGACAGATTACTTTTTATGTACCTACTGGTATTGACGAAACATGTTGTGGATATTTTTCTGTTAATCTTATTTCAGGAAACTTGTGCTGGTGATACTCTGTGAGCTTTTGACGAAGCATTGAAAATCTTTGACGACAAAAGAAATCTTCAAACATAAATACAAAAAATATACAAAATTGTGTTGTAGCGTAGGTCTGATAGACACGAAGACAGAAACGTCTACATCTTTCCAGGACCGCAGATAAATATCTGTGAAAACCAGTACAAATATTTGCCTGTGCTGAGAATCAAACTCAGATGGCGGACAGGCGTGATGGCTATTACGTCACGGAGGTCGTCAAAAGACTGCCAGATTTGTTTTAAAACAATCCGCACACAGCTGCTGCGTCGTCGTCGCCAGTATATAGTTTCGTCTCACTGCCGCGTTTTTGGATACCACGGTTTCAATAACGAGATTATTATCAATAGCAATTTACTTTATATTGTTTCACGTGGAAGTGAACAAATTTGACACAGCCAAAAAAGAGAAGATGCGAGCAAACTCAATAACCCAGTTCAGGAGAAACTAGAGAATCTGTGTGAACACATAGTTTTGGTTCTTAGTGGACTTCTAACTTGACTAAATGAATGAAGTTTCGTCAAGTTTCCAACTAAAAGGCGCATTATAAAGAGGAAATGCGGCAAAACGTTTTAGCGTTCGGTGAACAGATCAAAGGCTGACATTTTGGTAAGTAGAACCATACTTTGATATAAGTACTTCCAATAATTAGAAAAACTAAAAATCATTTGTAGGTACGAGTAATAACTTTCGATGCATTTCATAGAAAACAACATCATATTTACTGAAATATTCGGTAAACTTCATCAAATAATATTCTCATGCATTTATACGTGACTACAAAATGTTAAAATTTAATATCCTGTCCAGAGGATGGCATCAAAGGGGAATGATTTAATAACTTGCACTAGCATTTATCGCGGAAATGCAACTAATAACTGGAGCGGTTCGTTATTGTTCAAAAAGGATTTGGTTCCCACTTTACACTTAAAATTGCGTTTATTTCTCTCGTCGGGGCCTGCGCGACGCTTATTGAAATTAATAACGCCTCTGACACAATGCAGCCCAAAACTACTTCTAAACTCGATTTTATGTCTATATAAAATTTACTAGCTTTGTCTGCGGTTTCGCCCGCGTGAATTTCCCACGATGAAGGTATCCTATGTCCTTCTCAGTACTTCTATGTGTATGCGAAATTTCAGGAAGATTGGGTCAGTAGATAAAGCGTGAAGAGGTTACAAACAAAGAAACTCACGAGTAAAAAGAAACGTTCAATGATCCGAGTTGCATTGAAAAGAGTTATAAGTAAGGTTCCAAACTGATAGGAAATTTATTTTCTTCCAACAACAAAAATGTAAGTTATAAATTAAAAACTAAATAAAATTATACACTAAATTACATTTGCGAATAACAGAACACAGGCGGGAAGCGTTCGACAACGACATAGCAACTAAACTACATAATTAAAACGAACAGTTAGCTTGTTGGTTTGAATTGAACCTGGTTGTTTTGTCAGAAACCTGATTTTGTTTTATTAAAATAGTTAAACCACTAACTGCATGAACGGATAACATATAAAATTATGTATGGATAAAGTGTAAACATATTCGGTGAATAAATTATATTTCATTTTATTTGCGCATCGCCGCAGGCTACTTTCCTGAATTTTGGTACCACAAATAACTTTTGGTAATTTTGTTATTTCTTTTTAAATTGTAATTATAGTTTTTATTTGTAAAAGTTTTTTCAATTTTAGTTAGAATTTAAGCTTTTTCTTTTATATACTTTTTCATTCAAGAAATAGAATTTACAGATGAATACAAAATGTATTTCTATAGGACAATCTATTCGCTTGCGCTCTCCGAGTGTCTCATACTGGATATTTCTTCTGGAACTTCCCAAATAATTCTCAAAATCCTTCGCGGTTATAGCAGCTTGGCTAGGGAGCTCGCTTTCAAAGGATTATTAAGTTGGCCCTTCCTAGAATTCCTTCAAGTCTAGACTTTTTAATTCCTCTCATTACACTTCAATTATTTTATTAAATTGTTTCTCTTACACATGACATGTAACTTATAATTATATCTTAGTTTAGTACATAGTTTCATTCAACTTTGTTGACTCTACCGTTCTATTGTGTAAATGTCCTCCCAACCTAACTCTGGTTGACTGGAAAAGGTTGTGCATTTACGTTTTTTAGTTTTAGTTATTGATCTGTATTTTTTTTTCCTACACTGTTGCAACCAAACAAATATGCGTAATTTAATAGAAAATAACATGCCGACTTAGCTGTGTCCTCTAAAAATACCAGATACCTAAAATACGTATGTATAAACTCTCAAAATGTTTCACGTGTTTTTCAGGCACTCATCTTCTATACATATAATAAAACAGTAAAAATATTTTGTCTGTACATTTAATATTTTTGACTGAAATGGATAGAGGGAGACCTAAAAAGAACAATAGAAAGCAAAAAAAATTTTTTGGAATTTCTTGTCTGTCTGTCTGTCTGTCTGTCTGTCTGTCTGTCTGTCTGTATGTATGTACGCGTTTCACGCAAAAACTACTGGACGGATTTGAATGAAACTTTTTTTGTTGTATTAGCTATTAAGCCTGGGCAACATATAGGCTATAATTCATTTTGAAAACTGGAACACCTGATAAAGAACCATAACAGAACAGCTAAACTATAAGTAATATAGAAATGGTGCCTTAACAAAAATCGTTCAACCTGATGAGCATTTTCTGCTGACGTATAAAAATTGAAGATCTGGAACATCTGATGAAAAGCTCCAAGAGACCAGCTACACTATAACATATATGGAAATGGCGCCTTAGCAAAAATCGTTCAACCTGATGAGCATTTTCTGCTGACGTATAAAAATTGAAGATCTGGAACATCTGATGAAAGCTCCAAGAGACCAGCTACACTATAACATATATGGAAATGGCGCCTTAGCAAAAACAGTTCGACCTGATGAGCATTTTCTGCTGACGTATAAAAATTGAAGATCTGGAACATCTGATAAATAACTTCAAGAGACCAGCTACACTATAACATATACGGAAATAGCGCCTTAGCATAACTTGGTTAATCTGATGGGCATTTTCTGTAGACGTATAAAAATGGAAGATTGGAACACAGGAAACAGTTTGGAACACAAAAAGACTTTTCATCTAAGCCAAAGTCACGCGGGCGAAGCCGCGGGCGACAGCTAGTGTGGAATAAAATTGTATCACCAAATTACGAATAAAGATATTTTAATCCAATTTCTATGAATGGAATGCTAGCGCAGTCAGCATTCCATTGAACTCTGTGATATTCTGATAATATATTAATATTATCATTCAACTTTCGATATTGCATTTTTAATTACTGACCCGTAAAATCCCTTGATGGATTCGCTGAATTCATGCTGCACATTGAATAAGGAATTCAGAATATTTCAGTAATTACAACATTACATCAAAGAATTTTCGGAAACAACGCTGCACTGAATGTAATGAAGCTACCTACTTTCAAAAATTACATTTAAGACATGGAATAGATGACCAAAAATTTATTATGTTTATATTTATTATTCATTCACTTACACTACCATTACAGTTTGACCCAATTCGATAGAGTAGGTAGTTAATTACAATTAAAATACACTAATTGCTACATTAAAACATATCTCGAGCTTCCCGGCAACACATCGCGGAAGTCCTTGTTGCTAGAATAGAAGTTCGCAGCCAATAACATACTCGACAGTCTCTAAGCAAGACATTTTCTACATACCTACATGACTTTCAACCACAAAAATCTTCAATTATAAAATCCTATTCCTAACTAATATTATAGCAAAAGTGAGTTTGTTTATTTGTTTGTAAACTGTATCTTCACGCTTTATCTACTGAACCAACCATCCTGAAATTTCGCATACACATAGTTAGAAGTACGGAGAAGGACATAGGGTACGTTTCATCCCGTTATATGCATTGTTCCCGTGGGAAAACCTCGCGGGCGAAGCCACGGGCAAAAGCTAGTAGACCATAAATGGCATATATATACTGTATTTTATATGAGGCTCGCTAAAAAACAAAGTACGCGTATACCAGTGTATTTTTCCTTTGCTTATTAAATTGATTGAAAATTAATCTCGAACGGAAAATCGATTTCATTGAGTAGTGTGAGTGAGCGTAGAATCTTCAGTGATGCAGCTAGTCAGCCCGAAGCAAAATAACGGGATTAATTATTTTCATATTTATGTGCTTTCAACCACGAATGTTTCTTGCTTCTTATACGAATATGTTTATAGAGAAACATGTGCTACTTATTAAAAAAAATAGAGTGAGAGACGGATCGCGAGGTATACTCTCTCTCTACAGAACCACTACCTACTTATGAAGTTTACTATAACAAATCACTAAGCAATACAATGGCCAGTTTGACAGCTTTGGGCAGATAACTTAGCCATCGGCCAGCGAACATGAAACCGCGCTATGTCATCTGTGGATGATTGACTACCGCGGTGACGGAGGGATCGTCGCGGTCGATGCGGTCTTGCCTGCTATGTACGGGACGGGATCATATACTCGAATTATTTAGATACCTGAGCACGACTGTACTACATCAAGTATGATGGTCACCTAGTTATACGGGATGCTGATATGAAAGTTATCTACTTGTTAGTTACAGCCCCAAAGCAAAATCTTACTCTCTCTCTCAGAGTGTCGATAACTCAATGGCGTTTCAAAAGTACTTTATACACTTGTTACAGTGTGTAGCACTAATATTGAAAAGCACTACATTGAGACACGATTATGACGTCAAGAGAATCGACACCCACAGACAACTTGAGTATATGGGATAGGTACCAACTCAACGATACTATATTTTATAACAATCTAGATATCTACATGTGTACCTATATATAACTCAAAGGTGACTGACTGACATAGTGATCTATCAACGCACAGCCCAAACCACTGGACGGATCGGGCTGAAATTTGGCATACAGACATGTTATGACGTAGGCATCCGCTAAGAAAGGATTAACGCGAGTGAAGCCGCGGGCGCCAGCCAGTTACTGCCTGAAGACTGAGATATTTTTTTCTATTGACTTAGCCTGATCAATCAATCCTGAGACAATCCGCGCACGCGAGTGTAAAGGGACCTTTGGCGCCGTATGCGCTGGTAACCTTGTTTGACATTGCGCTCTCGACTGCTAAAATGTTCGTTACAAACTAGCAGTGATACCAGATCTGATGATCTGGTATCACTACTGTTATCTGGTATCACATATGATGATCGCGCATCGGGGATCAATCCAGGGTACGGAAGTCGTCAAAAATATTTGTCCTAAGTAAAAATGTTAACATAAAGGTCTATCCCCACACATCAGGGCCGTGCCCTGGACTTATAGAATTAAAACCAGGCAAAGGCGAAAAAATAACAGTTCCTACTGAAATTCACAAGATTTGCCTAAAATACAGAGATCCTTTACTTTTATATACAATATCTAAAACCTCATTTTCCTCAAAGCCAAAAAATTGCAAGCGAATTATGTGTCGTACAACGATAACAATATAAAGTAGGTATTTATAGACACTGAGTTTATTGTATGCAAATTAACTGTTTAATCGTTAACTCGTTTTATTGGTTGTCCTTCAAATCAAATAACGGTTTTTCTTATCTGTGAATATTTATGCAGCAATATGATTGTTAGGTCATTCCGCGAATGAGTTGCATATCTTATCACATTACATTTTTATGTGTAAAAAATAGAAATATGGAAAACGGTAAAAAAAATTAAAATAAGTGAAAATATGTAAAAAAATCTTAGAAAAACTTGTTATAAAAATAACAAGTAGTTACAAAAGTTACATTTTATTTTTACAACTGCATACTTGTTAACAAGCGGTTGTTTTTTCTTCTCTTATGTATAAGAGGAAAATGTTTGATTATACATAGACAGGAAAATCTGCACCTAAAATATTTTTTGAATATACTTGTTAGTCAATTACTCACCAGACTTAAAGTCCATTTATTTATAATTGTCCTATTATGTAAACAATCTTCACAGTACTTTTTGCTGAATTTGGTTGAAAATAAATCAAATATTAGTTCAAACCTAAACATTCTAAAGTAAAACATTTATTAACCACGAAAGTAATTTCCTATAATATCTATTTTGATTTATATTGTTGTAAAATCACAAAAAGACATGGTAAGATTGTTTACATGATAGGACTATTATGAATAAATGGACCTTAGGTTGGACAGAGGTTTAAAATTCTAACGACGAATCAAAAGCTCAACACATACAATAACTTCATTACACTTTCCACTTAATTTTCCCTTTTTGAAACGTCATAATGTCATAATGAAAGAGAAAATACAACACAAAACATCACGAACGAGCACACCGCGACAATTTGCTATTGTATTCTTATGCAACAACTGCAGCAGGAAGAAAACCGTGTGTACTAACTAGTATGACCTTCTTTGTAATCTACACTGACTACAAATAGGCATGGAAAAAACTTAGTGCAGTCAAGAGACAAAAGTGCAGTCAGAGTTTACAAGGCAATATGATCTTTAAGGCTTGGCAATAAGGTATTTGAAATATGACTGCACTTTTGTCACTCGACTGTACGTACGTACATACTATGCTTTTTTTTCTTTAAACTTCATTTCTATAAAGTTATAGTTTCAGTGTGTAAAATATGATATCCACAGCAATATTCAGTGACACTTTCTCCGAAAGGGCTCAAACGATTTTGAAGAAATTTTGTATTTAGATAAATAAATAAATATATACGGACAAATCACACAGATTGAGTTAGCCCCAAAGTAAGTTCGAGACTGTGTTATGGGATACTAACTCAACGATACTATATTTTATGACAAATACATATATAGATAAACATCCAAGACCCAGGCCAATCTGAAAAAGATCATTTTCCATTTTGACCTGACCGGGAATCGAACCCGGGACCTCCGGTGTGGCAGTCTGGCGTGATAACCGTTAGGCCACGGAGGTCGTCGATAATCCGTTACTGACTGAGTGCCTGACATACAACGCACAGCCAAAATTACTAGGCGTAGGAAGCTGAAATTTGGCATGTAGATTCCTTAAGGAGTGTAGGGGAGAACTAAGAGACTTTTTCCCGAAATTCCCGTGAGTACAAAGTCCCGAACCCAGGTATGCCAGGGCATGGAGTTATTCCTTCGAGGCGCAAATTCGCAAAACTAAACACATCCGCTTCTCCAAGGCAAAACATGAAGTGCACTCGCCGAGCCGCAAGGCAATCGAATTTACTTGACATGATTAAATTTAGGCATCATTCGCTGCGCAGTGTTCAGCAGAACGTCAAAATAAAGGAGATGCGCAAAATGGCTTACAGTATAGTACAGACCGGCGGCGGCGCCAATCACATTACATCGGGCTAAAAGGTTAGACAAAGTCGAAAAGTTCAACTTTTATTAAGTGACAATTCAATTCTGGCTGCTATAAGTATCAAAAGTCTGTAAGACATTTTGCGCTGACCCCATATCATTACTCCGATTTTCCCATTTTAATACAGAGTCTGCGATAAGGTTAGGAAGATGATGATAGCCATCAACGCACAGCAAAAAAATTACTTAGTAAGTATCATATTTGCAGAAGTATGTATGAACAATTTTCTAAAAATTAATTTTTCATGGGTACGAAGAGTCAGAATCGGGTACCCATAGAAAATGCATATTTTAAAGCCAATATTTGTGGTTCTATTGCTTTTCTCCGTATATTGGTGTAGTGGAACACAAGTGGGAAAAGAGAGGTACTTACTGAAAAAAAAAACAATTCGGGTATTCTCTAGCCTTAGTAAGCTATTTAAATGTATGAGAGGAAAATGTTAGGCAAACAGTCGTGTAATATCATGCGTATCAATAGCTAGTACTCGTATAGTGAAGAGAATCAATTAGATAGTAATACTAATAATAGCCAATTAGAGTTTCTAGTACACATAGCCAATCAATGTCACTTTACAACGCATTAGCTGAGTAGCCACGCCAATTATGTTACAAACAACGACCTCCGTGGCCTAACGGTCAACACGCCAGACTGCCGGAGGTCCCGGGTTCGATCCCCGGTCGGGTCAAGATGGAAAATGATGGTCAGATTGACCTGGGTCTTGGATGTTTACCTGTAATAAAATACATATAGTATATTTGAGTTAGTATCCCATAACACAAGCCTCGAACTTACTTTGGGGCTAACTCAACTGTGTGTTTTGTCCATATATTTTTTTTATTTATAAACAAAAAGTACCTAATAACTAACCCATGGCGTAACAAGTAAGTAATAATTTTTCCTACGAACGTTATCGCTGTGCTGTGCCACCACCACCAATGTAATGAACCAACTTCTAAAATTTATTCGATTTACCTGAACGATTGCTATTTTTGTATGATGTGAAAAACAAGGAAATATTTCGCAGGCAATTGGAAAATGACGAGTTATGTTAATCATCTGATGCATAGAAACTTTGATAAGTAAACTAATAAAGCCAATGGTTGTACGTAAAAAAACGAATTATTTCTTTTTAAACAACTTATTATTTTAATGATTTTTCAAGAATACTATATTTCTGCCGCTATTTGTTAGAAATACTACCTATATTTTTTTTTTAATTACTGGCAACCCTATGCCTAAATGAGTCACGGAACTCACAGTCTCACAGACTTGGTAACCATTATTACAATTTGTGATCGGCATCACGGCGCGACGCGGGCGCCGAGACGCCGCCTACTATTTTATATTTGTTCAGGAAACCAGTCTAACGGGTTAGCAAAATCTCGACAACCGATCCTCGGAAGGTCATAAAAATAATTATAATTTATGAAATATAACGCTGTGCATATCGGTTTCATCACGATATATGCTACTAGGTTACGGTAACTGTTAAATGACGTATTAGGTACTTATATTTTTACTCAAGCGAGCTACAGTGTACACCTACTATCGAAACATTTTCTCTCGTTTGGTATTTTAACAACCTATTTTATTTGGGTTAATAATTGGTTTATCTTAGAAGATACTTTGTAATCATCATAAAATTTAAGAGCGAGGCTCTTGTCGGTGGAGTTCCTTCCATTTTTCTCTCTCCATTGCCAACTGTTTTACTTCTTGATACGACCCGACGTTCACTTTTTCCTTTATTTGCCTCATTTATAATCTTTAAGAATTTTAAATTATCGGAGTACAGCTTGCAGAGCTACACTACGATACGAACGAGACACCAAAACAATAAAACTTATTAAATTCCATTTGCTATCAGTTTTCGAAAAATAACTTTACAGTTACTATTTATTTACCATAAAAGTAAACAAAGAAATTACAAACTAATAAAAATGAATCAGTTAATTTCACAAAGGCATATCAAAATGTAATGTTTTTTTTTCGTCTATTTTTATTACACGAGGTATCCGCGGTGTACACTTTGATTATAAAGCCAGAGGTGTACAAAAAGCAAACTGCAAAAAAGCGCCGCGCCGTGAAAAATCCAGAAATTGCAGTGCGCTTTTCAACAGTTTTTTTAGTCCCGAGGGCCGACGCCAAAGCTGCAACCTGCAACCGATGTCGTCTACTAGTGTCAGATGACGTCAGGTAAAATTTAACTCTACTTTTTATGATTGGATAACCACTTGACGTTAGTTTGAGTGCAGCTACGTTCAATAGCAGTTTCAACTTCAGAATGGGCCCATGGAATGGGCAGTGTATTTTTCATTTTGCTATGGGCTCAATCGTTTAGGCGACGACGCCGACGCAGTTTGGAGTATTGGCTAAAATAAAACCCAAATGAGTTCACTGAATCTCGCCGTTTCATATGTTTGACATGTGGCTGGATAAATTAACGATCAGATAAAAAGATGAAAATAACCACCATCTGTAAATCTGGCTGAAAAATTTCATTTCGACTCTTAAGGCGCGCCGATAGGTAGTCATATTATTATTCAGCCGTTTAGATCCCACAGCTGGGCAAAGGCCTCCCTCTCCTCCCTCCATTTATCTCTATCCTGAGCTATTGATATCCATTCTGCAGAGTGTGAATCTATGTCATAGCAAAAGATAATCTTTAAACAAGAAATCCTACTTCCCATCGTACAAATATTAAAATTTATAAACGTGAAAGGCGCATTTTAGCGTAGTTAGCGTAGATAAAATATATAACATTCTTATTATTTTTTTCTTATAAATGTATGATTTTAGCAGAATGATGACACAAAGGGCCATTTTCCTTACGGAAATTGGTTTAACATTGTTTTGCGCACCGCAAAAATATATTTTTGGAATGTGAAAGTGTGAAACATAAGCAATACATGCCTCCCATAAAAAAATCTCGTGTCTCAAAATTAACTTTGTGGCTTTTATAAAAAAAATTTCGCTCTTGTCCCAATTCGTTCTTCGTTACATGTAAAATAATGAAATAAGTGATATCTAAGTTAAGTACCTATGTAAAAAACCTGGAATAATTCGGATCTCGTACATTTAATTGTTGATTACGCAATTTTCCACATATCGCGTTGCGTCCTGTCCTACTGAACCGAGGCGGCTTACATTACTGGGGATTCACTTGCTGAACACACGAACCAGAATCCCTACTTCACAAGTATAATGAGTCCCTCGAACTTCATGCGACTTTCTCGTATTGAAAATGAGTATACTTTTTAAGAATCACTTGTTACATTTTTTTAAAATAGATAATTTCGATTCGTGGATGTTTGTATGTTTTAATGTTATGTTTTTAGAATTATGTATTTGTACACGCATCACGCAAAAACTATATTTCATCTCGATACGCCCGCCCCGCTTAGAACTTGATAGTAAATACCGCGTGCGTGGATGAAGTCGCGGGCAAAAGCTAATTTAGAATAAACGTCAAAATGAATTGGAACAAATAGGTTTTTCATGGATTCTAACATTTTCTCGTTTAACATTAATCATCCGATAAACCCAGCGCTCGGTTGTTTATTAAATGATAAAGAATACGCTTTGAACTATGACATCTTTGAGGATAACAGCAAGTTAAATAAAATATAACTACGAAGTCGAGCGGTCAATCTCCGATACCGGGAATTTGTGCAAAGTCAAAGAATTAATACACTGACGAGATAAATTACGTTGTTGGAAAATATTTCTCACTTTTAGAAGATTTTTTTAGAATTTTAGTAGAAAATATTGACAAAGGCATATTTCTAGTGAAATCCAATTTCAATTCAAGTTACGAACTACTAGTATTCTCGGTTTTACTACAGTAAACAACATTGCTAAAATATGATAAATAAATTCCAAGAATCTCATGTACTCAAGATCAAACCCTGAATTTTACTTGGCTTAATGAAAAATGCCTTTACTTGGAATACTTTTATTTGGCATAAATATAACTCATAAAGGACTTTAATATGGAAGTAAGGGTTCAAGAAATAGAAGAAGACCAAGGAGAGCTGGAAGTACAGCATGAATAGGGAGTTAGGGAGTGACAGAGCGAAGTGGAAGGAGTTGACATGCTTTGCCAACCCCAGATAAAATGGGAAATGGTAAGAGAGAAGTAATACCTACGACCCAATATTACTTCTTCCGTTTGTTTAGTGGCAACAATAGTTTAAACAGAATTTAAAAAATAATAATTATTACCTATTAAAAATAAAAAATATAATAACAATCATGGCCAAAATCTGACGTCGCGCGTCGGCAGTTGTTGAAAGGAGCAAACAGCAGGACCAGACCCTGTAAATTTCACTTACTTGGTTTCGATGACAACGTGATGCTTTGGTAGTAGCAGTATACTCCAAACCCCAAGAGGATGGCGAACAGGACCACAATTCGGACGGAGAAGATGCGGCACCGAGGCAGTCGCGTCCTCATTTTGCGATCTAAAAAAAAATACTTTATTTACACATGTTCATCACACGTTTCTTTCAATCGGTTTACTTTTTTTTCTTATTGACCAATGGACAAAAAGATATTCCCAATCATTAAGTCCATTAAGGATTTTTTTTTCTGATCACCAATGACCAATATATCCATAGGAAATATAAACTCCATTTATTCTTACCAGTTCTATCATGTAAACAATCTTACCATGTCTTTATATGATTTTACAACAATATAAATTAAAATACTTTTTAGGAAATTACTTTCGTGGTTAATAAATGTTTTACTTTAGAATGTTTAGGTTTGAACTAATATTTGATTTATTTTCAACAAAATTCAACAAAAAGTACTGTGAAGATTGTTTACATGATAGGACTGGTAAGAATAAATGGAGTTTACATCCATGAGATATTTTAAAAATAAAAATATGTTGAAAATATAGTATAGTACAGCTCCTCAAGTAGCAGCACTAGAAATTCATCAGTGGTATTCTCAAGTGAATTTTAAACCAAGCTATAATTATAGAAGTATTTTCTTTTAAATACTAATTTGTAAAAATAATACATACTCATTATCACGCCTGAAAAAAATGTATTTCTATAACATGAAACATTGTCATGCACATATTTTATTGACATTTATTTTACTTCTTCCTACAAGGTATAGACATTATGTTAAGTAAGAGTATAATGTGTATGAGTAATATTTGTGTAATATTGATTTTTAAACATACTTTGTTAACCATAAAAAAATACATAGAAAATAGGTACAACATTTGTTACAACAGTATAGGTACAACAGGTTATTATATTTTAATTAACTTGTAATAACACTTTCATAAGTATTCTTAATTTGTAATATCATACTCCCTTACATCTTAAACTAACCCAGCTTCATCATAAAAGAAGTAAAAAGAAAACTTTTAAGTAATGTTAATTTTGTTTAAAAGTAAAGCAAGTAAAATAAAAGTAGATTGTTAGATAACATATATACAATATTGCATACATCATGCCTTCCCCTGGGGTAGGATATTATTGACACAGACCTCCACTTGCTAAGATCCTTATAGATCTATATTCCTCTACAATCTACACTCAACACTACTCTACTTTTTGATTTAAATATGGATATATACACATATTTTAAATAAATTTCTATATAACATACATCTCATCTTCTGAAAGAGGTGGTGCAAGTTTCTACCAAACATCTGGCAAGTTTTACCAAAGATTTTAGGCCGGGGTTTGGTCTTCCAGAAGTGCCGCAAGGGGCTACCCGACATCTTGTCTCTGTGTAGTCATTATGCACAAAATAAATTAAATTTACTAAAAATAATATGTAAATATGTATGTCTTTCGATATTTGTAATATAGGCCATTAGAATTTAATTATTTGGAATTATACTGTTACATTCCCTGAAATAAATTATTATTTAATAAGACATAGGTAATATTTTATTACTTAAAAAATAATCTTAACTTTAAAATAAACGTAACACAAAAAAGATGCTTGTTTACCTACTATTCTATAAAAAGGTGGAAGTTACAAATTGTATTTATTTGGGAATTTTATGATATCAATATTACAATATTATTTACCTACTTTACACATCTTGCAGCTCATTTATGCATGAAACAACAGTAGGATAAAATATACAATCTCAGATCAAGATATTGTGCCCATTTCAAAATTTTTAAAATATATATAAATCATAATTATTAATAAAATATATCAAGTTTTATAAATAAAATATAAAAGTTAACAAAATATAACTAAATTCGACGAAGTTAAAGTAAACATGAGAAAAAGCGATGAACGTCGTTAATAAGGTGTTGTTAGGTACTTACTTTTTGAGTAATTGCTCTTGTATCCCAAATTAATTACATCTTATTTAAACGTCCGGAAATGTGAGTTAAATAAATTAGTTCAAATAAATAAAGAGCAATAGGTCCTCACACTGCAGTTTATGATTTAGAATTGCAGTACAGCGGCACTCACTCACGTCAATCACGAATCGCAAAGCAAAAGCAAAGCAAGCAAAGCAATAGAAAAAAAAGCTCGCTGCACTGCTCCGCTGCTTATGAAGGGTTGCCAGTTTATACTTCTCAAAAATCTACCATTTAGTTCATACTATTTAAGAGTTCATGTATATTTTTTTTCCATGATTAAACCAATAATTTATTAGCCACTATTCCCGCGATTTATATGATTTAAAGATTTAAATTAAATTATTTCTTTGATCTGTCTATAGCTTACACACCATCCTAACTTCTTGACATGACATAACGTAATTTGGAACGTAAAATGGAAGCAGCTGTCTTTTGAATGTCAATGTCACAATCAGATCATCTGTCTGTCATGTCATTATGTCATGTCAAGGAAGGATGGTGTGTAGTTAGTAAGCTATAAACAGATCAAATAAATAATTTAATTTAAATCATATAAATGGTACTGATTAATAATAGCGGGAATAGTGGCTAATAAATTATTGGTACAATAATAGAAACAAATTATCTCAGTCATGCAACGTAAAGCATACACGTTCTATCGTAAAAGATACGTTATTTTTTCGTGACCAATTATCACCTATTTTAAAGGCTATCATAACTCCCGCTGATAATGATAACAATACTGCTATTAAGCCAGCAAGTCAGTCGGCGACGACCGAGAACGCCAGCCACCCGCATACCACGTTATTTGAAAACAAATGGCGGCAACAATGAAGTTTCACCAACTTGGGACTACTGACATGAAATTGTCTCATATCAGCTTAGGAGGCGCTTCGTTTAGCAATATCTATGCGTAAGTAAACAAACTATTTGCTGACGATGATATATTGATTGTGTCATATGCATGGAATTAATAAATCATACAGTAATGTATGTACCTGTTACTTCTATCTATATATTGTCATGTGATCTTTGTTTACATGTAAATTAAGTGGCTACAGCGACACATGTATGATCTTTGTTGTTACGTTTATTTAGTAAAAGTTTTTTTCTTTTCAAAAAATTATATAATATTTTATGAACATATACTGGAATGGAAAGCTTTTCGAAACGTAATCGTTTATGATGTATGAGATTTTATTTTCCGGTGAACGATCGAAGGCGAAGGTGAACCTCTACTCGGCTCTTAGACTATAAAAAAAATCTATGCAGCCATTAGGACATTATGATAGTTGGTAGTATTTATCTGCAAATCTTGCTTTTTCATTCATCATTCGTCATAATACCTAATGTTAAAAGTCTTTGGCGACATCTTATTCAAGACAGTAGTGTGCTACCTTAAGCTTTCAGTACTTACTGTTCTGAATGGCTGAATTCCAATTGATGGAATGAAATTAGTTCAAAAGATATGGTTATGGTTGTTGTAATAAAATTCTACCCACTGATGACAGACAACGCATAGCAACCTTATTAGAGTGAGTGGGGAGGAGATCACAAACAGAGGATTTCCCGAAATTTCCTCGGGAACAAAGTCCCGGGCTCTTGTTAGTTCTATCATAAAAGGTAGGTATTCTCAAAATGCAAAATACACAATATTTTAATGACACGACGTCGTTTAATAATAATGAAGATTCTGATTTTTTTACATTCTGTTTTTCAGAATTTACCTAGATTAGTATGGCAAGTGGATTTTATACTGGTTAGTATGAAAAATATATGTCTGTGGCTCCTTCTATTGTCGTTGTAGTGTGCTAACTGTCACCTGCGGCTTCTCCTGAAAAAACAAATGAAAAAGGCACTAATGAAGCTTTTTCGAGGAATGTAAAATTTTGCGTCATTTTCATCTTTAGCAGAGCCCTCAACTAACTCAATCAAATAATCATATCAATTTGCTCGGTTTTGACGTGAAAGAAGGGCAAACCAACACACACATTTATATTTAAGTATTTTAATTTCTAGTTAAGTCTGTTATTAATATGAATGAGGCATTAAAACAGTTTTATGACCATCGATAAAATAGGTTGTAACTCCTGTAGGTAGGTCGATAAGATATGTAGGTATTGTTATATAACCGTGTTGTAAATGTAATTGAATTTGTCATTTTGTTTAGTTAGCACGTAGACAACGTAAGAGGAATAGATCAACTGCAAAAAAATATATAATTGCAAGAGCTGCTAAAAGAATAGCGTTCGCGAATGTCAAATTATGAAGGTGAGCAGGACGAGGCTTAAGTTTTTTGCCGCTATTTTTGTATGCCATCGGTGCCGTCGTATGCTTTAGAAAACATACTTTTAGCTATATTTTGAATGTATATATTGCACTCTCTCTTACACTGTATAGATAAGGTTCATACCTCACCTATACAGTGTAGAGATTACTGTCTGTACAAAGATTATGTTGCGTAATGCTAACTAGTAAGTATAATTAATTATTACTAACAATAGAAGCGGAGGTGGCCGAGAGGTATGGCGCCCGCCTGTGACCGCAAAGGTCCCAGATTATAATCCTGCCCGTGCTACATGAGTTTTTATACCAATCTGACTTATGTACCTATGTTAGTTTTCATCGACCACCACTAGCTTCCGGTAAAGGAAAACATCGTGAGGAAACCTGTACTCTGGTTAATGATTATCATCTAGTGTGTGAAATGGAGAAGACATGGCAAACCATAGTCGTTGTGTTGTGTCTCGAGTCACGACCCTCAATCATGAGGAATACGACTAAAGAGAGAAAGGTTATTAAATTTTGATATAAAGACTGCAAAATTAAATATTAAGAAATTATTCCAGGAAATTTGAAGAAGATAGAAGTATACAATTGATTAGAGAGGCGTTTAAGCGAGGAGTGAACTATATCGACACTGGCCCGTGGTATGGCCAAGGAAGCTCTGAAAAGACTATCGGAAAGGTAAAAATTATAGACTACTAGCTTTCGCCCGCGGCTTCGCCCGCGTGAATATCCCACGGGAACATTGCTTTTTCCCGGGATGAAAGGTACCCTATGTCCTTCTCCGTACTTCTAACTATGTGTATGCAAAATTTCAGGAAGATTGGTTCAGTACATGAAGCGTGAAGAGGTAACAAACAAACAAACAAACTCACTTTCGCTTTTATAATATTAGTTAGGATAGGATATATTTACAACTTTCAGATATATATAAGTACTACCTGTTGCCCGCGGCTTCGCCCGCGTGAGTTTCGCTTAGATGAAAAGTCTTTTTGTTTTCCAAACTGTAGTAACCTAAAGTCCAGTACTTAAAATTTCAGCCATTTGATTATCACGTGTCCCGCGGGAATATATTAGGTACCTACACATAGTACAGTCGCGGTGTTAAAATGAAACAAAAGTGATATTTCATTCAATAAACGATCTTCGTCTGCTCGTTATCTACAATTTCTCGTGTACCACCACTCCCATCCCGAGTCCCTCTTTGTCCTATCCCGTGTCCTGTCTATTTATACGTCAGTAGAAAATGCTCATCAGGTTTAACGACTTTTGCTAAGGCCCCATTTCCATTGATTTTATAGAGTATCCAGATACTAAGACTCCAAGAGACCAGTCTCTTGGAGTCCTTCATCAGATGTTCCATAATCTTTAATTTTATACGTCAACAGAAAATGCTCGTCAGATTGATAAACTTTTCCAAAGGTACCATTAACATATTCCTTATAGCTTAGCTGTTCTGTTAAGGTTCTTTATCAGGTGTTCCAGTTTTCAAAATCAATTATAGCCTATATGTTGCCCAGGCTTAATAGCTATACAACAAAAAAAGTTTCATTCAAATCCGTCCAGCAGTTATTGCGTGAAACGCGTACATACATACAGACGGACAGACTGTCTGTCTGTCACAGAATTGTGAATTGTGTGTGTGTGTTTTTTGGTTTTTTTTTTTTTTTAAAATTCCAAAAAAATGTTTTTGCTTTCTGTTATTCTTTTTAAGCGTCCCTCTATCTATTTCAGTCAAAAATACCAAATTTATGTACTGTACAGTACAGACAAAATATCTTTACTTCTTTACTGTTTTATTATTTACTACACCCACGACCCCTTTATGCTGTTAAAAATCTTAATAGCGCGAAGTATAAATCACCAAAATGGCGCAGCGCCATCTATTGGAAACATTGAGAAATAATTTTAGCTTACATTACTCATTTTATCAACGCCATCTATTGGATATTTTTCTTGGCACAATCAGTAGATGACCGGAAATAAATTTGCACATGAATTTATTCGTTTCTTTTCAAAATTAAAAAAAAGTAAGAAAATAATTCTAGAAAACAAATAAAAAACGAAACCAGAAAATTATTGTTTGCGGCAGGATTCGATCCAGCTACTTCCAGCTACTTTCTTGAAATATTTCTTTACTAAAATATTTAAAAAAATATAGAATTCTAAAAAACTAATAGAAAACGCAAAAAAACAGTGGAAAAAAAGTCACATCTGTCAGAATTCGAACCCTCTACTTAAAAAAATAATCCGCGGCCTCTACCGATAGGCCAACATGCATTGCTTGTACCTGGCGAAATTTCAAATGGGACTTGTCTATAGATACGCAAATTCACCCCTTTTTTGGACTGTAAGGGTTGAAATTGTGAACAACCCTTTCTTATGTGGGCAGTATATTGTATAATGAAGACACAAACCAAATTTCAAGTTTATAGCTTTTATAGTTTCGGTTTTGTGATGATAAATTAGTTTACCTACCCCTTTTTACCACTTTAGAGGTTGAATTTCAAAAAACGCTGAAACACGCCATTGGTTATTTTTGTTGAGAAGCCATCTTGCCAAGTTTCAAGTAAATCAGTGAAGATTTTAATTTTTTTTCATACAAACTTTGCCCTCAATTTTAACCCCCTTAGGGGTCTAATTTTGAAAAATCCTTTCTTATCTGAGCACTACGTATTAACATAAATCTTCGGTCCAAATTTCAAGTTTATAGCTTTTATGGTTTAGGCTGCGTGTTGATTTATCAGACACCCTTGTTCTTTTATATATATAGAAGATAGATAGATAGATAGAAGATAGATATAATAAAACAGTAAAAATATTTTGTCTGTACATTTAGTATTTTTGACTGAAATGGATAGAGGGACACTTAAAAAGAATAATAGAAAGCAAAAAACATTTTTTGGAATTTCTTGTCTGTCTGTTTAAATTTCCTATCAGGCATATCAAGGACAGATTTTGGTATTTTATTATAATAGCGTATACAGTTTCCCACAAATGATTTCCTAACCCTAGCCAGTCTGTGCCCTGGAACGTACAAGTTATGTTTGTTTCGCAGGGATATATCTGTGACATCACAAACTTTTTTGAAAGATGAAATATTTTTCCTGACATGCATAATGTTATCAAAAATATATAGGGATGGTAAGGTTAAAATATCTATATCTTTGAAGAAATCTCTGAGTAAATCTCTTTTTCTTAATCTGTAAATGAAACAAATCGCTCTTTTTGAAGTATAAAAATTGTTTGTATGTTGGCTGCTGTTCCCCAAAGTAATAGGCCATACGACATTAGGCTATGGAAATAACTAAAATAAACCAACCTAGCAGTTGCCACATCCGTCAGTTGTCTGATTCGTCTTACAGCATAAGCCGCGGAGCTCAGTTTTTTAGACAAATTAGAAATGTGAGCACCCCATTGTAATTTAGAATCTAATGTTATTCCTAAAAATGTGGTACTTTCAATGAACTCTAACTTATAACTATTTATATTGATATCAACACGGGCCTGCCTAACATTAGGAAGCGTAAATTTAATGCAATGGGTCTTCTTTGCATTAAGCATCAGGTTATTAGCAGAAAACCAGTCTGATATGGCAGACAAAGTGCTGTTTACAGCATCCACATTTTCGCTATGGCGGTCAGTCTTAAAAATTAAAGACGTGTCATCAACAAACAACACTATACCAGCCTGCTTCTCAACCATATAAGTCAGGTCGTTGTCATAGACTAAAAAAAGGAAAGGTCCTAAAATTGAACCTTGAGTTACGCCAATTATAACTTTTGATCCTTTAGATTTTACGTTATTTCGGTCTAGTGTCTGCAACCTATCACTTAAATAAGATTTTATTAGTTCTATTGATTAAGTTTACTTCTTGGGGAGAGGAGCAGCTGGCACATTCTATGTTTTTTCTTCGCTACCAGACCAGTATGGAAGCATTTTTTTTTTATTGGTTATTATTCGTAGGCACTGGAGGGAATACCTCGGGATTCATATTACATTGGCGGGAAAGTGGGTAGATATGAGTTGGCCGTAGAGAAAATGTTCGACTTCAGCGCTGAGAGGGTCGCCGCCAGCCTGGACCAATCGTTGACACTATTGGGCTTGGAGTATGTCGATCTTATTCAGGTGGGATGCACAGATTTAAGCATTAAATACATTCGGACACTTTCGAAACCAGTTTCGAATAAAAAATACTTCTAACCTTTTACTGAGTAAATATATCCTCTCAATCTATCGCTGGTTGACTGGAAGAGATCCCATCATGGGATAAGTCCGCCTTTGTATATTTACCTTTTTAGTTATGTTAAGCTCACTATGTTTCCTTAGTACAATAAAGATACTACAAACAAACCAAAAAACAAGAATAATACTCCAAAACTGGTTTCCAAATAAGAATAAACCTTCTAATTTTTTAATACAAAAATAATTATTTTTCAGAAACCAGGTTTTTATCCGTTTTTCTGTACTAACTAAGGTAACAATGAATAGCCCGAAAAATAATTTATAAAGAGATAGAATTAAAATTTTGTAAAATAAAAAAATGTGAAATTTATATTTATTCAGCCAATAAGTACGTTTTATTTGCATATATTCACATGAGGTTATCTCTAACAGTTGTTGATTCTTGTGCCCCCCACAAAAAAAATGCTGTACCCGCCCTTGGGAATGCCTGTAAGCGCCCTCTCCCATTAGTAAAATGCTCTATGTTAAAAACTTTTACAGATTCACGATCCCACCTTCGCGGCAGACACATCTGTGATCTTAAAGGAAACCCTCCCAGCCGTGGAAAGGGCGGTGCGGGATGGGAAAGCGAGGTACATCGGCCTTGCCGACTACGATCTAGATCTGATGAAGGAAATCGTCGAGGAGTCCGATGTGAAGATATCCTCCATCTTGTCCTACGCCAAGGCCACCATGATTGATAACAGACTCCAGAATTACACGAAGTTTTTCAAGGTATACCCAGCTATAGCCCAGCCCATATATAGCCCAGCTTATAGGCCTTCGCTGCTGTGAGGATTTCGGAATAGAAAGTACCCGGTATTTTTCTACTCGTGTGCTTAATTTCATCGCAATCCGTTCAGTTGATTTCGCGTAATTGATTTACAAACATACTCACAAACTCACATCCAAACTTTCGCATTTATTTCAGTTACATCAGATAGTAAAAAGTGATTATGTATTTTTTTTTTCGAAAATTTCATTGATCTGGTAAACGCACATCAATCATGAATTGGTCAACTTTATGATGTGGCATCGTCATATACAAATATTTGTTACAACATATAGTGTTGTTGTTTGCAATAACTAACTCGATCTGAGTGACTTAGTTCCTATATAGTTATTTATTTAGCATAACTAGTTTCTGGTCTTGAAGTACCTATTACTCAACACTTGCTGTTGAGTAATTTAGCCTTGACGTTGACTAGCGACAACTGTAATTGAGTTCCATATATAACCCCCAATAAACTGTACAGACAATAAATTGCTATTGTTTTGATAAGATAGTAATGATAATTAAATTATTTACTAGAAAAGCTAAAAGTATCTTATGTGTTTGTATTGCATACATTTCACCGCCCATTTGTTGACAAGTAAATTTATAAAATACCAGCTTTCGCCCGCGTGAATTTCCCACGGAAACAGTGTTTTTTCCCGGGATGAAAGGTACCCTATGTCCTGCTATGTGTATGCGAAATTTCAGGAAGATTGGTTCAGTAGATAAAGCGTGAAGAGGTAACATACAAACAAACTCACTTTCGCATTTATAATATTAGTTAGGATTTAGCTATGTTTGTCTAAGATTCATAGCAAACCAGCTCAGTGCAGCTTTGCAAACGTACTTAATACAGGATAAAAAATAAACTATATCTATTCTATTCCGAGTTTTGTCTATCCGTACACCAAATTTTATCGAAATGTGTAAAAACCGCCCAGTGAACATTGGGCGGTTTTTAGGCAGCATTGACTGAAAAACTCGAATCGAACGGTTTTTTCTGCCATGATGTACCAAGTCTTTTATTTGCAGTTCTTCGTTAATTCGTTTGTTTCCAGAGTAAAGGAGTGGGCGTGATAAACGCTGCGGCAACAGGCATGGGGCTTCTCTCTAACATGGGCCCGCAGTCCTGGCATCCGGCCAGTGATGACATCAAAGCGCTCTGCAAACAGGCCTCGGAATATTGCAAGGTAACCCACAGGGCGGGCGCTTCATAGAAACGGGGCGTCAAATATACCTACTACTACTACAAATGAAATTGTATATTCATCAGTAACACGTCAATGTTTTCGTTTTCGTAGTCATAGCGTCCCTTCTTCTTCTTGTCGAGTCGATCGCCCTGCGTCCCATTATACACAAGAACGGGAGAGAAGAGCCATATTGCGGAAGGGGCAGAGAGTTTCCTTTCTGTACGTAGTACTTATATTAATTCTGTGGTAACGCTCTACAAATAGACCTCGGAATATAACAGCTTCAGCTCATATATCATGTATATTAATCACGAAGTAGGTAAAGAGAGGAGGTGCGCATAGGCATTTTACATATGAAAGACAGTGTCCGCATTGGGAGGGGAGCGGGGGACGTATACTTACCGTAGACAGAAATTAAAAAATGAACTCTTAATGGATAGACGTACGACTTATTTTATCATATTTTAACAAACTGTAAAGCCACCTATTGGCCAGTAGCAGAGTTATTTTTTCCAAACTGTTTTATCAATTATCTTGAGTTCTGCTATTACCCACTAGATGGCTGTACTGACAGGCGCGTATCCACCGCTGTGGGAATAATTACACACACGACACATAGTGACGTCTGGTGGCAAATAGTTAGAAACCTCAAGTTGGTCGACTGGAGACAGGTCTACTAGCTTATGACCAGCTCTTCTATCTCCTCTTTATATCTCCTCTTTATATCTCCTCTGTGACATTAATGAACTCTTGTGTGTACCTATATTAATGAACTGGCACAGGCTTTTTGGTTAAAAGAATTCCCCGGCCTTCTATAATTAAGTAACACTGTACTTTTAAATTACAAATAAACAATTTTTTTTTGTTCTGAAAATCGGCATGGTTTATACAGGAAAACAACAACTTTACGCTACACAAGTTTGTAATAATTAATCAAATTTATTATTGCTCGACTAACGTTGACAGTGTATCTAGTGTCGGTATACTATATAAGTAGTTATTTATGGTCTTATAAGACCATAGCTACTTATATAGTATTTGGAAACAATGTTTGTTTCGCTTTCTCAAAAAGTTGGAAAGTAGCCATTTGTAGGGTCACTGCTTTCCATGGACTGTGGTGATTGCTTACCCTCAGGCAACCCACATGCTCGTATGCCCACTATCCTAACTAATATTATAAAAGTGGAAGTGAGTTTGTTTGTTACCTTTTCACGCTTTATCTACTGAACCAATCTTTCTGAAATTTCGCATACACAGTTAGAAGTATGGAGAAGGACATACCTTTTATCCCGGGAAAAGACACGGTTCCCGTGGGAGATTAACGCGGGTGAAGCCGCGGGCGAAAGCTAGTTATATATAAAAAAATGTTGAGCCATGTAGCATGTTTCTTGAGTCGTGTAGCATGTTCTTCACGAACAACACTTTATCAGGAGAGATGTGATAAGTAAACAATTTATAAACATAACAACTAGTTGTTTATTCAATGTTTTATCTTAGGGTTAGGGGGCGTCCATTAATTACGTGTTTATGACTATTTTTTGCCTCCCCCTCCCCTTTGATGAGATGTCGTGAGATTCGTCTCGACCAGGTATTTTTTGTACATACGTTGGTACATTAGATATTTTTTTTTTGTAAATTACGTTATAATTGCCTAGACAACCTCGTGAGAGTGCGTGAGATTCATCTCAACCCCTGCCCCCCCCCCCCCTCTCCTAAATGCCTCACGTAGGTAATAACGGCCCCTATCGAAACTTTTCCACCAAAATTTATCATCTAATTTCTGATTAGATAAAATTGCAATATAGCTGCGGCCCATTACTCTGATCCCTAGGTACTTTCGAGATAAGAGTACTTCTAGTCATGCACCATATTAAAATCAAATCGATTTTTTTTTTCTTCAAAAAAATTGAAATGTCTTACATAAGCGTAGATATCCTTTCGGACCCTTGACATCACTAGCTGGCACTACTGGGTACTGGCAATAGAGTTTATATTATATATTTAGCTGATAAATATTAAAACTTAATGGAAAAACCAAAAACATTAGGAATATATTACAAAAATAGCATGAACGTTTCTTCGAACAAGATTCATTAACAATGCACCCCTAATGCATCCAAATAGAAACAAAAGCCTACATATCCAAACGCGCATGCGCGATTGACATAGCGGCAATCCATTTGCCGCTAAAATCAACGTCACTGTTGTGACCTCTATGATGTCCATGAGCAGCTGTCCATAGAAGTCGTAATCATTTCTTTTTTTTCTGTGCATAGAAGTTCATCAGCTAATTATATAGTATTTGCTACTGGTAGTGTGAAATTAGAAGACCTGTTGCACTCATGAAGTTAGAAAATAATGTTTTTTTACTTCTATGTCTATGGTTGCACTACTGAAACAAAAAAAATAATGATTATTAATACGGATACACACGTGTTGTAAGCCGGAACCGCCGAATAGTTTCGAATTGGAGTATAATATTCTTTATTTCATAAAGAAAGTTACACTAGCCTAGTTACACTTTCATGTTCATATTTACATTCAGAAGACAAAACAATTTTAATTTCATTTCAGAGTCAAAACGTGGAACTCGCGCGACTGGCGACTTGGTTCACGTTGAGCCAGCCGGACATCGCGACGAACGTGTGCGGGGTAGTAACGCTAGATCAGCTAGTCGATACCCTGGACTGCTATGCTACCGGCCTCACCCCTCATGAGAACTCTGTGCTTAGCTACGTACAGGAAAGGTACGGGATTTCTTTGGTCATTTACATAAATAAATGCGGTCAAGTGTGAGTTCGACTCACATTAAGGGCCATTTAGACGGTACAAGTTTCTTGCCTGTTAAATACGATTAAATTGAAGCAATAATTTACTTGCATAGTCTAAACAACACGTAACATTCTTGAACTGGTTTGCAAGTTTGGATTCAAAACTTTTCTTGGTGTAAACAATACATGCCAGAAAATGTCATTCAATTCTTGCATGAAAAATTTAACAACGCAAAAAGTCGCAAAAAATTGGCTAGTGCCCATACAAATCTGTGTTTCAAAAATGGAATGAAATAATTGCCTAAACAATTGTATACGTGTAAACAGAACACATAGGCAATTATTGTATGTCAAGATTTGCATTCAAGTTTTTTCGTGTATCAACTCGATGGAGTCGCGTTTTATCACTGATTCACTGGTTTATGATTGACCCTTATCAGATTTAGATACTTACTAGCCGCGCCGCGGGGCTTCGCTTGCGTGGAAATTTCGGGATAAAAAGTACCCTATGTGCTATTCTCTGTATTTTTCTATCCGTACCTGTACCAAATTTTATCGAAATCCGTCCAGTAGATTTTGCGTGATTGAGTAACAAACATCCTCACAAACTCACATATAAAGGACAATGCAACCAATTGGCCCAAACAAATGAAACTTGTTGTGCGTAAATTGAGACCGATGCCAAACGCTAGTCCTAATCATTCATACCAACTTTTACTATGGGGCCAAACAAATCTACCCTGGGGAAAAAATACAGGGTAACAAAGTTTAAAAAAAAAATGTGGATTTTTATATTACTTAACTAGATGTCGCGTGCTGCGCGAGGTGCAAGCACCTCGCGTGCTGTGCAGGGCAGTATTTTTTTTGCAGTTGCGAAAGGTTGAAAATCTTTAAGGAAATTATGAAGAAGTCATCTACAAAGAAATGTTGTCGGTTGGGATTAGGTGAAGAGCCGAAAGGCTGCTCTGGCTTTTGCTCTTTGCTGTTAAAACGCAGCTCGGCCTACGGCCTCGCTGGCGGCGCAAGCTCGGCCTTCGGCCTCGCTTGCCCCGGCTGGAGGAGGGGCTCGGCCTCCGGCCTCGCCTCGCCTCTCGGATTCATATACGCAGCTCGGCCTCCGGCCTCGCTTGCCGCGGAGCCTCGGCCTTCGGCCTCGGCTCCCCGGCTGGTGACTTGAGGTATGAGTTGTCGTCATCACGTCATCCATGAATGGCTCGGCCTTCGGCCTCGCCCAATTCTTGTCGCACGAGACGGAGCTCGGCCTTCGGCCTCGCCTGGACGCAGCTCGGCCTGCGGCCTCGCAGGCGCAAGCTTCGGCCTCCGGCCTCGCTTGCGCGGCTGGGGGGGGGAGCTCGGCCTTCGGCCTCGCTCCTGCCCCCCCCAGCCCTCGATTTAAACGCAGCTCGGCCTCCGGCCTCGCTTGCCGCGGAGCCTCGGCCTTCGGCCTCGGCTCCCCGGCTGGTGACTTGGCTGGCCCTTACAAAAATTTTCGAAAAAAAAAATTAAAAAAAAAAAAAAACCTGTAAGTCGGGGGTCTTACGGTCACCCCCTACAATATTGTCTATGACGGTGACCCCGTACGAGTCCGTTTTCCCCCTAAAAATCCCCAGTCAAGTTTGTATGAAAAAAAAAAGTCAAAAAAACCATAAACTAACACCGGCTGTGGTAGTCGCCCAGGGTTCTCTATGACATTTGGTCGAGCACCCCCCCCTATCTAGTATGGTTTCCGCGGGCAGTAGGGGTACCCGGTCCAGAACTGCTCCAAGTTCCACTTTCGTATTTTTCCCCGTGCCTCCTCCCCCCCCTCCACACTTCCCCATCATTACTTTATCCCAGTTCCGACTTTCGTAGAACAAACTAATTATGTCAGTGAGTGAGTGGTATTGTAGCTATATATATTATAGGCCCAACCGCAGGAAGCTCGGCCTTCGGCCTCGCTTCCTGCTGGTTGGGTCTAATTATAGGTTTTGTTTGTTTTAAACAGGTTTTTCGTTAGTCCTAATAATACATGGGGCCCAATAAATCTATCTTAAGAAAATAATAAGGTATAGACAGGGTAACAAAGGTTTTGTTAAAGTATGGATATATTATATCATATAATTTGTTTGTTTTAAATAAGTTTAACGCTAGTCCTAATCATTCATGACAACTTTTACTATGGGCATAGGCTCAAATAAATCTATTCTAGTGAAAAAATCTAATTATGCGATACAAAAATCCACATTTTTTCAAAACTTTGATATCCTATATCTTTTTTTTTCAGTATAGATTTGTTTGGCCCCATAGTAAAAGTTGTTATGAATCATTAGGACTAGCATTTGGTATCGGTCTCCAATATGTACGACAGATTTCATTTTCCTGGGCCAGCAGTCAAAGGAAGAGTTGCATTGCCCTTCACATTTATATTATTAGTAGCAAGGATTCGTGCAAAATTTCAATTCGAACTAAATATAAAAACTTGAAAAAAAAATTCATTTAGGCCCATTTAGACGGTGCAAGTTTCCTTGCCTGTTTTGCATCAAGTAAATACTTATATGGTCTAAACAACAGTTGCTTGCAATTGTTCATAGTCAATTGTTGCACTACAATTATTGCTCTTTTATGTATAAGAAACGCGAAAATTCTGGTAATAAACCAATTTAACTTTAATATTACAGATTCTTCGACAAAGTGACACTTCACTGGGACGGCGTGGAACTACCAGAGTACAGGGAAAAATTAAAAAAGAGCGTGGGCGGTAAATAAAGATATTAATAATTTAAATGAAATAAACTAGTGTTTTATTTGAAACCAAGTGTAACTATAAACTTGAGAGCAAACGCAGCATCAAAATCAGTTGCGTACATTCACAGAAGGTCTAAAATATTCTCATTGATGAAACGCGCGAATATCCTATTTCAAAATAAACCTTACAAATGCACTTATAGGGTTCATTTTTAAACAGAGACAATTTATGATCCGAAACTATACCACCTGTCAAAAAGCGAGAGCAATGCACTTCGAGCTCGCACTCTGGTGCAATATTTAGGAAATGAGAAATGGATCATTTTGATTCAAATGTGGCTGTTAAATTTATAGACCCCCAGATAAGGCCGCGCCATTGGGGGCTTATTTTTGTTGTGGATCTGAGCGTACAACTGCAGAAGTTTTCACAAAATTTTATTACAGGGGTAAAGCCTGGACCTCAAAGTCCATTTTATCCCGGAATTCCCACAGGAGGTAAGCCCCGGAGAGCAGCTAGGTAAAAAATAACAAAATATATAAATTGGTACAATGATAAATACACATTATCACTATTTTATTTTTGACTGTACATAATCTAGTGTATGTATAAATAAATGGCCTTTCTGGCATGTTAGGCAACCTAGTCTGTTTCATGAGTTTCTTTCGGCATTTCTTCTCAGCAGTGGTCGTTCCGAAATGATAGTAGTTTGTAGCTTTGAGACATAATATACTTTATAGTTTTGAAGTGAAAAAGAGCCTTCTTTGAAGGCCAAGTTATAATAAAGAATTTTAGATTTTCACGTCTGTTTCCCTTACGGGGTAGATAGAGCCCAAAGTCATAAGACCCAAAGGCCACATTTAGCGTGTTCATCGGCGAGTAGATAAAGGCCGGTCGCGAAGAATTTCGTTCAGTGATCCTTACTGCCTATCTCTGTCGTTCGTGATGCTTTGCGTGTACGGAACCCTCGGTGCGCGAGTTTGACTCTCACTTGGCCGGGTTTATTTAATACCCAGTGAGAAAATGCGAAAAAAATTATATTCATATTGTAGAAATTATAAATATATTTATATTCGTATTTTCTCACTCCATATTATTATGAGAGAGATCTGTAAGGATCGTAGCAAGTGGAAATCGCTAGTCTCTGCCTACCCGCACGGGAAAAAGTCGTGATAATATGTATATATGTGTAAAGTAATACATTTTTATCCATACTAATATTATAAATGCGAAAGTTTGGATGTGAGTTTGTGAATTTGTGAGTTTGTGAGGATGTTTGTTACTCAATCACGCAAAATCTACTGGACGGATTTCGATGAAATTTGGTACAGAGGTAGATAATGACCTAGAATAGCACATAGGCTACTTTTTATCCCGGGAAAAAGCACTGTTCCCGTGGGAAATTCACGCGGGCGAAGCCGCGGGCAAAAGCTAGTATAATATATATAAAATGTTTTTAACCTCTAGCCGTAGGCCAAAAGCAAAAGGTCATTGTACGAATTTCTTTCTGCCCGGCGACCGGCCTTTAGGTGAAAAATGATTAGCGATTGATGTATTCCCATAAACCAGCTTATGATAGGACATTTAAAAATTTTGGGACATCATATTACATACACATGATATACATAATATCCAAAAATGTTCAAGGAACCTTTTATTATAGAAAGTAAAACAAAAACACTGATCAGGTAACATATATTTATTTCAAATTAGGAAATTTGTTAATGATATTGATTATTAACATTGATTCAACACGAGATTCAAGAAATTTAACAATTATCACAATGGCATATTTCTACTATTGTTTATATGCTGTAAATCTTCCGTAAATAAAACATAGGCTAAGTAGTTGACTAGTCTTACAACTGCAAAAAATATGCATAATCCAGATTAAATAGTTGACAGATTAAAACTAGAATTACCTATACTAATATATCGTAGATAAGTGTAATTTGAAATTGCTTTGTTTTTGAGCTATTGCTCCTATAATGATGATCTATGCTTATAGAGACTAGTGTATTATAGTACATACTTATTATTTCCATAAGTAACTCAGATCAAACAATACACTTGGAATGAGACTTACCTAATCATACAAGGCTACATACTTCTTATTGTATTTGACAAAACGTGTGCGTTTTTATCACATAATGAAACTATTATACTTTACATTATATTTACACTTAATTTAACTTATTGCTGCGCATCTCTCTGAATATCAAAGGCAAAGTTATATCCAAAAAAACTGGTGCTATAAAAAATATTTAAGAAATAAATATGAAGCTTCTTTATAGTAACACAATGTTTTTTTTATTTTTGTCCGTCGCTATGTTTAAAGCTCATCACGCAAAATATACTTAACGAAATTTTATGAAGGTCTTAAAATCAGGTTTTATTTTGACATGCCACTTAAATGAAATATGACAAAAAAATCCTGATCCACCTAATGGGTGCTTTTGCGTTTTAATACTCCGATGTCAGATGTCAGCACCGACGAGTGAGGTGCAGACATCTGTAAGATGGTACAATGCTGTCAATGTCGATGTGTCAAATTCAAATGACAGTATTGTACCATTTGTCAATGGTACAACACACATTAGTCATCGAATACACTCGCCAGTAGCGTTTGTGACCGTAAAAACGATAGCCCTCATTAATTAGGTGGAGGTCATGAAGTTACGAGAACGATTTTTGACTGAGAAATATATTATTGCGATGTTGATAATAAATAAACTATACTATATTATTATGACATATTATGTACTCTGGCCTGTGGTGTGGCCCTAGAATAGCACCAACCCATCTCTTCCCGTGGGTGTCGTAAGAGGCGACTAAGGGATTAAAAACACCGGAGGATGGGCAGCAGCATCTTTCCGCGTACTATGCCATCACACTGCGATCGCCAACCCGCCTGCCAAGCGTGGCGATTACGGCAAAACCCCCCACGGATAAAATCCTTGGGGGAGGCCTTTGTCCAGCAGTGGACGTCTTTAGGCTGAGAGAGATGTACTCGTAATGTACACTGATGAGTTATCGTTTTTCTGCCCTCTAGTTAGCACTACTGGTGAGTGAGGTCATAACTGCCAGTTGTCACAACATTTGAATTTGACAACTGATGACAGTTTTGTACTATCTGACAGATTTCACCTGCCAGTAGCGCCACCTAGTGAGCGGATAAACGATAACTTCATTCACATTAAAATTCAACAATAAAAGACTTCGCATTTGAAGCGGGTTTAGCTGCAGGCATCAGCTAATCCTTTTTTACAGGTTTATAAATAAAGTTAGATTTTTTTTTTATTTGAAACGGCCATTTTGATGAATATGATCCATTTCTCATTTCCTAAATATATAAAAATGAACCTTATCAACCATAATATAAGGGTTATTTTTAAATATTCATTTGTATTATATTCCGATTCATGAAAGTAGCCGTTTGAATCCCCCTGATTACAATATATATATAAAAAATATTATATTATATAAATGACTAGAATCACGTAAAACATCAAATTAAATAAAAAATTGCTTACATACAGGTGATTTTTTATCCGAAGGATATATTTAAATCCTACGGTAGTAAATCCTTGCATGTAACCACAGATAACCCCAATAGATTCCGCTTGTAAATAATTTATTATTGTAAGGGCGTCTGGGGTCACTGCACTTATATGCTTTTGCACATATAAATGAAATTGCTTCATTAGTTGCGACCAGAACTCTCAGAGCTGTGATGTTGTTACGTGAAAATTTCCGAAAAAATCTATTAGGTTCGTTGAGTGTTTAAAAATTAGTACCTACATGTTGCATAAAATGGTGTGGAAAATCATCAAAGATATCAAATCAGCAAAGGGATGGTATAACTTTTCACAGGTAAATTTATTAATTTAATATAATTACGTGCAGAGTTAACTTAAGAGTGTATCACGTCCGCGCGCCCGACCGAGTTTAGGTATTTGATAGACCTCAGCTGGCTGTGTGCAAGTCACACGCACACATCGACGTGAGATTGCCGCCAACCCGAAGTAATAAGTGACAGGGATCCGACAAAGGATTTGTTGGTACCTATATAATTTTTTTTTCTTGTTTTATGGTAATGAATAGGTACTAAAAATAAAATTACGACCATTTTCCTATATAAAAAATACTTGGCGCGACTTGGCAGTAAAATGGACACGAATGCCGCTACAGAAAATAGCATGACCGTCGTGCCAGGATGCTAAGATGTTAAACATCTGCCTGGCATCCCATGAAGGCCAATTTTTCGGCATGAGGTTTACAAAAATAGTATTTTTGGATCCAAGATGGCGGACAACTTTTTTTTAATTTTGCAATATGGGTATCATTTTATAAGTGTTTCAGTGCGCTGATTACGAAAATAACATTTATTTTGAGATCCAAGATGGCGGACATTTTTTTTTCAAGTTTACAATATGGGTATGGTTATATAGGTATTTCGGTGCGCTGATGACAAAAATAACATTTATTTTGAGATCCAAGATGGCGGACAACTTTTTTTTCAAGTTTACAATATGGGTATGGTTATATAGGTATTTCGGTGCGCTGATGACAAAAATAACATTTATTTTGAGATCCAAGATGGCGGACAACTTTTTTTTCAAGTTTACAATATGGGTATGGTTATATAGGTATTTCGGTGCGCTGATGACAAAAATAACATTTTCACTTCTCATGCTCAGAAAGTGCTTATTTGTGCAGGATATAGGCTGCACAAAATCGAATTTTGTGCACAAGGGCATTAACGTATCTACTCATAAATGTATCTATATTAAGGCAAAGATAATGAGCCATACAGCCAAACACAATAAAAAGTTCATAGATAGAATTTGTTATTTTATAATTTTTACTTTAATTTATTTGCCTTATGTGTTTTTTAAGACATAAATAATATTAAAATTATTTAATTAATATAAGAAAATTATTATTGCAAAATTAATTTAATAGTAGGCTGTATAGGTCTGCAGCCGAAGCCTAATATCAATGTCGTAAGATGTAAAAAAAATGAAGCGGCGGGAAACAGCTCTTGTTTTTTCGTGCGTTTTCTGTTTTATTTCCTCGCAATCGAAGTGAAAAGCAGAGTTTATAACTCGTCCACAAAACGATTTTTATCCTCGACATTACTATCAGCCCTCGCCTTCGGCTCGGGCTGCTAAAAGTCTCGGATAAAAATGGTTCGTTTTGTGCACTTGTTGTAAAATCTACTATTATTTTGAGATCCAAGATGGCGGACATTTTTTTTTTCAATTTTGCAATGTGGTTAACATGTTGTAGGTTTTTCGGTGCGCTAATGACAAAAATAACATTTATTTTGAGATCCAAGATGGCGGGCAGTTTTTTTTTTCAAGTTTACAATATGGGTATGGTTATATAGGTTTTTGGGGACGCTGATGACGAAAATAACATTTATTTTGAGATCCAAGACGGAGGACAGTTTTTTATTTTATTTTACAATATGGGTATCGTTTTATAGGTTTTTGGGGACGCTGATGACGAAAATAACATTTATTTTGGAATCCAAGATGGCGGACAACTTTTTTTTCACGTTTACAATATGGGTATGGTTATATAGGTATTTCGGTGCGCTGATGACAAAAATAACATTTATTTTGAGATCCAAGATGGCGGACAACTTTTTTTTCAAGTTTACAATATGGGTATGGTTATATAGGTATTTCGGTGCGCTGATGACAAAAATAACATTTATTTTGAGATCCAAGATGGAGGACAGTTTTTTTATTTTATTTTACAATATGGGTATCGTTTTATGGGTTTTCGGGGACGCTGATCTTAAAATAAATGTTATTTTGGTCATCAGCGTCCCAGAAAACCCATAAAACGATACCCATATTGTAAAATAAAATAAAAAACTGTCCTCCATCTTGGATCTTAAAATAAATGTTATTTTCGTCATCAGCGTCCCCAAAAACCTATAAAACGATACCCATATTGTAAAATAAAATAAAAAACTGTCCTCCATCTTGGATCTCAAAATAAATGTTATTTTCGTCATCAGCGTCCCCAAAAACCTATATAACCATACCCATATTGTAAACTTAAAAACTTAAAAAAAAAAACTGCCCGCCATCTTGGATCTCAAAATAAATGTTATTTTTGTCATTAGCGCACCGAAAAACCTACAATATGTTAACCATATTGCAAAATTGAAAAAAATGTCCGCCATCTTGGATCTCAAAATAAATGTTATTTTTGTCATCAGCGCACCGAAATACCTATATAACCATACCCATATTGTAAACTTGAAAAAAGTTGTCCGCCATCTTGGATCTCAAAATAAATGTTATTTTTGTCATCAGCGCACCGAAATACCTATATAACCATACCCATATTGTAAACTTGAAAAAAAAGTTGTCCGCCATCTTGGATCTCAAAATAAATGTTATTTTTGTCATCAGCGCACCGAAATACCTATATAACCGTACCCATATTGTAAACGTGAAAAAAAAGTTGTCCGCCATCTTGGATTCCAAAATAAATGTTATTTTCGTAATCAGCGCACTGAAAAACTTATGAAACGATATACATATCGCAAAATTAAAAAAAAAGTTGTCCGCCATCTTGGATCTTGATTTAGATTTATTTTGATTTTTATGATTTCGATTTCTATGATTTCGATTTATTACGATTTCTATGATTGCGATTTATTACGATTTCTATTTCATCAAAAATTGTCGGCCATCATTCATGAGTATGAAAATGGTATCTATATAAATTTTAAAAAGATTAAAAGTAATAAATATGTAACTCTGATCTACATTACTCTCTGCTGTCTGTGAATACATGAACACGCGAAAATTAAATGCCTCCCGCGCAGCAGAGCGACGTGGATTCCCCTTGACTCTTATCGGCAGACTGATTTTTTGTAGGCTTGGAACTCGTATATATTGAGCGATGGCATTGCCATACAAAAAATGTATGGGGAATTTCTTAGTGAGTTGTTACGATATATAATATTTTTTTCGAGTTATTTTTCAAAAATCTAAAACGAGCAACTTGTAGCTAGTTTAATAAACTCGCGATTTAACATTATGTAGAAATTATAATTTGTGTTTTACATAATGATTTCGTTAAAGCCGTGAACCTTGTTTTTCGTATTTTTCGTGTTTTCTGGAAGGTATTTACGCAAAAATAAAAGGCAAAATATTTTTATCTGTCTCGTATAAGTAGTAGCAGTTATTTGAGAAGCCTATAGTACTATTTTTGTTATCAATAATGATTTAGTTTTGGCACCAGGGTCAATTCAGTAACGCCTGTTTTGGCTAAAAACGTGTGATGCAGGCTTAATAATGGTCAAACTATGTGAAACAGTACGAACTAGAGTACCAAAATGGAGTGACGTTGATGTCTTTTGCAAGCATATCTTTCTTTCCCAAGTATCAAGTATATGTTTGTCCTTTTCTCGTTGACGTCAGCTACCGCTCCCGACCCGCGCGTACGTCCTCTAAGTTTGGTGACTTTCGGCGCGAACAAGCATTGAATGATACTCAATCTATTGGGGGTTATCTGTGCATATAACTAACACTATCCTTGGTGACCCCGACGTGATCAAATGATGGCATCAGCCAAGAAGGGGTTTTAGATAAATATATTAAAAAGAATTCGAGACCAGAAAATAAAAATATTACTTATTTAATACGGAGCTGCCGAACACTCAGTGACAGAGTAAAACAAAAGCTGCTCTTCTATCCATAGATAAGATAAATCCTTCTTAAGGCCAGGTCCAACCCCACATTCGAAATAATTGTAATTTTTCATGAAGAACTTTACCTAATTAGAGTTTATTTACGAAGTGGAAAAATAATACAGGATATAAATTATGATCTCTATTATGGTTTCAATCGTGTACTTTTTAAATAAAAATACATACTTATTTTCGGCTTAATTATAATTCATAAAGGCACCGAAAATTTAGAAAATATTTCAGCTTTCAAGTCATGAAACTTAAAATTTTCAGCGATAACATATATATATTTATATAATTAGTTAATCGAGCACTTTTGTTTTAAAACTAATATTTTTAAAGATATTTGAGAAAGAGTTGCTAAATCGGTACAAAATCTGTTCGATCCTGCCAACGAAAGTAGAACATTGTGTTGTGCAAAAAACTATCTTATTGCAACGCGCACACAGCGCGGTTAAGCGCATATGAATTTTGTTTTTTGCAGCTCAGGTTGGACCTGGTTTTAACAAATACTCTTGTGAATAACTGAGAAAAAAAATCTCGTAAAATAGGAGGAAACAATATGAGGTTTATTATGGGTCCGGCGCCCTTACGCTCCTGACTTGTTTGCGCGTGTCAATGGCCTTGAGGTACATACGTTTTCATGTCAAACGATCCTTCCGCACGCTCGGTATCCACTCAACATTGCTTAATTGGACAAATATGTAACAAAAAGGATATATATTTTTTTTCGCTGATTAGATCGGGAATCTAATACCACATACCCTCGCTAAATAAGTTCTTCCGATAAAAAACCATTCTGTATGCCTATTTATATATAATAAGCTACCTACATGACATTATCACTGTGTATAAACTGTATGTTTTGTACTGTATTCTGACAAATAAACATGTCTGATTTCCAGTGCAGTATTGGCACCGTTGTTGGAATATGTTTAATATTGTACCTTAAAAATTTTGCATTTGATAGATAGCGAGGCACTTTTTGAAAAAGAAATAAGTAAAAACTTTAAATTTTTTTTATATCGAGCGAGACAATTGCCGAAATGTAAATTCTGCAAACTGGCCCTTTAATTCTTAAAGCAAAAGCTTCCAAAAACTTATTTTAAAATTAAAATTAAATCACAGGTGATATATTCTAAATTAGACAAATAACTTTCGGAAAGGTGAAATATATCTTTTTTTAATAGTATGGCTCGTAAAGAAGGTTTTTGTACCCGTATCGGGGCTTATATTGGCTATATGCATTCTTGTGATTTCTTTAAGCAAACTGACAAAATTCGAATACATAGGGGCCTGTATCCGATCGATGTCAATTTTTAAGGTAGGTTTAGTATTTTTAACGGTTTTTGTATGCCACACAAGGATTTTGGTGCAGTTGTCGGCAACGGGTTCGATGTCGTCCATAGTAAGGTCGATACTGCGAAGGAACTTATCTTCCAAATAGCCTTCTAGGTAGGGCATGGTGACCCCCGGCTTGAGAAACTTGATGTTAACTGCGAAGCCAGCCATATCCACGGGGAACGTTCTGGAAGCTGGCCACGAATCAAAGAACCCGAACACCTAGAAGTTTAAAGGAAAATTATTAGCTTTTTTTTATTTGGTCCACAACTGACGTGACACTGTAACACACACACTTAAAAAAAAACAATAGTAAGAGTCAAATCTTATTGATGTGATGTGAACGCAACTATGAAGAAAAAATGCGAGGTGGTGTATGTATGTCAAAGAGAATTATGCATTCCTAGCGCTTATTCGCGTCAACTATAGACAGCTGGATGCGACGGGAGTGCAAAGGCTCGCCGATCTAGAGCCGTAAGAATAGACGCCACATTTCGAATGAGTCACTAAAGTTACAAAGGTCTAATTTATTGGGGATACAAATATCATGAGGTTACATGATATAGGACCAAGCTACCGGCACAGAATTAATATTAGTACTACGTACAGAAAGGAAACTCCCTGCCCCTCCCGCAATATGGCACCCCCCCGCTCCTTCCGCACTTCTCCCCCGTTCTTGTGTAACTGTGGGACGTTCGACTATGAAAACGCACACATTGACGTGTTACTGACGTGTTCACGGATATACAGTTTCATTTGTAGTAGTAGTAGGCATATTTGACGCGCCATTTCTATGAAGCGCCCGCCCTGTGCTACCGGCCAAAACGGCATTCACGCGTGGAATTTCTCATCATTAATATGGTGCATGAGCGAGTCGACATATTCTCGTGCTCGTTGAATGAATTCACAAAGGCCACTTTGTCACATGCTATGTGTTGTAGTTAAGTAGTATACTAGTAGTTCTGTAAGAACAGTAAACCTCGCGAGCCCTTCCACGAAATAACCGATATTTTTACCGTGGCTTAGAAGAGCTTTATAACCAACCTACCAATGCTGGAAAGAAAGTAAAAAGTCTCATATTTTACCCATAAGCCCAAACATGTTCTTGTGGTTGGTCAATACCACAAAAAAATTGACTGAAACCTGTTTTTTTGCCTCGAATAATATAAATAATTTTAAAAAACTACTTAAACTTACGAAAAAATAACAATAGCGAATTTGCTTTGCTGCGCCATCTATTGATTTTTTTGTGAACTATCATAAGAGAATTTAAAATATATGGATTTCTGCGGTTTTACTTAATTTCACTATGTTGTTTAGACAAAAAAGTTGCGTCTTAATAAGAATAACAAAAAACGTCTAATGACATTTTTGATTTTTTTTTAAATAGCTGAGATATGAGGTTTTTTTTTATTATTTCCGCCATTTTTTAAAATTTCAAAAAACTGGCTCGACTAAAAAATTCTAAAAAATTACCGAACCGGCTCACAAAATTTCATGAGAATCGGTTCAGAAATGCGACCTGTAGGCGATAACATCCGGACAGACAAAAGAATTTTCGCCTAGTGGAAACTGAGACGCTTCGCTCGCTCGGTCAATAAGTCTACGCTATTGCATTAGGGGAAGGTAGCTGTAAGTAATTTTTGAATAAAAAAACCTGTCAAGTGCGAGTCAAGCTCGCGCACCGTGGGTTCCTTAAACGAAAAACATCTCACTTATAGCTCTAACTAAAAGAACAACTAGTTTCAAAAACAAACTTAACTTTGCAATTCGATCCCTAGAATTCATACTGCATCGAGCGCATAAATTTGAATCAAAAACTTTCAGATTTGAATTGTAAGTACTGTTAGACCTTGCTTTTTGCCAAATTTCATAATTTTTAGGTCAACGGAAAGTACCCCGTAGGTTTTGATTTCTGTCTGTAATCGTAAAATATGCAACATTTACGGGAATATATCCGGATCACGTTGACGTATAATTTTGAATATTTTTACGGTAGATGTCAAAGTCAACATATTGAAAATTGGCCTTCAAAGAAGGCTCTTTTTCACGTCGAAAACTAATTATTTATCATAATTATTATGTCTCAAAGCTACAAACTACTAGCATTTCGGAACGACCACTGCTGAGAAGAAATGCCGAAAGAAACTCATGAAACAGTCTTGGTCGCCTTACATGCCAGAGGGGCTTGGATGGATGTACGCGAGTTTGACTCGCACTTGGCCGGTTTTTTTTTTGCTGAAAGAGACTATTCCCTATTAGAGATTGTGGATCCGAGTATTCGATATTAATTTCAACTTAATACCTTTAAGCGTTCCTGAGAAAAAAAAGTTTGACAGATAGACGGACAATGAAGTAATCTTATAAGAGTTCCGTTTTTGCCTTTAGTTAAAGGTATGGAACCCTAAAAATAACATTTCTTTATTACATATGAGTCTTACCTTTCCATTTTGGACTAATGGAGTAGACACACCAAACTCTTTGATGAGGCCAACGGGAAACATTGAAACCTTTTTAGTATCTCTAATCTCGTCGAATAGCTGCAAATCGACAGTGTTGTCGTCATCTCCGAAGTACAGCACTCCTTCATGAACGTTGTTCCGAAGCCAGGAGAGTGCTGCGCGACGGTTTGGTACTCCACGAGACTTGTCTTTCATGTAGTAATCAGGCTTCGGACTGGTTAACAGTGTAAACGGCATACCAGTCTTGCTAAAAATCAAATCTTCTTAAGTAATATTATAAGGGAATTCTAATCCTAACTAATATTATTAATCCAGTTACCTCTTCACACTTTATCGACTGAAACCAATCTTCCTGAAATTTCGCATACACATAGTTAGAAGTACTGAGAAGGACATGGGCACCTTTCATCCTGGGATAAGGCACTGTTCCCGAGGGAAATTCACGCGGGCGAAGCCGCGGGTAAAAGCTAGTATCCATAAAATAAAAAATACATGATAAGTTAAAGGCGTCCGCCGCGTGACGCGTAGTCCGTATCCTCACCTCTAGACAAAAAAGTATGAATGCGTCCATTGCGTAACGTGTAATCACACACCTACGCGCTATAAAGGATGACATGGCACTCCTTTGGTATTTTCTGAACTTCAGTAAGGCTTTTGTATTGGGATTTAAAACGTGTAAGATCCCAGATCGGCGGCGGTGGAATTGTATACATACCGAATATCTCCTCTGTGTGGCGCGACAACGCGTCACGCAACGGATGCCTTAAGGCTCAACTCACACCGACGCAAAGTCGAAGCGACGAATTGAGCACCTACTTTTTCAGGTATATTATATCACTGAATAATATGGGACAATGATAGACTTACTTCAATATGTGTAAAACTACATCGGAGCACACTGGGTCGTCGTTAGGAACAATCCAGTGGATCCGAGGCACGTGCATCAACGTATGTGACAGCCTAATCAGCTCGGGCACCTGAAATAAAATTGTTTTATTTAAATATGTACTTAGGTTTAAAAATAGCACTTTTAAATCGTCATATACTTAATAATTGAAACGGTGGAGGGCAAGTGGTAGGGCGACCGCCTATGGCTGCAAAGGTCCCAGGTTCCAATGCTGCCCGTGCTATACGAGTTTGCATACCAATCTGACTCATGTAGTCATGTTTAATAGTTTTCATTGACCATCACTAGCTTCTGGTGAAGGAAATCATCGTGAGGAAACCTGCACTCTGGTTGATGATTATCAGCTATGGTGTGTGAAATAGAGAAGGTAATGGCAAACCACTCCATTAACATTGCCAAGATAGTTGTATTTCATCTGACATAATGTCTACAATCCTCGGTCATGAGGAATACGGCTAAACGATACTTAATAAGCTATATTAGTTAGTAGACTTCAGGAAGTTACTTAAATTTACCTGCTCTGGCCTGGGGTAGGTAGGCGTCACGTAGTATATCATCTGCAAGTCTGTATTGCCGGCCAGGTGAGCTCTTTTGTCTATGAAGTTCTCTTTGCATATTTTGCTTTCTTCTAATTTTCTTAGAATCTTTGCACTGAAATGATAATAAATGATAATTAGTTGAAAAGCATCATTCATATTTAAATGAAATTCTGAATTTCTGGAATAAAAAGTCACACTTTGGGATGGCTTTGTTGTTCGACAAATACTGTCGAACTGACAATACAGGTCCGAGTGTGTGTAAACCTCAAAGAACTCTTAGCAGCAGAAAATATGAATAAACACTCAATGTATTAAGAACTTGGTTAATAAATCAATTACTATTTACCTTCCAATATTACTCAAAAGAATAAATGCCAGAATAGATAACAACACAGTCATTATGAATACTTTTCGATACATCACCATCATTCTTGGAAATTTGAAAATTATCATTATTTATTAAGAATTCAGTCTCAGCCTGAAAGTAAAGGATAAATAAAAGTTATAAAATTATGAATGCCATGTTCTCAAATAAACATTTTATGCTATTTTATACTATGTATTTTAAATTCAAGAAAGCCAAAAGCTTTTTGACTATAAATTTTCTATTTAGTTAATCTTAGTTCATGCATGTAAACCAGCCATTAACTAGTTTGAATATGGTTTCAATTATTAAGATATATAAAAAATAGGCAACCACTCGTTACATGCTATTTATTTGTACAAATATAAAAACATCACAATAAAATAAATCACATTACTAAAATTCCGACTTCTTGACAATTCTCCTTTTTTCCTTTAAATGACATCCATACTAATATTATAAATGCGAATGTTTGGATGTGAGTTTGTGAGTTTGTGAATTTGTGAGTTTGTGAATTTGTGAGTTTGTGAGGATGTTTATTACTCAATCACGCAAAATCTACTGGACGGATTTCGATGAAATTTGGTACAGAGGTAGATAATGACCTGGAATAGCACATAGGCTACTTTTTATCCCGGGAAAAAGCACTGTTCCCGTGGGAAATTCACGCGGGCGAAGCCGCGGGCAAAAGCTAGTAATTCCATAAAATTCGACCTGCTGTTGTAGGTAGAATTTTAATGGAACTTTTGTTAAAATTTATTTAAATTATTTAAATTTATTAAAAAGAATAAGATTTGGATAGATGTCAGAGAGAAATGAAAATATGAAAGTTGAAGAGACTCAAAATTTTTGATAACGCGATTTTATTTTAAATTAATATTATTATACTAGCTTTTGCCCGCGGCTTCGCCCGCGTGAGTTTCGCTTGTTGGAGGATGAATTTTATTTATGGTTCTTTGTGAAAGGGTAATGATAATGATGTACATCAATTTAGGCAATATATTGGCTCGCTCTTATATTTAGTCAACAAAACAAGACTGGATATTTCTTTTCATGTAGGTTATTGTAGTAGGCATCAAGAAAATCCGAATTTGAATGATTTTAGTAACGTTAAAAATATTTTTAGGTATCTCAAAGGCACAAAAGGACAGGAATTTGTTATCATAGAGATAGGGATTTTAGTTTGACAGCATACTGTGATGCAGATTTCGCAGGTGACCCAGACACAAGAAAGAGTACGACCGGCTTTGTGATTTTTTATGGTGGCGGACCTGTACACTGGTGCTCACGTAAGCAGTCCGTTACTGCTCTTTCAAGTACTGAGGCTGAATACATATCTGCCGCAGAATGTGTCAAAGACTTGATTTACATACAAAGTTTGATTAAAGAATTAACGGGAAAAGTTCCAAAAACGCAGTTATTTGTCGATAAATCAGTCAGCCATAGTTTTAATTAAGAACGGAATATTGAATAGAAGGAGTAAACATATCGATGTCAAGGAAAAAATAGAACAAAACTTAATAGAGGTTTCATACTGTCCCACTAATTCTAACTTAGTGGATATTTTAACAAAGGGACTAGACAGAACGAAGTTTTTACGGTTGAAGAAGTGTATTACTAGTGATTAGTGATGTTTATGAACTCAGTGAGAGTGATGTAGTTTAATTTAATATTAAGATGTGTAAGGTAGGTAGGGAAATAGTTTATGGGGTTTTTAATAGTTTAATGTAGGTTGGAGATGTGGAATTTTGATTTTAGGTTTTATATTTCATAGTTATTAATGTTATAAAATTCAGAGGGGATGTTGGAGGATGAATTTTATTTATGGTTCTTTGTGAACTGGTGGGAAAAGGTTTGTCATTTAAAAAAAGAAACAATATCGCTTAGATGAAAAATCTTTTTGTGATCAAAACTGTTTCAGATGTTTCGGATCTTCGATTTTTATATATCTACAGAAAATGCTCATCAGATTAATCAAGTTTTGCTAAGGCGCCATTTCCATATTTGTTATAGTGTAGATGGTCTTTTGAGGAGTTTATTTATCAGATGTTCCAGATCTTCAATTTTTATACAGTCATCACGTTGAACGATTTTTGCTAAGGCGCCATTTCCATATATTATTATGTTATAGTGTAGCAGGTCTCTTGCAGTTCTTCATCAAGATGTTCCAGATCTTCAATTTTCATATGTCAGCAGAAAATGCTCATCAGGTTGAACAACTTTTGTTAAGGCCCCATTTCCATATTTCTTATAGTTTAACTGTTCTGTTTTAGTTCTTCATCAGGTGTTCCAGTTTTCAAAATCAATTATAGCCTAAATGTTGCCTAGGCTTAATAGCTATAGTTTTTGAGAGTTTTTTATATTAAAGAATTTTGAAGATAAGTAGAGGAGTTTTTTATCTATACATATAATAAAACAGTAAAAATATTTTGTCTGTACATTTAATATTTTTAACTGAAATGGATAGAGGGAGACCTAAAAAGAACAATAGAAAGCAAAAAAATTTTTTGGAATTTCTTGTCTGTCTGTCTGTCTGTCTGTCTGTCTGTCTGTCTGTCTGTCTGTCTGTCTGTATGTATGTACGCGTTTCACGCAAAAACTACTGGACGGATTTGAATGAAACTTTTTTTGTTGTATAGCTATTAAGCCTGGGCAACATATAGGCTATAATTCATTTTGAAAACTGGAACACCTGATGAAGAACCATAACGGAACAGCTAAACTATAAGTAATATGGAAATGGTGTCTTAACAAAAATCGTTTAACCTGATGAGCATTTTCTACCGACGTATAAAAATTGAAGATCTGGAACATCTGATGAAAAGCTCCATGAGACCAGCTACACTTTAACATATATGGAAATGGCGCCTTAGCAAAAATCGTTCAACCTGATGAGCATTTTCTGCTGACGTATAAAAATTGAAGATCTGGAACATCTGATGAAAAGCTCCAAGAGAGATTTTTCATCTAAGCGAAACTCACGCGGGCGAAGCCGCGGGCGACAGCTAGTATTAAATAAGTTGCTGCTAAATAGAGCAGTGTCGAGGTTTATATTATTGATGTTACTGTTGAATAGAGCAGAGAAAGATTGAAGGTGAAGTGGAGATTTAGATATTGAAGGTTTTGAAGAGAATTGTAGTAATTGTATTGTGTATTTCGGCTCAGAAAGAGACCTTTTGAGGTACGGAACCCTATAAAAGTAAAGATTTATAGGAACAGAAAGGTAAGAAATCATCACAGGGTGTACATTTTTTCCCAATTAACAAAAATACAAATAATTTGTAAAAACACGACTTAATTTTTTTAAATATTTTTCTGATAACTGTTATGATAAGGAGTATCACCTGATTACGGCCTGACATCGACTTCTGGGACACCCTGTTGATACAAATAAATAACATGAAAGGTTGTTGCTTATTTTATAATATTTTATCACCTACAACATCAATATGAAATTATGAATCGGACTAATAAAAGCTTGCAATTAGCACATGTACTTACTATGCTGTGTTAAGCTTTGTATAAAGTTAAAAGCATTCATTGGGAGGTTGGGAATATTTCCTTCTGTTAATATATCCAGGTGTGCCAATATGTATATATGAGCAATAGGATGAGACCTAGATATTACATCTGGAAACAGTCCTTCATAATCTGTGGTCTAGGTGGTCATAGAACAAGTCTATGTTCCGATTTCTGATGTGCCTGAGTCATCGAAAGTACAAAGATCATGTGATATGTTAGCCTTCACTGTAGTTGTTGTGTTGCATGGATCTCGGCGTCAAATGCAAAAGAGCAGAGTGAAAACCAGCATCTACCCATCGAGGCATCCACCTTATTTGATACCTACCACCAAACAAACTAATAATTTATGATTAAAGAGAGACAATTATGCGGCCATAAGGGCAGGCAAAGAGCATAATAATCATGGGTTTAAAAAATTTACAAAAACTCAGGAATCCAGGTTAATACACAAATTCACTTCACTCACTTTTGTTAAGTCAGAAAGAAAAAAATCACTCATAATCCAACGAAGAATTTGGATGGAATTCTTTGTAGTCAGTCAGTCTCAGTAGTGTTCGGCCGTGTCGTCGGCAAAATCACCAATCACGTTGACGTAAAAGTATAATTTGCAAAAAAGTTTTTGTCACAAAAAATATTATTTTTACATTGCGATATTCTGACAGGACAAATTAAGAAAAAAATCGATGTAATAAAATCTCAATAGATGGAGTTTTATAAAAGCCGAGTCTTAGTAATGGTTGTTACCATGCTGTTACCCTAAATTAAGCCCTAAATAGAGCCTGACCAGGGATATAAAAACCCTCGCCATGTTGCGGAAAAGCATTAGCACTAATTTCTTACACTGGCAACTAAACCTTTTTGTAAATTCTTCTTTCAAAGTTTAACTTTCGATCAAGGGCAGATCCAGTATTTTATTTATATGGGACCGTTTTTCCGTTCTCGAGAATATTTCCGAGTTTAAGGAACTTTCAGCTTGTTCTTTGAAAATTTCGAGAACGGAACATCACTAATGATGGCGGATTATTTTTTTGGAAATAAACTTGTAAGTCAAAGTCAATGAGCGATTTTACTGACAGCTAAATTAAGAAAAAAAATCAGTATAAAAAGTCTCAACAGATGGCGTTTTATAGAAAGCCGAGTCGTAATAATGGCTGTACCTATATTGTGCGCTTTTTATTGTCAGCTAGAGGCAGAAAAAAATCACATAACAGTTTGACAGTTGCACAAATCACAATATTGATACTTTTTAAATATCAATACCGTGCATTTTTGCTTTTTGAATGGTCTCGCCTTTTACTAAGCGCCACCTATGAATTCATCTGGAACTATTGTTTTTTTTTAATTTGGGTCTCGGAAAATCCCTAATTGTTTTTATTTCTATAGGCTACAAAATAGCACTTAAAAATCGTCACATTCTTGTTTTTTAGTTAGTTGACGTCATTTACCACCACCTCCTAAGCAGAAGTGGAGATGAGGCGGCGCAACAAACTCCACTGCTGCATATTCTCCAAAGACGTCACTGTACAACATAATAATATGTCTTACAATTAAATAACTGTGTATGTGTAATGTACGAATATAAGAAACTTTTACTTAAATCCTGTTATTTTAACAACTCGATCTTAATTTGATATGTACTATTATGAAAATCTGCCACAGTACATATGTACACTAAATAATGTGGAGGGGGAGGGGGGCACGTGCCCTTGTGCTCACACCCCATAGATCCCCTACTTCTTTCAATAATGTTGCAATATGTATAAAACGCATAAACAAGGTTTTTTATATTTTTATAGGGTATATAAAAACCCTGAATTAGAGGCAGCACTTATGCGTTTTATATTGCAACATTATTGAAAGCAGTAGCGGATAAAATGGTGGGAGCACGGGGGCACGTGCCCCCCCTCCCACCCCCCATATTATGTGTACATACTGTGGGTGGAGCATAGATTACTATTGTACCTATATAGTGTACTGTGGAAGTAGCTTCCATAACAGTACATATCAAATTAAAAACAGCGGATTTAAGTAGTAATAGTTTCTTACAAGTAAGTATTTCCAAAAAAATAACACGTCACCATTAGTGATGTGCCGTTCTCGAAATTTTCAAAGAACAAGCGGAAACTGTTTTAAAAATTCCTCGGAAATATTCTCGAGAATGGAAAACGGTGCCCTTCTCAGAAAAAAATACCTACTGGATCCGCCCTTGATTGAAAGTCAAATTTTGACAGGGGCAATGACAGGCAGGTTTTTAAATTAGTTGCCAGTATAAGTAATTAGTTCTATTGCTTTTCCGCAACATGGCGAGGGTTTTTATATTCCTAGTCAGGCTTTACAATAGTATAGTGATTATTTTCTCTGTGCATGCTGTTTTTCATTTTTTTCTGCGTAGTTTTACCTCAGTTTATTCAAACAATTTTCCGTGACACAAATTAAAAAAAGAAATAGTTCCAGATGACTTCACAGATGGCGCTTAGTAAAAGGCGAGAGAAAAAGTTCCATACAAAAAGCAAAAAATTTACGGTCTTGGCATTAAAAAATAAAACTGAGTAAAAAAAACAACAAAAAAGTATGTATCAATATAGTGATTTGTGCAAATGACAAACTGTTATGTGATTTTTTTTCTGCCTCTCTGGTTGACAAAAAAGCGCATCATATAGGTTCAGCCATTATTACGACTCGGCTTTCATAAAACGCTACCTATCTGTTGAGACTTTTTTACACTGATTTTTTTTCTTAATTTAGCTGTCAGAAAAATCGCTTATTCAATTTCGATGTCAGCATTGACAGCTGATGCACATACGTTTTGGTGTTGCCAGAGACATCATCAATGTTAGTTCCTAGAACATTAATGTCAGGAGTCAGGACTATATAGACAAACTGTACCTAGTAGCTTACTAGGTACCTAGTATTAATTAATTACCGTAGTAGTTTACCTCAGTAAAATTTGGTCGTCCACCTATCATTATCATGTTCGGCCCACATTAACCCACTACTGGTATAAGCCTCCCTTTCATCGCTCCACTTTATTACGGCCCTGTGCCTTATCCATCGTTTTCCCGTGCCAATATAATTTATTGAACTGTTATTAACGAGTAGTATACAAATAGTAATACAAAGGGTAGCTACAATTACCTATTAACAATCAATTCAGTCTGGCTGTGGCAGCTTATATTTTATTTATTATATTTTCTTTTATTTCAAACACATAAAAATTAAGAGTGTTCAAAAAAAAAGGATGAAATGAAAGGCCCAAAACCAAAAAAGGACAAAACAAAAATCTATTTAAATACCATGAAGTTACTGCGAATTAATTGATTTTATTTATTCTGTCCGGTTGGCATCATTGATCGCGCTGTAACTAACTTCAGTGTGGTGTTCCGATAGTTACTCATTGCGTGCAGTGTTATTGTTTTGTGGAAAAAATTGTGAAACCTAACTAAATTCTACACGATTTCCATAAAAAATCGATATAGATTTGGACTTTGTTCGTGTATATTTCTCTTTTTAATGGAATATGCCTATCTCCAGCTTGGTAAGTATAAAATAATTTACATCAACACCAGCATAGGGCGGTACGATCGTGTGGTAATTGACAGCATTTTATATTTTATCGTGCGTATTATCACGAAAACTGTTTATAGTCGCTCTTTAATTAATGTTATAATGCTAAATCTTGAATGTTTTTGTGATTATTTTCTGGTAGGACAAGTTTGGGATGATTTCGGATAAGCATCCACCATATTTTACTGCTACGTGCATGGTACCAACTTAATAAGTGGCTATAGGCATTTTTGGCTTTTGATTCTAATTTTTCACAAGTTTCTATCACAAACATTGAAATTTACGAGATTTATAGTGAATACATTGTAAATATTTCGTTTTCTCACTTATTTTCAATGAATTAATGTAAGTTTTCTTTCTTGTGAATAACATTTTACACATAGATAAGTATACATAGGTATATATAATAAGTATGTACTACAAAATGTTATTAAAATTTGCAAAGAAATTAGATTGCCAATGAGTAGTTGATGAAAGTAAAGTAAAATTCAAGGAAATTTCTTAGGTAACCTTTTCACAATATTCCTACTTTGGCCTAATGAATGTATGTATTTCACAATAACCTGATTACTGCATTTTCTGTGCTATTGGATACAAGGCACAAGCAAACCATAAAGCTCATGAGACAACAAATTGTTTAATAGTTTCTTATTTTGATTTAAAAAAAAACAAAAATATGGAAATAATAATGCAAAATTTGATTGACCTGCATCATGAGTTAAAATGACACCCCACTACCACTACTAATCAGCATAAAAGACCATCCTACCACTGTCTATTTACAACTTGTGATCGCATTGCTGTTGATAAAACATAGGAAATATTTACTTGTTAGCTACCTACCTAAATGAAACTGATTTTCAGTGTTGAATTCTCATTATAGACCTGAGGGCAATGACCATAAGTATGGGATTAAATTATTTGCGAAACTTGCTTAGAATTAAAATTTATTTTAGGCAAATTATTAAGGATTTTTTTTCGAGAAGCTTGCAGCAGCAATCTCATATAGTGTGTTAGTACCTACTTTGTTTCTCTATGTCACTGTGACTTTGAAATGGTGGTTATTACATGGAATGAAACTCATGCAAAGATTTTCTTGGCAATATTATTTATTTATTTAATAGCACAAAAAGCAATGTCAATGGTGTAGTTTGCCATTATCTTTGTTTACCTATATTTAATTTAAAATAACTACAAATTTATAATTGCTTACATTCATACAATTTTTAATGTCAGCTATAATTTGAAATAAGCAAACTTAGTAGGTGTTAAGAATATTACATGCTGTTAAGAATATTATTGTATTTTATTTTATTTATTGCAATTATAAATATTCTAAATTTTTTTTATTTATATAAATATATTTATAATTACATATTCATTTATATTTGGCAACTACTTTTTTACATTTTTAAATATAATATATTACTAACAAATTATTTATTGTTTATCAGTGAATTTAAAATGATAGCTAAAATACACAAAAAGTATCCGCAACATGCTTCGTCAAAGTTCTAACATAGTTATTACAATACACTAAAATTTTTGTTTTTGGTATTTTTGTCATTATACTTTTTTTTTTATCTATTTTATTTTGAGGCTTCAGTCGCTTGATGCGACTATGCCAGCCTCATAGAGAACTTCAGAGTTGACTTATCTTTATTTAGTCATTACACTTAAATAAAAAATAAAAATATTTTTTTTCAAATATTTTGCTTTTTGTGTATGATAGCTAGTTTCATTAGGACGGCTTAGGTTATCTGGAATCCCTATTTACACATACAAAGCACAGCTTTTTTACTTTTTGGGGATGCCAACACAAGCACCAGACGGGTGATCAGTCCTCTCATACTGAGAGAGATAGAATGACCTCTCATATTTCACCCACCAAAGTTAGTTCACTATCTTGAAAGCTCTCACACTGTCCCAGAAACTAGTGAAATTATGAAATTACACTAAAGAAAATATGTAAACTTAAAAAAAGAAATTCTGTTATTCAAATTACGAAAATAAATCCAGGGTTTTATGTTTAAGAACAGATAAAACTTACAAATATAAAGTGATAAATTGTAGTACATATACATATATTTCGTCTACAGCAATTTCTCAATTGGTTGCCTGGAAGAAATTGCTTACAGCATCTTCCTCTCATTTTTTTTTAATTTTAAGTTACTTTATGTATCTATAACATGTAATTTCTTGTGTGCAAATAAGGTATTCTTTTTGTTGTTGTTGTATAAAGCATACATAACATCTGTTGTGTCAGTTATTAGTTGTGTAGTCATTATTTAATTCTACTCATTCATTTTATTTTCAAACAGTGTATGAAGACAAGGCATGTGGTCTTTAGGAGGAAATGGATGTTCAAGCCCCAATTCCCTTTACACAGTCAGTGTCAAAGATAATGTTAAATAAATATTTAATTGTTTACAATATATCATAGTTTGGATGTGTCAAATTCATAGTTTAGTCATATTCGCCTTGTTTTTAACTTGTAGGTAAGCATATTTAGCTGCATAGACAAATTTATCAGGACTAATTAACTACTTTTACTACTAATTAAATACTTTCAAACAAGAATGGATGAATTATAGGGCAAAATATGAGAAGTGTTTCTACCAATTTAATTAAGGGTCAACCAGGGTAATTGTAAACAGGGGTGATTGGAAACAGTGAGCATAACTCTTATGTAATATGTATAAAATTAATGTTATTTAATTCGGAACACAACTTTATTCTACTGTCTATCGGCAGCTATCAAAATCTATTCCACGTCAAACATAACTTTATGTGTTGCATAAAAAAGTCATTAAAATAAAGTGGATTTATGAATTGTGATAAATATTTGGAACTTCAATTTGTTTATAGAAAGTTAAAGGTTAGTTAACCCCTATAGTTTTGATATATTATTGTAAGATTTAGTTATGTTTTTTCATCACTTTTTAACACTAATGGTAAACCGGTATGCGGAAAATGGATGTTTACAATTACCCATCAATAAATAGAATCATGGGTTAATTGTAAACCACTTTTGGGACAATTATAAACGGTATGGGTAATTTGAAACTATAATTTGCATACTAAGTGGTGGTGGGTAAAAGTAAACACTTTGTTTTAAGATAATGCAAAGGATGCCACACAAGCTCGAACAAGAGAAAATAAGTACTTATTAGAATATATTTCGAATGCAGTCAAAGATATTATAGAAAAAAGAAAAACATATAGACAAGCACCAGCTACATACAGAATGCATGTTAATCTTGTTCTTACCCTACTGCAAAGAAAGGGTTATATTTTTCGCGCGTATTTTGTATGTTTGTATGTATGTAACATGTGTTTGATGAGGTAATGTTCTGTATTACCTCAATCTCTCGAACGTCGTTTCTTTAGCTTTGGCTAACGTAACGAAATGTTCTTAGGTAAGTGCCGTTTAAACAAAACCCATGCAGCAGCTGCGAGGTGCTATTATTGGAATTGAAAAAAAACCGGCCAAGTGCGAGTCACTCGCGTACCGAGAGTTCCGTTCACGCTAAGCATTTCATATTGTAGCTCTAACTAAAAGACCAACTATTTTCAAAAACAAACTTAACTTTGTAGGTCGATCCCTAGGATTCATACTGACTCCAGCGCAAAAATAAGTTTGTAACACTTTTTTAAGACTTCTAAGAACATATTTACAAATTTCTTAATTTTAGATCAACGGGAAGTACCCCATAGGATTTGATTGCTGTCTGAAATCGCAAAATATGCAAAAATTCGCAACATTTACGGGAATGTCTCCTGATCGCGTTGACATTTAATTTTGCATTTTTTGCGATTTCAGACAGCAATCAAAACCTATGGGGTACTCCTTGTTGACCTCAAATTATGAAATTTGTAAATTTGTTCTTCATATTCAATATTAATATCAACTTGATACCTTTAAGCGTACCTGAGAAAAAAAAGTTTGACTGACAGACGGACAGCAAAGTGATCTTATAAGGGTTCAGTTTTTGCCTTTTGATGAATTCCCCATTCATCCATTTCCCTCTAACACTTTTTTATACCACTATTATGAGTGAAAACAAGCAGTTTACAATACCTCCCTACGAATCTTACTGTTAAGAGCCTGGGTATCTCTAACAGTTATCTAGTTCGGTGTTTCCAATTACCCCAAAAAGCAAAAAAGTTGAAAAAATGATGGGTAATTGTAAACAGATATTATAGACCTATATAAGCAATCAATACTTTTAGTTATTGGATTAAAATATAGCCAAGTTATCATATAATATCAACATATATTCTTTTGTTAAAATATATAGAATAAATGAAAAAAATATGATTCATAATATTAATGTAGGTAACCAAAAAATCAAAAGCGTTTACAATAACCCTGATTGACTATACTTCTAAGAAAGTAATTGTATAGATAAATTGACTGTTAGCCAAGTAACCAATTTTATTACCTACTTAATTTCCTTTTTGACATTTTTTACAATGTAAATTTTTGCGAAATATACTGTAATTCCTGAACAGTAGAGAAAATAAATAATATTTTTCTTGCTAAGGTTATAACTTATAATAGCAGTCATTTGATATTGTGTTATTTATACTATCTACTAGCTTTTGCCCGCGACATGGCGCGGAGAATTTATTTTGTTAATATCTCATATATTATATTCTTTATATGCACCAGTTATTAAGTTCACCAGATCTCTAGCAACATAACTGTGAAAATCGCATTGAGTTTTGTTTTCAGTAGTTTTCAAGTGATGCATGTGTTAACAAACAGAACTAAACAAAACTTAAAATAAAATAATTATTGTTTGTGGCTTTTAATGACCTTATAAAATCATATATTTTTTTAATTTATATCTCATATTTGTATGTACATACATTTTTTTTTTTTTTTTTATTAAAAATCTGAGTGCGTTTGACCTCTATCTTGCCTGATGGGAAGCAAAGATGAGATCTAGGGTGGTACACGCAAACTCAAAATATGCCTATTCACTCTTGCCTTGAAAACCCCTAAATTATAAGTGACAGGAAACAGCGACGCGGGGAGAGAATTCCATATCTTGGCGGTTCGCACGATAAAGCAGGAGGCGAACCGAGAGGTGCGATGAGCTGGAACATCAACCACATAAGGATGGAATCCCTGTCCGCGCCGTGTCGTCCGATGGTGGAATGGTGCACAAGGAATTAAGTCGTGCAATTCCTGAGCGCACTCACCGAAGTGTAGCCTGTAAAATACACACAGACTTGCAACTAGTCGGCGGTGATCGAGACTCTGAAGTCGTCCTGCCGTAAGCGACTCATCATCCACGAGTCTTCTGGCACGTCTGTCGATAGCCTCCAGAGCTTCGAGCTGATACCGGGCGGCTCCATCCCACAGATGGGAACAATACTCCATACAGGACCGGACTTGAGCTGTGTAAAGACTCAACAATTGGTCCGGAGTAAAATACCGTTGGACCTTGGAAAGGATGCCCAGCTTTTTTGAAGCAGTCTTAGCCCTGGTCTCAATATAACTGCCGAAGTTAAGGTTAGACGTGAGCTCGATACCAAGAAGTTCGAGATGATTGGTGACAGGAACAGGCACACCACGGAAAGTGGGAGCCAAGTTGAACGGGCTTTTTTTTGCGGAGAACAGACAAGCCTGCGTCTTAGAGGCGTTAAATCTCACAAGATTGGCATCGCCCCAATCGGAGACAGCCTGCAGAGTGAGATTGGTACGATCCACCATTGCCTGTCTGAGATCGTCTATTTCAGGTTTTTTTGCCCTTGCACTAGAAAAATACCTTTCCGTAACAGTGCTATCGTCTGCGTACCCAATAATACCGGGTTTTAGCAGATCGTTGATGTGTAGCAAAAAAAGCGTTGCGGAAAGTACAGAACCCTGAGGTACCCCGGCATTAATCGCCAATAGGTCAGACGAGCAGCCGTCAACAACTACTCGAATAGACCGTTCCCTCAGGAAATCAGAAATCCAAGCACAAAGGCTGGCAGGGATACCATAGGCGGGAAGCTTTGCTATGAGACCATCGTGCCAAACTCTATCAAATGCCTTCGAAATGTCAAGTGAGACAGCAAGTGCTTCACCATATTTTTCGAGAGCCTCACCCCAAAGGTGCGTAGCATACACAAGAAGATCCCCAGTAGATCGGCGCTGGCGAAATCCGAATTGCCGGTCACAGAGGAGATCATTATCTTCAAGGTACGCTAGCAAGCGCTTGTTAATAACCCGCTCCATTACCTTGCAGAGAATGGAGGTGATTGCGATTGGGCGGTAGTTTGTAGGATCGGCACGACTACCCTTCTTGGGTACAGGTTGAATGTTGGCAAGCTTCCACGCCTTTGGCACAATACCAGACCGGAAAGATAGACGATATAGGCGTGTCAGAACAGGAGACAATTCGGCTGCGCAATTCCGCAAAACAATAGCAGGTATGCCATCAGGACCACTGGCTTTGTTCACGTCTAGGTTTCGTAGAGCTTTAAGAACCTCTTTTTGATGAATGCGGAGTTCGGGCATTTTACAACCGCAGAAGGGTAACTGTAACGGTGTTTGGTTACTTGCATCTAGACGGGAGTTTTCAGCGAATAGAGAAGCAAATAAGTTAGCTTTCTCTAAAGCCGTGTGTGCCAATGTTCCATCTGGTTTCTGCAGAGGTGGAAGTGAAGAGCGACAGAAGTTAGCCTCAACACACTTGGCGAGCGACCAAAACGCTTTACTGCCGGATGGGTACGAAGCGAGTTTGCTTCCTACTCGGCCTATGTGGTCAAAGCGGGCCCTTTTAAGCACTTTTTTGCAGGACTTAGCCGCAGAGTTAAAAGCTTTCTTCTTTTCATGCGTATCCGGAGCTTTGCGACTACGAGCGTCTGCCCAAGCCTGGTATGCTGACTGTTTAATAGCCTCAGCTTTCAAACAGTCAGCATTAAACCAAGGCTCAGCTTTGATGCCAGAGGGTCGATCCGAGAATGGGATATAATACTCCATAGCCAGGCCGATAATCTCAGCAACAGCGCTTGCACAGCTCGACGGATCGCCAGAGGAAAAGCAGACCTGCAGCCAAGGGAAAGATGCTAGAAAGTGTCGCATCTCATCCCAGTCTGCCGATTTGTATCGCCACACCCGTCTTGTGCCCCGGGGGCTGGAGTCGGGTGGGGAACATGTGAGGACAGACTTTACCAGACAATGGTCAGAACTCCCAAGAGGGGCTGAAACAGACACTTGATATCGATCTGGTTCGGTCGTCAGCAGAAGGTCCAAGCAATTGGCTAAGTGACTCTCAACGTCGGGTACCCGAGTCGCCTGGTCAACCAGCTGGGAAAGGTTTAAAGACAAGGCAAGCTTGTACGCCTCTCTACCAGCGTGGTCTGTTTGCTTGAAAGGGAACAGCCACTGTTCGTGGTGGGCATTAAAGTCCCCCAAAAAAACTAACTGTGCGGTGGGGTACCGTTGTTGGGCCACATCAGCAGCCTCACTTAGGTGTTGAAACAGCCTCGTCGTCTCCTGGTCACCGCTATGTGAACGATAGACACCTACATAGACTATTTGTTCAATGCCGGTGTCCACAAGCACCCAGATTGATGATGAAGAGGGGTCTTCCAAGTTACGAAGACGCTTGCAACAGATGTCATCACGCACATAAAAACAGACCCCTGCCTTCGCACGGAAATTGTGCTCCAGGATGTATCCAGGGTAGTGCAGGTAAGACGTATCAGCAGGGGTCGAAATTTGCGTCTCCGTAAGCAAGAGCAGATGAGGCCTTGCAGTCTCAAGATGGTGGTGGACTGGAACGAGATTGGAGTGCAGACCTCGAATATTGGTGAGGTGCACTTTTAGTGAGAGGCCGTGCATCCGCTGTCGATTCCTCAACTTTCTATTTCTTTTATTCATGGTTTTCATGTGTGGCAAGAGGAAAAAAAGGCGAAGAGTGGCAGTTACGCGAGGCTCCCACCAGCCTCCATCAGAATTCACAGTGCTGCTGCGCGGTAGGAAAGACTAGCTCGGAGACCGCGGGGACGCCCGGACCCCCCCAAGGCCGCCTGTCGATGCCTCTCGCCCGGTTGCCAACCGGCCCGACAGGAGCAACCTTAGGATTATGCGCGCGATGGCGGAGCAGCCTTTCACAGATGGCTAGTCTGCAATTGGGCTCCCAACTATCGGCGGGCGGCCAGCGGATAACCGTTGCTCCGGATCCCGCTGCCCTCCGAAACTAGGCTCCGCGCGCAGCAACACTGAGAGCCCGAGAGCGGTACGCCGGCAGGCGCAAAATCTGCGTGGACCCACTCATCGTAAGGCTACTCAGGGCGTGCAGGGTGGAACGCGCGAACGCTTAGCACCCTGATTTTACCCAGAGGGTGGTGACCAGCCACGGCCTAAGCCTACCACCGGAAAGGACGTCACTCTTTAGCACCACCCGGGGGTCACGTGTAGGGTCTCGAGGGTACAGCCTACGGACGCGAGTGACAATCGACCCCCAAAATAGACTAGTTACAGTGTTATTATATTGTACGGGTAATAAAACAAAGTGCAATTAAAACAGAATGTTCATCTGTTCAGTCTTTTAGTTAGAGTAATAATGTGATATGCTTTGTGTGTACAGAATCCTCGCTGCGCGAGTTGGACTCTCGGTTGTCTTATTATTGAACGAGCTAGCTTTTATACAAAACAGGAAAATCTTTGCATTACTCTTTAAATTTATTCGTTCAGACACACGGTAGGCTGACACTCCTTTCCGCAAATATATGCAATGCCTATATACCTTTTCCGTTTTGTCGTAAAATGGGATCTACTTGCGCCCGAGGCACCGATCCTCTGGGATTTCGGGATTAAAAGATAGAAAGTAAAGTAGGTACCCAAATTAAAAGACGTTTGACAGGTGATTTAAACCTTATTTAGTTGTGGCAGATAGGCAACAATACTTTTGTTATCTTTATTTTAGTATTATTATTTTTTATTGGTAAAAAATCAATAAAAATTGCTTCCTTGAAAAAAGTTCTGCACTTGAATTTTGTTGTGAATTTGATTTTCTGATGTTCTGATATTTCTGTTGCTTCCCGCCAATACAGTAAACACTGTTGGTGGTTTTCTTTTGTATGTACATTTAGAATATCGAAACTTAAGAACTTTGATGCATTTTTCTATGGAGTGTTCTATCATAACATAGTACCTAAAAGATTATGTTTACTACATTTCGCTTAAAATAAAATATTTATTTAAATTGCGACGAATATAAGACAAATTCAGACGTTTACTTAAATACACACACACACACATACGTTTTTAAAAACCGTAATTTCAATGTTTACATAAAAATGTATAGGTTTTTAAAGATTATTATTAAAGTATATTATTAAATTTGTGTCAAACCGACATCGGTCGCTTGTTATAAAATAAATGAGCAGACTTGACAGCATATTAGTGCGAACTAGTTCGTCCGATAGGTAGTATTAGCGAATCTCAGACTTTCGCACTAACCAATTAGTTAATGGTGCAGTAACCTTTATGACATGCGCATGTAAACCTGCCATGCGCAGTGCAAGTGCAACAGGTTCCCGCCTCCCCAATGTCTGTATTATAGCTCATGTCAGTGTGTTTGATCTTTTACTCGGAATTTCAGGTGTTATCGATTGATATGAGCCGGGGGCGTTATCAAGCTGGCTCTCAGTACGCGTGCACACTTGATCTGTGAAGCACTTTGTACTGGTAATTTGCGTATTGGCCACAGCGAGGAGAAGGCGCCACGTGTGGGCCTGCGTACAACCGGGGGCGGGCGCTCTGCGCCGCCCCACAACAGCATATGTAAGTACAACGAGCGTCCAGCGTTGCTAATGGCAACCATTCATACATTAAAAAATATCAGCACGACAACCTCAAATCTTCCCATATTTCCCTCATGTTAATACGAATGGGAAATCTGGCCGGTTTGAGTGCGCTCAGACCTTTTCTTCAAACGTAATAATTAAAGCTATTTCAAAAGTTTTATAATAAGTATTTTCAATGGTTATTTTGTTTAATTTTTAGTTATCGCTATTTTCGTTTTTATTGTGCGTTACTCAAAGCTAGAGGCAGGGTCATCGTCATTGCCAGGCTTTAAAAATACTGTTTTTCCCTTATGGCGTTTGCGTAATAACAGCAGTAATATAAAAATTCACATTATTAATTTTAAGTTTTTAACATTATGTGGAAGACCAGTGTGTTGCCAAAACATAATATTAACATGAATTAATTTGTTTTGAATTGATATTTCCGATTTATTTCTTGGATTAAAATAGTGATGAAAAGATAAAATGTTCAACGTATGTTTTGAAGCGCTCTGGTATATTAGTGAAGAAAGGTTGTGTTATTTGCTATGCAAAGTTGTTTAGACACTTGTTGCCGTCCGCTACTTTATAGGTTACATAAGCTGTCGCGAAGTTTACAGGATTCCAATAATTCTGCTAAGCGAATCGTATTTCTGTTTGTGTTTAATTTTGTTAATAATTGTCGATGAAAAACTATGGTCTTATAAGTTCAAAATATGTTTTGTGTTCTCTCCTTTATTTGCTATTTGTCGGCACGGTGTTTGTAAAATATTTTTTTTTTATTACAAAGAAGAAGTCCCTCGCTAGTTATGTAAAAAAATATATTAACTATAGTTTTATTAATGAGTTCAAGCGAGGGATGAAGAAGGGAAGGATCACGCCCGCTACTGCTAGTTAAAAATGACTAAGAAATGAAATATTTTTTTTCGAAAAAAAAAATAAGTTTCTTAGTAAATTGATTCGTAGTATCCATTATTATATCACCGGCGTCAGAATCATCGGCGATCGGAATTACGATTCATAAAAATTATTTGCTCATTTCTTTTTCATAGAAAAGCTATTCCTGTAATTTGGCGTGGGGTGTATGTTTTCAAGACGTAGCTTTTTGACCTTGTTAAGCCCTTGTTTAATTCAGCCTTCACTCGTGCTCATAACAAAATAAGATTACAGCGTGTATACAGCCTTATGCAAAAGGGTGGTGGGTGGACAAAGGGCGGGATATTATGTCCCCCCTTCCAACCGCCGCCATTACAGAGTGCATCATGTTGGAAACTGAAAACGATTTATGATTTAAAATATTTTATTTATTTTATTACTTTGCCCGCGGCTTCGCTTGTTTTGACGTATGATCTACAAATTTATTATCGTTTTCATGTTACTTAGCTATTGTTATTAAAGTAATCTATTATGATTTAACGTCACATTTTTTTCTCTAGCTTTTTTAAGTGTTACGTAAACTTTTCCTGTCAGATTTTTTTATGTAGCCTATAATTGCATAGATCGGTAATGTGTTCCGTTTCTTCACGATGTTATCCTTTAACAGAAGCAAAGCATTTTATATAGTTATCGATGTTGATGGCTGATGTTTGTTACTCCCTCTCGCAAAGCACCCAGGTGACCCGCTTGCTCGTTTGCCGCCCTATGTTATAAAAAAAAAAAGCTGAAAAAGCTGATGATAGGCTCATACACTAATGTTACGAAACCTGACTTGAAACCTAAGTACATAGAAGAGTTTTCGATATTTTAAATGGTCTGTTCTAATCCTACTTCCTACTTATATTAAAAAGTTTAGATGGGAGTTTGGGAGGTCAATTACGTAAAATCTACTGAATAGATTTCGATGAAGTTCGGGTAGAGAAATACCGGGAAAAGCACATTGGGTACTTTTTAATCGAAATTCACACGGGCGCAGCTAGTAATCCTAATCCTAACTAATCTTAATCCTATCCTTATCCTAACTAATATTAAAAATAGTACTTAGTAAATGTTTTATTCATATTGTATAAATGCGAAAGTGAGTTTTGTTTGTTATCTCTTCACCCTTTATCTACTGAACCAATCTTCCTGAAATTTCGCATACACATAGTTAAAAGTACTGAGAAGGACGTAGGGTACCTTTCATCTCGGGGAAAAAGCACTGTACCCGTGCGAAATTCTCGGGGGCGCAGCCGCGGACAAAAGCTAGTTGTTCATAAAAATAATACACACCATCTACCCAGCAAGGGATATATATGTATAGTAATACAGACTCGGAAGTCGATATTATTTCATTTTTGAACAAAGTCCCGTTGGGAAGCGAATGATATGTGAAATCGCACTGCGAACTATTCCATAATAATAAGACCTACCCAGGACTTGGCCGTGAAGTGTTATTCAAATGGCACTATTTTGAATTTCTATATTCCTGTATTTGCATCGTGCGAGGTCACCTTCTATCCCGATAGTAGGCATTGTGGAGACATCGGATTTAGAACTGCAGATCACTTTGAAAAATAGTACTTAGTAAATGTTTTATTCATATTGTAATTTCATATTGGTTTGTTGTTAGCATGTAAAAGTCCACGTATTTATTGTGACAGAATAAGTCATGGCGCTGAATATATTTATTGGAAACTAGCAAATTATAAGCGAAGATTTTTGATTGAAAGATGTACTGCAATTTTTTCTTTGTTTTGTGAACTTCACGATTAATTTATCATGTAATTTTCTATAGATATCACCCTGATGAATTATTGACATCGGCTCCATCTAAGCGCGATGTAGACACGAGTCCGCACATCATCGCGCTTGATCCGTTCCCATCAGACGATTGTTTAGATGATTTTTCACCGACTCATCTGTTCCCCCTGACTCGGTAAGTGCTAGATTTTTTATTTATACACATAAGTAACACATTTTTGTTTTCATATGTACTAGCAAATATATCAATCTATCTCTTATATACTTTATTCATGAATTTCAGGAAGATGAGTGCCCAATTAACACTCTTTATTAACAGAGAACCAGTGTTCCCCGTTGGGGGCAAAAACGTTGTAGTGGTCACATAATTATAAACACTTTATGAAAATTAAGTCCATACAATGTTTAAATTTCCTTCTATTTAATAAATGAGAACGTTAAAATCTACTTTAAATATATAAGCACCAATTTTCTAGGAAGGCTGTCTGGTGCATAATTATTATAGTAATCTTTGATATTCATTTTTCACTATTTAATACCATACATATGGTTTAATTTGGTTTATTTAAAAGTCGAGATCCGTGAACTCTACAAATGAACTTGCATTTTCATCCAATGCTACCTGTTAGTATTATAACTGCAAATTATGGTATCCCATCCTTTAGTGGTATTCCTCATCATGACCGAGGGTCGTGGTCATTATCTATTAGCAATATTAATTAAACTAAAAAATAAAATTGATTTATTTCATATCAAGATTAATTAAGTGGTTGCCATTGTCTTCTCCATAAATTATGCTGTAATCACGTAGTATTCAGATATCTTCATCAGTCGATTTTATTTCGCTAAATACAAAAAAATTTAGGCTGTGGTAAAATGAGGGATACATCGTAAAGTTATTTTCCGTGGAGTAATTACTTCTATGGGACGAGTATGCCGCACCGGACTTGACCAGTACGTCAATGTAAGCCTAAGATTGGTCGAGGCACTACAGTTACTTACGTACGATTCCTCAGGAAAAAAATACATTAAATAAATTATTTCTTGTGATATCTTATCAATAACATTAATGAATTTAAGAAATGGTGATTGGGTGCCTCCATAGTAAGTCTTATTTTATGATTAAATTAAATTCTGTCATGGGTACATTCTGATCGGAAATTTTACTTGAAACTTTAAATGATTGGGTTTTCAAAAATTATTTTATTTTCAATTTTGATTTTGAGCTTTCTATTCAACTCAGATTTATATTATGTGTGAAATTAGTGAAAATTTTTGAGTAAAGGAAAGGTAAGTGGAAAAGAATGCGACACTAGCCAAAATTAACTTCACAGTCCTTCGTAGCAGTATTGAGGCGATTTCATTAGAAAATGCATAAAATCAATATGACGTTGCAAGGCCATTTGAAAAGGTGTCAATATTATGAATAATTAATTTACTCGCCTCGGGTGCGATTAGTTTTCTTTTTAAATTAAATATAAAATAGTATTCATTTTAAATCTAAAATAGTTTTATTTTTAAATCTAAAAATCTTTATCTGTTTTGGTTTCTGATTTGTGATCCAGTAAATTAGCTAAACCAAAATGACGTCAAAGTTGAATGAAAATCTTAGAAACTGTACAACTTTGCAAGTTAAAGACCTACTTCCGCTTATCCTTTAGTTTAAGTTTTATACGTGGGTTTAGTTCCTTATTTATTATGATTATTAATTTATTATGATAAGCTTGAGCTGGACTAGCGAATGTGTCGCCGAGAAAATCCCTGTCCCCGAAAATTTCTTCTTTTGAAAATTCTCAGTAATTTCTCGGGTTTTTAGGAAAATTTTCCGTTCTCGAGAATATTTCCGGGAAATTCCCATAAAAGTTTCCGCCTGTTCTTTGAAAATTTCGAGAACGGCACATCACTAAGCTGGACTCGCTCATGAATGGATGCGTTTAGGATCGGTTCCCAACGAGGGACTCCTTCAACGGTTAACATTTTTTTTCATTTTTCGATTTGCCGCATTTTGTTGCTCGTTTTTCGCGCTTCCGTTAGTCTTTTAACGCGCGATTCACCACCAACTAACATATTTAGGTGTTAATAATATTGTTAGTAGATCTTATTTAATTCAAAGTAAATAATATCATATTATATTGATTCAAAAAATGACTTATTTATTTGGAAGACCAGGCAGAAAAGGTAAATAATTATAACACAAATGAACATGTATATCCTCACTAAAGTTATCAATACCAAAAAACTGATCTCTTAAAAAATAAAAATCCTACGAAAATTGTATAGCTGTGCGACGCGGCTTCGTTCTCGTGGGATTTTCAGGATACTGAATAGCCCATAACCTTCCTCGTTCGTTCCTATTCAACCGTTCCTCGGCTTCGGCCATTAATTTCCATAATCGGGTCCGTAGTTCCAAAGATTCCGTAGTTCAAAACAAATAAACGATTTATCTTCTACTAACTAGCTCTTGCCCGCGACTTCGCTTGGACTTAACGACCCTTGCCTTGAGAGCATGAATGAATGAATGAATGAACACTGTATTGTACAGCATCTCTCTCTTTAGTCGTATTTCCTCATGACAGAGGGTCGTGGTCTTTATGTGGAATGAAACACACACAACAACTTTCTTGCCAATTTTATACACTAGCTAATAATCATCAACCAGAGTGCAGGTTTCCTCACGATGTTTTCCTTCACCGGAAGCAAGTGGTGGTCGATGAAAACTAACATAGGTACATGAGTCAGATTGGTATACAAACTCATGTAGCACGGGCAGGATTCGAACCTGGGACTTTTGCTGCTACAGGCAGGCGCCCTACCACTCAGCCACCACCGCTTCATTGTACAGCATCTTCTTCTTCTTCTCTCAGCCGAAAGACGTCCACTGCTGGACAAAGGCCTCCCCCAAGGATTTCCCGAATTGCCCGCATCCATGCGCATCCCGCGACCTTCACCAGGTCGTCGGTCCACCGAGTGGGAGGCCTGCCAACACTACGTTTTCCGGTTCGTGGTCGCCACTCGAGAACTTTTCTGCCCCAACGGCTATCTATTCTACGAGCTATGTGCCCCGCCCACTGCCACTTAAGTTTCGCGATTTTGCGGGCTATGGCGGTTACTTTAGTTCTCCTACGGATCTCCTCATTTCTGATTCGATCACGCAGGGAAACTCCGAGCATAGCGCGCTCCATCGCCCTTTGGGTGACCTTGAGCCTTCTTATGAGGCCCATAGTAAGCGACCACGTCTCAGTTCCGTATGTCATTACTGGCAACACACACTGGTCAAAGACCTTAGTCTTGAGACACTGCGGTATTTTGGACGAGAAGATATCGCGAAGCTTCCCGAACGCTGCCCAGCCGAGTTGGATTCGACGGTTGACCTCTTTCTCGAAGTTGGACTTACCTTTTTTTTTTTTTTCGTGTGGAAAGACCCCCGTCTCATCCATCCAGCCACGGGAAGCCGGACAGGTATGTGGGACTCGAACCCACTAAAACCACACGGTGTCAACCCCTACCGCATAAATGCCAGGACCGTGTGCTTCTCACGCTCCACAGCCCTGGCGCGGTGGCCGCTACCACGGCGGCCCCAGCGCGGCTCGCTCTCGAACCACCTCTCCAGCGAGAGGGTCGGAGCGGCCAGCGGGATAGCTGCCAAAATTTCCCGCTAGGGTAAAGGCGCACTTGACACAGATGCGCCTTTCCACCCGAGGGCCGTTAAGCCAGGCGACGGAATCCCGTTTCCGCCACCCAACCAGCCCTCAAGTTTTTGGGACCTGACAAGGTCAGGCCCTACCTCATCTCGGCCTCGGGGATAGGTTGTCCCTATCCACTGTGACCGAGACAGGCCCACCACACGTCGGCCGCAGAGGACAGGGAGAGCGGCGCACCGCAATACCGGCACTCCTCTTCCCCCGCGACCCCTACCACGGCTGTGAGAGTAGGGCGTGCCCCCTACTCTCACAGCCAGGCCACTCAATGCGGCCTCCTCCCGGCCCGGGGTCGTCACTCCCGGGCCATGGGTTCCTCTTAGCTTCCCTGCGGCCGAGGAAAACCGCTGGTACTGAGCCCCGCCATCGCTACAAGATGGGAACCCGTTCGGGGGGGAAGTTGGACTTACCTAACTGAACTGTTTGTCCCAGGTATACATAATTGTCAACAACTTCGAGTGTAGAGTCTCCAACCTTCAGAGGAGTGGGTGCGACACGGATATTAAACATAATTTTCGTCTTGTCCATGTTCATTTTTAGACCCACTTGTTGAGAGGCTCTACAGAGGCCATCGAGCATTGTGCCTAGGTCTTCCAAGGTCGCAGCCATGACTACGATGTTGTCAGCGAATTGGAGGTGAGTGATGTACTCGCCGTTGATATTGATACCGAGTCCGCTCCAGTCCAGAAGCTTGAAAACATCTTCCAGGGCGGCGGTGAACAATTTCGGAGATATCACGTCTCCCTGTCTCACCCCTCGCTGCAACTGGATAGGTTTGGAGCCTTGATCCTGGAGACGGACCGACATGGTGGCGTTTTCGTACAAACACTTCAGCGCTTCGATATATCGATAGTCAATTTGGCACCGTTGGAGAGACTGTAGCACAGCCCAGGTCTCGATCGAATCGAAGGCTTTCTCGTAGTCCACAAACGCCAAGCATAATATCTGATTATACTCCTCAGTCTTCTGTATAATCTGCCGCAGCGTATGTAAGTGGTCTACGGTACTAAAGCCTTTTCGGAAACCGGCTTGTTCGGGAGGCTGGAAGCCGTCAAACCTGCGAGCGAGACGATTCGTAATGACTCTCGAAAACAGTTTGTAGACATGGCTCAGAAGTGAGATAGGCCTATAATTCTTCAATAAGGTTTTGTCACCTTTTTTGAAGAAAAGTACCACCACACTTCTGTGCCATGCCGTAGGCGTTTGTCCCTCGAGTATGACGGAATCGAATAGCTTCTGAGGAGCTTTTAATACCGGTGTTCCACCTGCTTTCAGAAGCTCAGCCGTGATTCCATCATCACCCGGTGCCTTATTGTTTTTTAACTGTTTGAGAGCCATTCTAATCTCGTATAGGCTGATGTCCGGGATATCTTCGGTGTAGTGTCGGGTCAATCTGGCTCTTGGATCTTTGGCCAGATTACTGACAGGTAAGGTAACATTGTACAGCATACCAGAGAGTAATAATAATTAGTTCAGTAAGTTCAAAGATAGATTTCGCAAAACGACAATGCTGCCCGCAAATTTTAGGGAATTGACTTTTGGGAAATATAAAATGCATAAAATCAATATTAAGTTGTTGCAAGGCCATTTTAAAAGGTGACACTATTATGAATTGACCGTTTTGAAACTACAGGATGGAACAATATTATTGTTATATTTTTAATCTCTGATTTAAAATAGATGTATCCTATCATCACTATCACTATCATCACTATCACTATCACTACATAGTATGTCCCTTTGTATGCTTTGTTGCGTGTGTTATACGCAACCGTGTTAAATTTCACATATACTGCACTTACGTCTGTTGATTCGCACATTCATTACACATAATTGTTTGTTTAACTATTATTTTAACGCTTTTAGTTGTAATTATTCGTCTTCCAAAACAAACACATCTGTTTGTTTACGTAAAGTCAACTTGTCACTTTGGACGTTTGACAGTGACGTTCGAGATGACGTTTGGAAATGGTTCCTATACATAGGTGGTGTGTTGAGACGGACGCGTCGGTAGAATGTTTTTTTATTTACTGATATTTGTAAATAATATAGGTAATTGGTCAAAATTTATAGAATAATGATTTGAGCAAGGATTTTATTAGATTAACTATATTTTTCTTCATCGATATGACTGTCGTCACTTCTATAATTTTGTCTCTGGTCGAGCTCTATGTTTGTCTCTGATTTCGTGTCAACGCTGATGTGACGTGGTTAGATTTGCTTCAAGAAATCAGGATGGGATTTCTTTTTGATTTGAACACGTCTCAGGGCTACACGCCTCGCATTTTTGAGCCCCCATGAGCGGAAAATAAGATGGAGCGGTCAGGTGAGTTCATCTCTCTGACGTTCTGCTAGCCTTTGTATGGATATTGTCGGCGCGATGTTTAATAGCATTCTATATTGTTACAGAACGTGCCGCTCCTAACTCCTAACTTCTAGCTGCTAAGCTTAGGTTTTAAGTTGTTAGTTTACGCTTTATTTTTCAACATTCCACGTTCCACGTGTTATACTTTATTAGTTTACTCGTTTAAACTATTTGTTCTCTTGTGCTTTGGCACGTGATTTGATGTCGTAACATGACTACTTCAGAATGAGTTCCCACTTATATTTTTCTTTCTTTTCGTTGTACATATTGGTTACAATGACCCTGATCCTAAGGGTAATCTCCTTCTTTGGATAAATAACCCCTATTTATCCCAGTAAAACAATAACACTTCATGTAAGCAAAGAGGATTGCCGACCACCATCTGATATAAGACCACATGGCCAGATGTCTCCAAATCAACAATCCAGGACCCCCAGCTGTTCCTACATTACTGGGAATGACGAGGTGATACAATTTACTCGAAGAAGATAAAGGACCTTAAATGGGATTTACCAAGTAACATCCATTTTATAACTAGAACTTAAACTTTAGAATTTATTTTAAGGCAGAGACTTTGCCTAATATGATTTGTTCCTAGTTTTATCACATAGAGAGGACGCTCTCAACCTTTGTTAAAAGGTAGGTCTTATAACCAACTTTAAGAATAAGGACATTTTTCTATGTCATGTGTTTTCATAGGTTATGATAATTAGACTTTAGTCTTAATTAGTTTGTTTTAAGAAACATGTAAGAAAAGAAAGGATTTGTTAAAACATTCCTATAGAAAGAATTAGCATTAAGGAATAAGAATATTTAACTACTAAAAAGTGAGTTTACCAAATATGTATATTTTCTTTTTAATATATTTAACTTGATATATAAACAATTAACTTGTTTAATTGATTTCAACTAATAGTTGATGGCGCCCTGGTTTAGAATTGAAACACAACATATCTGGTCCCTTTCTTCAAATGTAACATTCCACAGAGCGACAAGAACTCATCGACCCACTCCGGAGTCTCCTACATAACGCACCACTGAGCTGGCTGTGCGTTTGTCCCCGGTGGCAGGCCGTGTTTTACACGCCTGCCCTATAGTGGGTAATAGCTTAAATCTTTGAAACTACGCAACGGATTTTCATGCGGTTTTCACTAATAGATAGGGTGATTCATGAGAAGGTTTTAGTGTATAATTTGTTTAGGTTTTGTGTATATTAGTTGAAATATGACGATAATTGTTAAGGAAGTCGGAAAAAATTTAGCCGCCCGGCAGCTTTCATCGAAAACGCTGTCCAATCCCTAAGAGATGTATCAAAACCATGTATGGAGGAATTGTGTATCTATAATAGGTCTACAAAAAAGTCCGCGATAGCATATATCTAGCTTTTATATTTCAGCCACAATAACCACTTTTATGTTTTAAAAATAATTAAAATCCTTAGGTGTTTTTTAACTGGTGATAATAACCACAGTTTATTAATCCTTATCAAATTAAACAAGTCTATCATCACAAGTACTTAATAATATTTAATATTTGCTTTTTACTGCATGTAATTTGGATCAATAGTTTACGAAATACTACGAGGGACGGTTGAAAAGTTCGTGGCCTGACATAGAAAGAATCGTTGGTTTTTTTTGTAACTACCTTCATAAGATAGCTTATTTAATCAGTATACAAAGTGTAATGTTTCATAGAGTTAAGGCTAAAAACATTTTTTTTATAAATTTCTGTTTGAAGTGATCTAACGGTAATTTCAAATGTGGGTAAAGATTAACACAAAGCTGTGAATAAGTAACTTCATAAAAAGGGGTTTACTCTAAAGGATATATATATTGGGTATATCAGGGGAGTCTGCACATTCACATTCAAACATCAAAAAGTGTATAGCTATGTACTAACGGAGCTGGCAAAATATTGAAGATGACCCTAGAAGCGGAAGGCCGTTTTCATCAACCACTCAGGAAAACATAGAAAAAAATATGTGATTTGATACTAGTATTCAAAAATGACTCTAAATATGCTAGCTGAGATTATAAGTCTACTTATGATTGAATACAAAACATCAAATCTTGAAAACTGGGATTTCAAAAAATTTCTGCGTCATGGGTCCCGAGACCGATTTGAGTTAAAGAGAAACTTTTTCTATTGACGCTTTTTTCTATTTCACGCGACTGTTTGGGATTATTTGAAGCAGTCACTGAAATTTTTTGACTTGATTTGTTACAATTAATGAAAGCTGGGTTCATAACCATACACTAGAACCAAAATAACAGTCGATTCAATGAAATTCGTCTGGGTCACCTACTCTAAAGAAGGCTAAGGTAAGTTTTGGACCAATAAAGTTATGGCTTCAGTTTTCTGGGACGTCAAAGGAATAATGTTTATTGATTATTTACCAAAAGGTGAAACAATAAATAACAGTTATTACTGCAAACTTTTATGACGTTTGGTGGAAGAAATAAAAGCAAAGCGACCTGGTATACTGCGAAAAAGGATTGTTTCATCAAGAGATTGGCGGGGTTCACCCTTTCGCAGAAACGATGGCCGAAATTTCCAATTATGGTTTTGAATTATTGTCCCAATTTCCTGATATATCATTGTCGGACCTTTATTTGTTTCCTAATTCAAAAAAATATTATTGTGGTTTAAAAATGTTGACCAAAGAGAAGGTGATAGCTGCCGTAGATGAGAATTTTCAGGGGCTAGAGGAATCATTTTTTTTTTAATTCAAAATCAAGTTACAAGACGGTTTGAGGAAGTTTGTTGAATTAGGTGGTGACTACGTCGAAAACTAAAAAGAATTCTGACCCTAATTTCTTACGTTTTCTTGGTCAGGCCACGAACTCTTCAACCGTCCCTCGTACGAGTTATCCAATGCGCCGCGTAACCACCTTGCACTCGCAAAGTCAATTATTTTATTCATATTGGCTTAAAAATAGCACTTATAAATCGTCACTTTCTTGTTTTTTAGTTAGTTGACGTCATAAAATTACTTAAAGCTAAGTTTACCACCGCCTCCAAAGCGCAAGTGGAGAAGAGGCGGCGCAACAAACTCCACTGCTGCATTTTCTCCAAAGACGTCACTTTACAACATATGTATTACAATTAAATAACTAAATAAATAAATAACGGTTTAAGTTACGTACGTATTCGCAAAGACGCTAGGCGCAGTAGGTATATAAGTACTGCGGGCGCATTTTCGTATCTATTTATTTTAGGAGGTAATAATGTAAATATCATATTCATTCACATATTATCTCACATTATAGCTCTAACTAAAAGACCAACTAATTTCAAAAACAAACTTAACTTTGTAGTTCGATCCCAAGGATTCATACTGCATCGAGCGCAAAAATAAGTTTGTAACATTTTTTTTTAGACTTATAACAACATATTTACAACTTTCAGATTTATTACTGTACAAGTACTGTTGGACCTTGCTTATTGTCAAATTACATAATTTTAGGTCAACGGGAAGTACTCCATAGGTTTTTAATTGCTGTCTGAAATCGCTATTATGCGACAATTAGCAACATTTACCGACTTTTTTGCTGAAAGAGACCGTGGATCCGAGTAGGTATTCGATATCAATTTCATACCTTTAAGCAAAGATTTAAATCGGCCTTTAAACGTTCCTGAGAAAAAAGTTTGACAGACAGGCGGACAACAAAGTGATCTTATAACGTCCGGAACCCTAAAAACAAATATATTGTCCACCCGAGCGAAGCCGGGACGGGCCGCTAGTTAGAACCAACCAAGCTGGAAGCGAGGCCGAAGGCCGAGCTTCCAGCTGGTTGGTTCCCCTATATATATATAGCTGCATTACCACTCACTGACTGATTGACATAATTAGTTTGTTCTACGGAACTCGGAACTGGGGAAAAGTAATGATGGGGAAGTGTGCAGTGAAGTATGGAGGCACCGGGAAAAATACGAAAGTGGAACTTGGAGCAGTTCCGGACTGATAGGGGGTACTGCCCGCGGAAACCATAATAGATAGGTGGGGGGTGCTCGACCAAATGTCATAGAGGACCCTGGGCAACGACCACAGCCGGCGGTAGTCTATGGTTTTTTTGACTTTTTTTTTTTTCTCCATACTAAATTTTATTTTTTCATACAAGCTTCATTGGGGATTTTGAGGGGGAAAACGGACTCGTAGACTTTTACCGTCATAGACAAATTTTTATGTTGAGACCGTGGGACCCCCAAACTGACAGGTTTTTTTTTTTTTTTCGAAATTTTTTTCGAAGAGTTTTGTATGGGCCAGCCAAGTCACCAGCCGGGGAGCCGAGGCCGAAGGCCGAGGCTCCGCGGCAAGCGAGGCCGGAGGCCGAGCTGCGTCCAGGCGAGGCCGAAGGCCGAGCTCCGTCTCGTGCTAAAAGAATTGGGCGAGGCCGCAGGCCGAGCCATTCGTCTTTATGGATGACTTCTTCATGTCATCCTAAACCCCCAGTAACCAGCCGGGGAGCCGAGCTGCGTTTAAAACGAGGGCCGAGCTCCGTCTCGTGCGACAAAAATTGGGCGAGGCCGAAGGCCGAGCCATTCATGGATGACGTGATGACGACAACTCATACCTCAAGTCACCAGCCGGGGAGCCAAGGCCGAAGGCCGAGGCTCCGCGGCAAGCGAGGCCGCAGGCCGAGCTGCGTATATGAATTCGAGAGGCGAGGCGAGGCCGGAGGCCGAGCCCCTCCTCCAGCCGGGGCAAGCGAGGCCGTAGGCCGAGCTGCGTTTTAACAGCAGAGAGCAAAAGCCAGAGCAGCCTTTCGGCTCTTCACCTAATCCCAACCGACAACATTTCTTTGTAGATGACTTTTTCATAATTTCCCTAAAATTTTTCGTGCAATCGAAACTGCAAATATAAAACTGCCCTGCACAACACGCGAGGTGCTTGCACCTCGCGCAGCCACCAAAAACTAGTATATACTATATAAGCATGATGGACGCCGCAGGTGTATCTAATTACGTGACCACTATATGTACTGTTTCATTATGCATTTCAATATTGATTGAGCTTTTAAATTAATATTAAATTGTTTTTATATATGTATTATTAAAATACTTCAATACTTCATGATCAAGCTTCAACTATTGATTGTATGGATACCATAATAGGGAGTCGTTATTTGAAGCCTGTAGCTCTTTGTTGACCAAACACAGTATATTTTAAACAATATATTTTAAATTTATGACAATAGCGTTCAGTTAAAATATTGTTATTTGATCGAGCCGGGAGTCAAGTGCGCTTTAAAAACTTCTTTGTTTATTATAATTAACTTTTTAACAGATATTATTTGTACGTTTTTTTATTTGGTTTTCCTTTTTTTGTTATAGGACTGAGGAACTTAACACGATGAATACGAGTGACGATGAACCTTCGTCTGGTTTAAACGGAAGGCTTCGACCCAGGAAGTCCGCTGTCCCAAGCCCTCAAACCACCAAGCCTTCTCGTAAATCTGACGGCAAACCTGCCCAAGAGAAACCTAAGCGTACTAGCACTCCTTCCAAAGTGCTAAACAAACCAGATGATCTCGCTAACAAGTCTGATTCTTCACTTACACCACATTTTCTTTGTCCTTATTGCGATAAAAAGTTCGCAGCCAAACAGGCTATTTCCAAACATGTACGCCGTATGCATTCCTTTACTTCGAAGCAAGACTCGTCCATCGGCTGTCTGTTCTGTAACCATGCGGAGGCTGAGCCTAATGACATCATTCGGCACATGGTTGACAGCCATCCCAACCAGTACTTCGCCTGCCTCAACTGCCATACTAGATTCCCTTCTACGACCGAACTCGCTGAGCATAAACTCAACATCTGCGAAAAGCAAAAGGTTTCCTACCGAACTAAACTCCGCCAAAAGACTGGAAAAACTAAAAAATCCCTGAAGACTATCAAGATTGACGACATGAAAGAGTTTCAAGATGCCAAGTCTTTCCCAACAGGTTCATTTAATGGGATCGTTATTTCCTGTGAACTTAAACCGACACAGGTTCACGACGAAGCAGATATTGAAGATAATATAACAACGAACTTAATTTTGCCGCCCAGCAAGACCCTAGGGAGTAATTCCGTATTGGATAAAAATGCAGTTATCCTTCTGGATGACATACAGTGGAACAAACGCATACCTTCTAATTTTTCGTTCCACAACACTGACGCCGACCAAATACTATCAAGACTGGGGGTGGTGCACCGTTCACCCAGGACCGGAGAGTCTACTAAAAGGGATTGGTTGAGGACCCTTGATGACGCTACTCAGAAATTCGAGAAATGCTTTGACACAAGTTTTTATACGAAAGTTGCCAGCAACGTCCAAGAAAATTTGACCAAATTCCTTGATGGGTCATTCAACTTCAACCCTGATCCGGATAGTACAATCAAAACTAGAAAATGGAAGAATAGCGTTGTCATAAACACTGCTGAAGGGTTTCCCATACTGTTAGCTTGCGAGCAGTACTCGCGCAACACTTTCGACGGCTACATGCCTCGGGCCATCGCTCCCAAGCACAAATGGAAGTGGGATAATTTGGAATCCGACCGGACTGCTGTCAGTGCAGATCAGATAAAACGTGATTCGCACACGAATAACTGTATCATTACATTGGTATCGAGCTTGGATATTTGGACGCAATCGTGTATGAGGCGAAAGTACGAAGAGAAGTACAACTACTCACCGCTCTCAAAGAAGACTGATAAACAAACCGCAATCGAGAAAGAGTTGAAGGAAATTCTGGAAAGCCGGGAAATACCGTCGACATCGTCTCAGATAGTAAAATACAAATATAAACCGCCGTCGCAAAACGAAGATATAGGTTTCCCTGCGTCTCTGGGGTTAGCTCCATCGACCCCTAAGTACGAGTTGCCGCCGGCAGTACTGAGCGGCGAATGGGTGCGGCCGCGGTGCTTTGTGTGCTGCGCGTGCGGCGCCCCCACCTCCGATTCCCGTGCGCTGTCCGCACACATGGCTCACAGACACCCAAACGCCCAAGTACAACATTATGAAGTCGTTGGTGAACTACTCCTGAACGCTGATATTCTAAAACATCTTTACGTACCTCCGAATCAAATGCACAATCGAACTAGGCCCCTCAGGGGCTTCCGCGAGTGCACAAAATGCAGGAAATCTATCACTCTAGAGGATTTACACCAGCATATGCTGGATTGTGCAGGCGACACGCCCGCCGTTCGCAGAAAGTGCCGATACAGGCCATTTGGGGTACGTAGGCGTCGCCCTCGTTTACCGGATAATCGTATTCGTAAGAAGATACGCAAAGACTTACGGAACAGACAATCCAATGAGAAGTCGCACATGAGAGCTAGACCAAGGAATAGAACCGAAGTGGGCGATGGTGAGTATCTCAAGTTTTATATATTTGTGTGGATATTTTCATTGCTTTAATTTTTGTATTTATAAAAAAGATTCGTTTTTAAAAGCTTTTTATTTTTTTCAGCCGAAACGATTCGTAAGATGTTAGCTGATCTGCCAGCGAAACGACATCGAGTGCTTGTGAATCCAGGGAATTCAGTGCTGCGACCGCGCAATAAACTGGATAAACAAAGGACCAAACTATTGATGAAGAGACGTTTATCAGAAGATCCGAAGAATAGAAGACTCAGAGCTCTTAAAAGTACTAACTATAGTGAACAAGTCGGGTCATCCGCTAATGAAGATCAAAACAAAAACTCATTCGTTAAAAACGACGATGATAAACCTCTGAAACGGACAGTGAAACGTGTTACCACCAAGTGTACTAGGCAGACTGAAGCTATAAAACGTAAGGTGGCATTGAATAGAGCAAAAAGAAAACTGAAGTCTGCAGAAAAAGCTCTAGCTGATAATGAAAATGGGCCTGTTCGTAATGTGCCAAGCACAAGTGGCGCGGAACCCGATCAACTATCTATTGAAAATACTCCACAAAGAATCGACGTCAACAATGGCTCTTATAATACGAGAGAAAATTCAAGTCGTGGTTCCAATGGCTCCAATAATGGACCACCCAATAATGGCGACCAGCCTCCTGGCAATCAGGGTCATAATGGAGAGCCTAATCGTTCCCGTGCACCATTGCAAAATACTCCTCTAAAACATTCGATTGCTCGTTTGACGGCTGACTGTGAAACTCATGACAAATCAGTGCAATTTCATCACTCGTTCTTAGTCCAACAAGAATGTAACAATTTAAACCAACATGTTCCGACTGGCCACCAATTACTTTTTGAAAATGAAGCAGCTGTTAGCAGACTTGACAAACCACCTTTAGCTAGTAGTGGACACCGCGGTATACTAGACCCGTATAGTTTGCAAAAAAGTAAACTAAATAAGCCGCGCAAAGGTCTAAATGATTGCATTGCTATGTTGAAAAACAAACTGGTAGAACCAATTCCAGGACTTTCGACTTCTCAGATATCCGTACAATGCGGAGGTGATGATCCTTTAGACGCTGAACCGCCAAACGCACCTAGTGCGATCGAAGATAAACATGTCGATACATCAAAACCCGCAGAGATATTTTCCAGACACAACATGAATCTTGAAATGGAAAGACCATATGAGAGTAATTATGAATATCCTTGTGAAAACAAATTTACATCCGAAAGACACTCGATGTCGTTACCTTACGAAATAATTCCTCAGATGCCAAGTTTGCCTCCTGGAGACAATAGTTTGAAACCACTCCCCCCTGAGTCTGAATTGGAGACTCCCCCAAAACAAAAGACAAGTGCAGCGACGAAACGTCAATCGTCTAGACGACGATCTGCTCGTGCAGGTATTGAATCTATTCCTCCTTTTGTTCCTGAAGTCAAGCAAGTTGAACCTGCACCAACTAAGAGGCATTCTGATAGAGTCAGCCAGCGACGTACTGCAAAACAACGAATAGTAGTAAATATCAATACCGAGATCAATAAAAATGAAATGCTAGACATGCCATCTAATGACAAATTGTCTCCCAGACAAATATCACCTAAGCAGGTGATAATAAATACAGAAGTCTGTAGAGACGAATATATTGACGGAAGGTCTTCAAGAAAATTGTCTACTGAACAAGTTTCTCCCAGACATGTCAGTGAAAATGAGATTCATAAAAGTCGCAGTAGAAGTGAATCTTTGTCAAAACAAGTGTCCCCTGGACAGGCTTACGATGCTTTTGTTTCGAACAAATCGGCACAAAGACTAATATCTCCACAATCAGGAATCCATGATATTGACATACACACTGCTACCAAATTGTCACCCAAACAGGTATCTCCCAAACAAGTGTCACCCAAACAAGTTGCATTGCTATCGCCAAAACAAATAAGTGTGGATACTTCTCGCTCTACAAGCAATCAGTCATCGCCAAATCAAATTTCTCCTAAACAAGTTAGTCAGGCTCATCATGATATGTATTCGAAGTTTTTACAAAATCAAGCGACTGTCAAATATTACGACGGACAGTCTTCTAGTAAAATGCCATCTCCGAGCCAAGTACCACCCCGACAAGCCAGTCAATCTCATGACTTAAATAGGTTGACACCAAAAGCAGGCTTTCCAGTACAAACATCCAGTATGTTGGCGCCGAAGCAAGTATCTCCCAAACAGATGACACAGGCATTCGATATACTGCCATATAGCAAGTCGTCATCATCAAGTATGCCATCTCCAAGGCAAGTTACTCATTCTCTGGACATACAGACTTCGAGCAAATTATCTCCCAGAGAAATGTCCCCCAGACACGTTTCGCCTAGACTGGTGTCTCCTAGACAGTCGCTAGATATTAACACTGAAATGACATTTATAAGATCGAAGGAAACACCATCTCCACGATATGCAAATATTTCGACGGAACCCTTACAATCTGAAGATTTAAGAGCTCAAGTTCCGCTTCGAGTGTCATCGCATGGCGGGCATTCTCATCCACGAGCTTCATCTCAAAGCCGATCTTCTTCAAGATCGTCTAAACTACGATCTCCTTCTCAGCCACGGGAGTTGGCCTCTCATCCACAGGGTCCTCCAGTCATATTACTATATGCCCCTCCTCCACCTCCCCCGCCACCTCCACCACCCGCAGCTTCGATTTCGCCTCAAGTTGTATCTCATCTTCAACTCGATAGTCAAGCGCAGCCACAATGGCAAACAAACGCATACCATGATATGGTTCGACAAAACCCGCCAGATACAAACGAACACAATCGTTCTAGAAAGTTATCTGTGGATGTCTATTCTGAAACAGAGTTTTCTAGAATTCCTTCTAATATTCCACCAGCTCATGCGAGTACCATTATAGAACCTCTTGTCTCGGTTCCACTAGATCTATCAGGAAAGCCGCCAAATGAGAGTGATAGTGTATCTAAAAATGAGACATCTTTTGCTAGAAATTATGAAAATTATGAAACTTTGGATTTGTCTAATAAAAATTCGAGCTTCACCAAGAGAGACGTTACCGACGTAGTGGTTGATCTTCGCGTTAAACCGGCTTCACAGGGTTCGTCACTTACTCCTCTAGAACAGTACCCTAACACATCTCAAAACGAAGATGTAATCACAGATTTAACAATACTAGAAAGACATGATGAGATGATTCCTAAGGATTTGTCTGTTAAAACAAAGCATACTGATGGTGTTCATACAATGACCTCTAATGAACAAAGATATGGAAGTCAAGACTTTTCTAATCAGAAATTGATTCAACCGGTGGGAGTTCATGTTGAAGAAGGAATTTCTATAGTGGAAGCGCCGACAGATTTGTCTGGAAAAATGACTACCAGCTCTTCTCATGGTGGTGTGAAATCATCAACTAGTCAGCCGGTTTCCGTTCTACCTGCAGAACAGATTTGTTATATTTCACATGCTACAAGTTCCACAACTTTGCCGGACATTCATAATGCGGCCAATCCTGTAGCTGATTTAGCTGAAACAAACAGTATAAATACAAAACCCAATTTTTCATCTGATGTGCATAAAGTAACGCCGCTAACATCTCAAGAAAATATTCATATATCTGAAGCTTATGATAACACAAACTCTATGCAACAATCTGTATATGGGTCCGGTTTGACGGTACCGTCATATAAAAAGAGAGCAGCCATGTCAAATACAGTCAATACAAAAGAAGATACACATACTCAGGCTGGTGAACGTTCAAAAGAAAATGCAGCAATTGTATCTACACTTCCAATATATTCTTTACCTAGTCTTGTATCGAGTTCACATTTAAGCAGACATGAGAGCACGAAGCCTGTTTATACTTTAGCAAAAGCTTGTATATCTGTAACTAAAATTAACGAACCCGGTGTGATTCCATTTACCACTTCGCTTTCAAGCATACCATCGACTACTATAGCAAGTTCATTGCCAGTTTATACATTAGCAAGTACAACCATAGCTTCATCAGTTAATTACGGGTCTAATTCAACCCTTGGATCTCAAATGTCACCAACTTTTGTTAGTATGCCTTCATCTATTCAAGTAGGTTGTGAAAATGCCTCAGAAATAGAACGACAAGTTAATTCTGCAAATAAAAGTTTGATAGGAAACCAAAAGTTGAAAGATGAAGTTTGTAATATCGCTGTAACTAATACAGAGCAAGATCCTGAAACAGCCCGAAAAATTGCAATGTTACCTAAAGAACTTGTAGAAATATTAGGTACAATGCCACCAGGTCACAGAAATCAGCTGTTGAATGTTTTACCTCAATATGTTTCACAGACAAATACACAAGTTGAAGGTATTCGTACAACTGGTACATTAAGTGGAATCTCAATGTCACAAGCGATTTCGCGTCAAACAACATTTAGTGAAAATGCTATTGCTAAATATGAAAATACGATAAATTACCAAAACGCAATGGTAAAGATACCTTCTGATAGTCGATACTCCATATCCAATCTTAGTATTTCTCAAGCAAATGATAATTTTGAATCCGACGTGAAGGAACACTTTCCATTGAATACATTACCTTCACTGCTTTGTGCAGTAAATAAATCTTCTCTTGAAGATATCAAACCACCAATACGTACTTCAAATTCACTTAGTGAATCAAAAATTGAAATCATAAATTTGGATATATCGGAAAAACACATTGCAAAGCTTGACAATCCTACAGTTATAGATTTAACCGAGGATGAGAATGCGTCATCTAACACAGTATTAAAAACAACAGATGGGTTGCCTCCTAGCGTAGTAGTATCATCACATGCTGCTAAACCAATCATTAATTTGAGTACCGTAACGAAACCGAAAGGAACCAACGAGAAGACTTCTATATTAAGAGCAGTTCGTATAAAAACACCTTCGGAGAGACATAAATCAGTATCTACTGACATACATTTGTCAAAAGGTGTTTTAGAAAAAGATACCCCTGTAACTAATCATGATAGTGAAAATCCTTTTAACAAGACATTGGCGATACAGCAATCTGAAGTAAGTAGTACACAACAGCAACAAAAGAAAGACGCCGTAAAGTTTACTAGTCAAATATCCCCTATCCCCACAGAACTTGGCACAGAAGTTGTAGAGCCTGATAAAATTCAACGTAGTTTATCTACTGAACAAAACATATCGCTGGATGAAATAGAGGATAAGAGTGTGGCTGCCAAAACAGTGTTGGTTACTTCTTCTATATCTACAAGTGACTTAATATCGAAAGAAAGTGCTGGTAAGGAGATTTTGCATAAAATTGTAACTGAAGATGAACAGAGAGAATTAGCGTCATGTGCTGACCAACCAACACTAAAAACTTCTTCAGATGAGATGCCAAACATAATTACACTATCCGATAATTTGATAGAAAGTTCTACTTCCTTATTTAAAGTATCTGACGCGGATGAAATAAAAAAGATAAACTTAACTGATAAAAATGAGGAAGATTCTGATGATGACATTAGTTTGGCAGTCATCGTAAAACAAAAGCAGCTTGTTCGGCAAAGCGCCAAAAAGGGTAAAAATAAATTTGAGCAAAAGATGAAAAGGAAAGAAAAACATATTAAAAAAGCCGAAAAGAAACTTACTGAAGCTCAATCACTTGTCGAGGCTGTCCCTGTTGCCTCTACTGCCAGCACTAATCCAATTGACAGCGCTTCAGTAATTAATCAAGATAATGTTCCTTCTCTAGACGATAAAAAACATTCCAAAAAGAAAAATAGGAAGTCTCGCCGTGGGAAAAACTTATCGACAACGACAAATATCTCTGGGACTGATTTTCAAAAACAAGACTCGCCTGATGTTATTCTTGGTCACAACAGCGTATCAAGTTCAAGCAGTAAGCCTCAAGATGAGAAAGAGGTTGACGATTCAAAACTAAATAAAGAGGGTGAAGAAGTTCAAAAGGAGACTCCAGGTATTATAGCAGAGATATGCGAGACTTTACCATTGTCTATGGATAATCACAATGCGAATCAAAAAATATCTTGCAATATTATGGAAAACTATGAAGATAAAATACAATATAGTAAGAAAAAGGAAAAAATGAGTAAAAAGGCAACATCTAAATTGATTCAATCCAACAACAATACACCAAATGTTCATGAAAAGGAAGGACATATATTGCAGGATAGTGAAAAATTTGACCTTGAAAAACAACAGGATGACGATAGGAAAGTCATAGAACCTGATTCATGTAGTTTGCTAGAACTTTCAGACACACAAGATTCTATTGTGCAAGAAAGTTTTAATAATACAGAAGAAAATAATTCTGAAATTGTTATAGAGACTAAAAATAATAAAAAGAATATACGAACAAAGAAATCTAAAAACATTGGAATAAATGATTATTCAGAAATTCCTGAAACCCATGAACATTCTGTAACACCTTTAAGACGTAGTAGACGTGGAAAATCACTATTCGTAGATGGTAAAACTTCCGAGTTAGAGAGCACTCCTACAGAAGCCGAAATATTAATCGAACAAAAAACTCCCCTGACAAAAAAACAGCTTATCTTTTCAAAGTTATTACTTGATGAAGAAAATAATGTTCCACAAGCGCACTCAACACCTGTAAAAAATCTTGAAAAAACTGAAGATGATTCACCTATTATAGAGTCTTCTTCAATTGACATTTCTTCTAGTTTTAATGAAACGGAAATTTCTAAAAATATATCGGAAAAGAATAAAGCTATTAAAAGAAGGCAATCACCTCAGTTGAAAAGAAAAGTAAAAAAACCCAAATCCGTTGGAAATACTCAGCAAACTGGGGAAGACACGAATACCGATAACTCAGTTCAAGTTAAAAATCGTATCGTTAAAGTTGATGTGATTCCACAAGTAGAAAAATGTGCAATAGAAACTGAGACAAATAATTCAAATATTAGGAAAAAGCAGGATGTGGACATTTCTGATCAGTATGATATAAATAAAAGCATTGATGATTCAAAGAACCGGGATAACTCAGAATCTGCAATCGGAAAAGACAATGTTCAACGCAATAAATTACCATCATCAGCAGAAAAACGGAAAAATTTTGAAAGCTTTGAAATTGACCAAAGTACAAAGAGTAAAAAATGCAAATTTAATACTAAAGAGACAGTTAATACAGTAGATATACCTAAAGACATTTCGATGACAATCGATAAAACAAGTAACAAAAACATAAATAGTACAAGCATAAATCCAGAAGTTCGTACTACATGTTATAATAAGCCAATGGCAGCAGCAAGACGTACTCGATCAAAATCAGCTGTTGTCAAATCTTCAGGCACAATGTTGTATGATCCCTACGATATTGATTTGGATGAAATGAATGAACGAAATGAACCTATTTTTATAAAAAAAGGAAGAACTTCTGATGCCCAAGCCACTTCAAGCAGTTATTTAGTAGATTCCAAACCAATACCCAAAACTCCAAAGAAATCGACAGTGGTCCTCGATAAAACAATTTCTGCAAAACAAAGGAAAGCAGCGACTGTAAGAGAACAAGTAATCACTCCGAATAAAGATACCGATGATGCAATGTTTCATGAGGATTTGATGGAAGATGTGAGAGGCAGCATAAGTGATTCTGACGACTCATCTAAAAGTGACGTGCCTCTGCAAAAGTATGTTGTGGAAAAAGAGAAAAGAATGTCTGATATGGATCACGTACCTTTACCACATAAGGATGTCGATGACGATATAGATTTTGGTGAATTAAGTGGCGATAAAAATAATAGCAATGACAGTAAATCTAGTAGGAAAACACTTGCTGATTGTAATAATGTAGAAGGTGCTGCACCTCAAAGCGAAACCGAAGAACAGTTAAGATCAGAACAGTTTATGGAGAGCTTTGGATTCTTTTCGGAAAGGAAACCAAGGAAATCAAATTTATTAGCTTCAAAGAAAATATCAGAGACATTCCATATTATTGCTAATGAAAGTGACGATGTTTACTTTGGTTATAAAGATCGAGTTACAAAGAAATCGCAAAATGAAAATAACAAAAAATCTGCAGACAGTGAGACTAACACATCAAAAACTAATGCGAATAAAAAAGCGACTAAACGAGGTCGAAAGAAAAAAGGGTATGTTAAACCTGTGCCATGTTTTTGTTTTATTTGTAAGAGAGAATATAAACGTCCTGATAATTATTTAAGGCATCAAATGTCTTTGGTACACGTATCAAAGTTATCAGAAGTAGAATTAAAAATTAAAACCCCTCCTGTTCATGAAGAACCAAACTATCTAATTGCTTACAAGCAGTACCTTGACCGTCTGAAAGTGCTAACCGATAAATTGGCTAAAAAGAGGAAACACAAAGGCTCAACAAAAATTAAATTACCTACAGTTGATGAAATATTGGCGGATTTAAATAAAAATATGAGAGAGCAGCAGCTATGTCATAGGGGTGAACTCAGTCGAGATGAGGCATTGTTTCTTGACTGCTGTGAGCTATTAAAAGAATCGCACAAGAAAGAAAAACCTAATGTAGACACATCGGTTATATTCGCTAATGCTTGTCTAACTCATTCATCTGGTAATGACTCGCATATTCATCAAAAACAACTTTTAGATGACACTAAAAGCGATGGTGATGTAGATTCTATCACTGCAAAAACTATACTTGAAAGTGAAGAAGTTAGGAATTTAGAAAATGATTTAATTTCTGGACTTAAAGAAGCAGCTAATGCTTCTCTTAATTCTAAAATGGATTATAAACATGTAATCGATCAGTCACAGGAACAAATAGAAAGTTTTCATAGTTCTAATGTAACAGAGTATGAAAAAGTAGAAGAGTTAGAAGTAGTCGAAAAACCTCATGTTACCGAAAAATCGAAAAGAGATCAAAGAGAGGTTTTAATTGAGGAAAAAGATTTTGTCTATAAAGAAAAAATGTATCCAGATATAATCGAAGACATTGACATGTTTGAAGACAAATTTGATAAAATCAAGAGAAAATGTAGATCTCAAGCTGCTGCAGCTAAACAGTCTCAGATTGTTGCAGAACCAAATGAAAGGTAAATCAACTTGCATATTTTTTTATTTAATACAGAATAGAATTATATTATAAATAAGTATTTCGTATGTTTTTTTAGAAATGGTATATTAATTATATAACTATATTTTGTTACAGTCATAAAGTACGGCGAAAATCCGAAAAGAAAAAGGGAAAGAAGACAAAGAAAAGTCATCAAAACTCTCATGTACCCACAAAAGGAGCCCTCAAAGGATTCGATGGTATTAAAGTTTCTATACCTACATCTGATATAAACATGTCTGCTATTGTTCCATCTGTTGATCAACCAACTAAAAAGAAAAAGAAGTCAACTTCTAAGAAGAAACGGGATAAGAAAGACTCGGAATCCAGTAGCAAATATGATAGTGACCAACGGGGAAAAGAAGTTACTTCACAGAAAAAAGTTGATGTTTATGAGTTTATGGATAATGAAGAAGCGGAGCTTTTTGAGTTCAGACCATCAACTTTAATGGAAAGATTTAAAAATATACTTAACAAAGAAACACCAAGTACATCAAAGTCAAATCCTGCAGATGATGTAGAAGATTCCAGCGAAAGTGCATCCGACGGAGATGACTTTGTTTATATGTCGGATGACTATGTTTGCAGTGATGATGAGACTGAAAATAGTTTACTATCATGTGAAATGGGTACTAATAAAGTTACGAATGAGCCAAAGAAAACAACAAGTCCTTTAAAGAGAAAAGACGTTGTCGAGAAAAATGCAGTGATGGGCAAAATCTTTAAACACAACGCTGTTAGAACCGAAAAGAAAATTTCAAAGTCCAAAGAACCAGCGAAATCAAAAGCTAATTTAGATCAGTTATTTGACAGCTTGCTTGAAGATGAACCTAGTACTTCAACTCTCAAAAGTGATTCTCCTAGAAAAGAAGAAATAGAGTCATTAAAGGAATATAGTAAACTGCCTGCTTCAACATACGAACCTTCATCATCAACGTACGAAGCACCTAGAACACCACCTGCCAAGGAATTTGCTTTCCCACGAAAAATTGGCTCATCATATAAATATGAAAGCTTTCCTTCAACATCTAAAAAACCACAAAGGCCATCCTTGCAGGCTGAAGAGTTTATATTTTCTACCAAAAAATATGACTCTGAGGATGAAGATTATGGTCCATCAACATCTAAACGATTTGGGAATTGCTCTACCGAAGTGGACTATGGGCCTAGTACGTCGAAAATGTATGATATGCGGTCTCCTGAACATCGTAAAGTGTTATCACCAACATTAAAAAGGTATGATGACGTTGAAACATCTAAAGGAAAAGATTACATTTCTTCAAAATATGTTAGTTCTTCTATGAGAAATGAAGAAGCCTCATACAAAAGGCGCTATTCGTCGGATAAATCGCCCACGAGGAAAACGGACGAAGGGATCAGTACGAGCTACGATTACGGTGCTGATGTGTTCGAGCAGTCGTACGATGATACTGGGGTGGCGAGACATCGGGCCCGACGCAAGTGCACAGTGGGCAAGCAGAATGTGCTCGCAGAGACCTGGAGCTCTGAGTCCGAGCCGGAGCGCGGGCCGCCGAGGCCTACCAGCGCGGAGTCGGTCTTGTCGACTGGCGGGCGGAAGAAGAAAGGGAAGAAGAAAGAGAGTCAACAGTTTGGTGGAAGACGAGGCAACCGACCGTTCAGGAAGCAAGATGAAAGCAGGGTAAGTAGTAGTAGGCGCACATCGAGCAGCCACGACGGCGGAAGCAGCTACGTGGAGGAGTACGGAGCGAGCACGAGTGTGTCGACCGGGGTGCAGGTGTCTCTGGGTCCGCCCCACGCGGGGCCCTCGGGCGTGAAGCCGCGATCTGCGCGCGCGCCGCCCTCCTGGGGCTCGGAGGACGAGCAAGAGCATCTGCAGCAGCACGGCTGGATCGTCGGCGACAGTCACAAGAAGTTAGTCACCATGCTCGCCCACGCCAAGGGCCGCAAGCGCAACTCCGACGACAAACGTCATTTGGTCGAGTAAGTTAGCTTTTTAGTTTACTTCTATCCTGTAAATATGTTGTACATAATATTCTAGTTCTTTTTGGAGTGTCATCCTACACTCCAGACCAGAAAATCCTCGATAAGCTAAATTTTATTTGAGTTTTGTACATACTGTATATCTTTCATAGAGTTTATTTTAGTTAAATTATGAGTGAGCCTACATACTGGAAGAACTGTATTTATTTAATGATTTTTAGGCAGCCCTTGATGTAATTAGTTGAAATTTCTCAGTTAAATTATGTTCAATTCGAAGTCCTCTTTAATTATTAACTAATCGATTTATTTAACTGTATATTTTCTTAATTGTAATGGATGTTTACGAAGACGGGGTCATTTTATTGTGACTGTAGGCTATGACTTGCACAGTATCTTGAAAATCGGTCGGTATATGTCTGAATATAATGTCTTGCTCGTCTGTGTTATCATCAATTCGTTTGACACATTTACAAAGTACGTGCACAAGTTAGAAACGGGTAAAGTATAAATATATTAAATCTTTAAATATAGTCAGCAATGTTTACTGTTTTGTGGCAGTTCAAGTATAGTATTGTGATTATCATATGCAACTTTAGAATTTAAGTATTCAATGTTCAACCGTATTTACTTACCCCGTCTCTTCGTCTACAATATTCGATTCGTCTCCGGCCATTGTCTGGGAGGACAGTTTGAATGTGTGTTATTACATAAATTATACATATATTTGTGTTCCTTGCATAATATAAGCGGATTCTAATCATAATCGTAATAAATGTATTTTATTTAAATCTGTCGGCATTTTGTGAGGTCAGGCTGATTGGGTTCAGAAGAGTTTTGTTTGTAGCGTCCGTTGGGGGCTGATAATGTGGCTAGCGTGAATCGTGTATTATTTGAGTTTGGTTAATTTGTTAACTATTTTTATACATTAGATATTTTTTGAGTAGTCAATTTTAACATGGTATGAAATCTCAATGCATAGTTATGTTTTTCTAGTCCAGTAAAGGAAAGACTAAAACCTGTTATCAGCCTCGGAACATGTGATCTATTTCCAATATTAAAAAGAAGACTTATAAATTAATTATTACTATTTGGAAGATTTACGCAATTTTGCTTGTACATATTATTTGCGTTTTAATGAATGGATTAATCGGGTTAATTCTGGAATAAAAGCTCAATGTTGATTTTTTTATTTTATTACATCTACCCAAAATTGTGTGTATTCTGGTATAGAGACTATAGTGTCTCCTAATCAAAGAATTTAGTAGTAAGATAATCTTATTTAGTATATATATATAGTTGTTATAGTATACTAAGTACCTATGGAATTCGGAAGTTATTCCGAAAATTACATGTTAGCAAATTATGCATTTGTTTTTCAATTTCGGTACGGTTACCCCTGCAACTAATAACAAATTTATAAATTTTAAAAGAAATTATAATAAATCTATCATCAGTTTGATAATGTTGGGCCCTTAGAAAAAGCTTTAGCAGTCATGCACCATAGAATTAATAATATACTTACAGCTATTTAAAAAGTTAAATTACTTATATTTTGCAATAAACAACCCGCCCTTGCTGTGCATATGTAAACCATAAAAAATATATGTTATAAATAGTGTAAATCGCCTCAAAATCATCGCCATTCTGACTGATACAAAATTATCGCTTTTGGATCAATGGGAACTTTTGACAATTCATTTATTGTGGTATTCCTAACATTTATACCAAATTTTAGCTCTGTGTGAATTATTGTAGCCTTACCCTTATTTTAAGGGCTAACGTGACCGGATCACCGGACTATAAGTTTATGGGGTAACGTATGAAAAAAAAACATGGAACTACTATAAATATTTTATTTACTATGTGCTGGCTGCTCGCGCGATGACGACAGCACGTCGTCTTTTCTCCTAAACTTGGTCCTAGTAACGAGCACGATGCCCACCACAAACACGATGCAGCAGACGGCCACCACCACTGGGATGAGGATTTCGAGCAAGTTCAAAGTTGAGATCAGAGATGTCTGCAACTGTTCCACGTAATCTTCTGGTAGTAATATGCTCTGGGGATATAAAAAATATTCTTAGGATTGTTCCATTATGCTACCACTCGCATAATATTAGTGGGATCATATAACACTTGAGTTCATTAAGCTCCCAAATAGTAGCAGCTTAATAAACTCAAAAGTTTAGTATGATCCTAATGTAATAGGCAACTGGGAGCATAATGGAATACGCCAATCTTAGATACTATTGTTACAACGCGAAATCATACATGTGTTTGTTACTCATCGCGTGGGCTAAAGCTAGTAAGTGGTAAGTTTACTGGACGGGTTTCGATAAAATTTGCTTTGTTAAAAATAGGAAATTACAGTGGGAGTTGGTACTATTGGCTTTTAGGGTTCCGTACCTACCTCAAAAGATCACTTTGTTGTCAGTCTGTCTGTCAAACACTTTGTATCAAGTAGAAATTCATATCAAATACTCGGATCCACGGTCTCCTTCAACAATAAAATAATTAAAGTTATACGTCAACGCGATTAAGAGATATTACCGTAAATATTGCGTATTTTGCGATTTCAGACGGGAATCTAAACCTATGGGGTACTTCCCGTTGACCTAGAATTATCAAATTTGGCAAAAAGCAAGGTCTAACAGTACTTAATCTGAAAGTGTTACAAGCTTATTTTTGCGCTCGATGTAGTATGAATCCTAGGGATAGAACTACAATACAAAGTTTGTTTTTGAAACTACATAGTTGGTCTTTTGGTTAGAGCTATAATGTGAGATGTTTTGTGTGTACGGAACCCTCGGTGCGCGAGTCGACTCACATGTGGCCGATTTTTTTTTACCCGATGGGAAACTCGGGAAATCAATTAAAAGACTAAATAACAAATGAAACCGTAGAAGAAAAAAAATAATTCTTTTTTATCTAATAATCATCAAAACTATGATTTAATAACTACGTACATATAGTTTCTAATGGTTCATCATAATTACCTCTTCAATCCAGAAGATTGGCGTCAGGGTTGTTCGAAGGTTGGCTGTGGATGATATTCCCTGTAGTGGCCGCATAAAAATATTGAACTGAGCCCGCTTGGCGCCTCTCAATACGATTCCAGTGTTCTGACAAATATACATAGGTACATGTTTAAATTTGAATGCTTGATTACTTAAAACAACTGCAGAGAGGAAGATCAAATAATTTATTTGCTTATATATAAGGTAGTACGATGTGTACATACAATGGATATGAGCTTATAGCGTAAGTGTGCACTAAGAGAAGAACTAAGGTGAAATCGGTCACGCGGGCGAAGCCGAGGGCAATAGCTAGCCATTCGCCGCCTGACATAAGCCGTATTGCACTGAAACTCCTTAGCTTACTCATACACAAAGAAATATAAATTCCGTCGTGATTAGAATTTTACATTACCTCTAGGGTTGCTGAGGATTCCTCTTCCGCTTCCTCATAATGCGGAAGTTCCGCAATATTTTGAGTTCCTCAACCGTTACCGCATCCTCATAAATAAAAATTAAAAATTCCTCTTCCGCTATCGCTTCCTCAAAATTTAAGAGGAAATGCGCGTGCGCATATCCATGGCAACGCACACGCCGCGGCACGATGCCGGGCCGAACGGGTATATTTCTTATGTGCGCTGGACTGATTTTGATGAAATTTTCTATGTGTGTTCAAGGAGATTCGAATATGGTTTAGATTCTCATTTATATCCTAGTCCTAACTAATATTATAAATGCGAAAGTAAGTTTATTTGTTACCTCTTCACGCTTTATCTACAGAACCAATCTTCCTGAAATTTTGCATACACATAGTACATATCACCCTCTTCCTCATCCGCATCCTCTTCCTCAAAAAAATATCCTCATCCGCATCCTCTAAATTTAACCCTGACACTAGCTCTTCCTTCTCATAATCACTTCCTCAACAACCCTATTACCTACGTATAGGTACGTTAGTACACTTTTTTTGGTCGCAGACGGCTTCTGCCTGTTTCATATTTTTTGAGAAGGATAGATGTACATACTCTGAAGTCCTCGCTTCACAGAGAAAGATGGTGGCAAAACAATGAGTATTTACCGGTTCAAGGTCCAAGAATATCCGGTGGTTGTCCGGAATCGGTCTCATCCCGATCAGTCCGTTGCCGTACATCGGGTCGGCGTACAGGAAGTGGGGATACGACAGGATCAGGTGAGCACCTATTTACAAAATATCATGCTACAAAAAATATAATAAAACTGTACCTATGTACTAGTCTGTATCTGTACCAGTCTGTAAATAGCAGATATTTAAGTAAAAACCTATAAGGGGTCTTTATAGAGCCAATAGAAGCCAAAACAATTTTTTTAAAATTTTTGTCTGTCTGTCTTTCTGTCACACAAAAACTACTGGACCAAATTTAATGCGGTTTTCACTGTTGTATTGTTGAAGGTCTAACTTAAAATCTGGCGTAGGTTTGATCTTGATCCGTCGCTTAGAACCAGAGATATAAACATTAGTAAATTACGCGCAAACGAAGTTTGCGGGCACAAGCTAATAATTTATTGCCATACTAATATTACGTCTATCGAAATTGCACAAAAGTAGGCAAAGGAATGCCTCAGCTTGTGTTGTCCCCAACTATGAGTTGGAGACAACGCTGATTTTCAAGCATTAGTATAGTAGTCATTGCCCAGCAGTGGTGTGTCTGTACCTAGCGATTGACATTGTTCTATGTATTAATAAATAAGTTAGAATGTTAGTTCTGTGTTAGTTCTATAGAAATAAATGTAACTCGTCATTTGTTCCGCTTTTTTTTTAAAGATTTTCGCCCCGAACTGTCATCGTCAGCCAGCGATGTACTTTTTTATTACGCGTTGTAGATATATAAAACTGGTGTCAGCCGTTAGTTCTATGAAAGGCCTCACTATTTATGTACTTTTATTCAATAAAATCTATAACATTACAAGAATAAAAGTTCGAAAAGAAATGTTGTGCTCAGCGATGTATTTCTAAAATTCGTAAAAAATATAACCAAATTAGACTTTATACCATAGTTCTTTATCAGATCAGTCTAAATAATTTAGTTTTGCGTAGTTATATACATAAAATAGATAAATAAACCACTGCGAAACATATTCCTAACTCATTTGTTAACAAAACGTAAGAAATTCACTTAAATTTAGCTCTTATTGAGTATATACATAGGGGCGAAAATAGACTGGCAATGATACTTGCTTTGACCGATCAAAGTTTTGCCTAGGACACTTTTTGAAAGGGACAGGCCGTCTATTTGTTTATGATAGGTACGTCAAAAATTACGGCGGTGGTGTTGTGAATATCTGGTTTATTCCATGTTAAAGTATATATAATCAAGCAAGTATCATTCTATTTTCGGCTCTATGTATATGCTCAATAAGAGCTAAATTTAAGTGAACTTTCTTACGTTTTGTTAACAAATGAGTAAGGAATATGTTTCGCAGTGGTTTATTCATTTATTTTATGTATATAACTACGCAAAACTAAATTATTTAGACTGATCTGATAAAGAACTATGGTATAAAGTCTAATTTGGTTATATTTTTTACGAATTTTAGAAATACATCGCTGAGCACAACATTTCTTTTCGAACTTTTATTCTTGTAATGTTATAGATTTTATTGAATAAAAGTACATAAACAGTGAGACTTTTCATAGAACTAACGGCTGACACCAGTTTTATATTTCTACAACGCGTAATAAAAAAGTACATCGCTGGCTGACGACGACAGTTCGGGGCTAAAATCTTTAAAAAAAAAGCGGAACAAATGACGAGTTACATTTATTTCTATAGAACTAACACAGAACTAACATTCTAACTTATTTATTAATACATAGAACAATGTCAATCGTTAGGTACAGTCACACCCAGCAGTGTGGCACCGTAGGTTAATTAAGAAAATAAATTAAAATTAAGATCTAGTTCTAAAGTAGCTATATGTTAAAAGTAGGTGGTCATAATAATGTCTGTTTTAAATTCCAAATGTGTCCAGGATGGTGATTCGATTAGAATCATCAGCTAAGAATAATAAAATTGCTAATTAAAAAAATAGATCTTGATTCTTGTTTTAACTAGTTTACAATCGTATGATGTCGTCAAAGATTTATATGACAGCATCGATTCTCATACATAATTTATTATCTAATAAGTTCTCCGTGTTTTCGGCAAAATGTTTCTGAGAAAAATCTTTATGTGATTAAGGTGTCCTCGTAGACATGATGTGCAAACTCGTTTGCGGTTAAAGTTATCCCTTGACATTATATTATACCTACGATGTGATTTTTCCAAAATTCATCTGCTCACTCTTTTTAGAAATTATTTCTTTTAAAATTTAAAACCTTGCACCGCCGCCGCCGCGACCATACCATAGGTAGGTACTAATAGCAAGCATCGTGAAGGGTCCAATACTACTCGGCGGGAATCGACACACACGAGTCCCTACTGGAGTTCCCGTGAACTACATACGTTTATAAGATCATTATAATATAGTCTTCTCATCTCTAAGGACTTTCTATCTAACAGTACTTACCTTTCTAATGTTCATAGCTTAAGGCGAATAAACAAGTTGTTCGCTCGTTCAAGTAAGTATGTAAAGAATACTGTTACAAAGGATTAACTTTATTAGTGTCAACAAATGTTTGACAATAATATTTGCCTTACAGACCATAGATGCGACGTAATGAACCCGAATTAACATATTTATTATTAGTAGGATGTTGTATGCCATGCCAAACACGTACACTGGACGTCAAAAACAATGCAACGATGTGCAACAGCAGCACCAACATGGAATTTACTATGATAATCAGTAGGGATTGCTTGACTGCTTTTACAACAGATAAAAAAGCTTGGTATTCCATTTTACAAAGGATGGAAATCGATTAATCGATAATGGAGGCATGGTGAACATGAACCCCGCACTGTTGAACTAATTGGCAGGTGCATGGAAGGTATATGCATGTTATTCCGTCATTTGTTTATTTATTAAATAATATACAATACTAGCCGTGCCCCGGGGCTTCGCTCCCGTGGGAATTTCGAGATAAAAAGTACCCTATGTGCTTTTCCCGGTATTTTCCTACCAGTGTACCAAATTTCATCGAAATCCGTACAGTAGATTTTGCGTGATTGAGTAACAAACATCCTCACAAACTCACATCCAAACTTTCTCATATACAATATTATGATAAAACTTCTCGACCCCTATAATATATCTTACCAGTTTATCCTAATTTTACACTTTCAAAATATGGAAATTATTAGTAAACGATTATAGTGCATTTTTGGCCTTTTAGTATAATTGTATAACGATGTAAGTAAAGGAATTATATGTTTCAACAAATTTAATTCATTATTCTGAACGACGCACCCCGTTGCTTTCTTTTATGTCCTGTTTTATTCTTGTACCTTTTTAAATGTTGTATAATCTTCGATTTGATAGCTTTATTGATGAGAAATACATTATATTTAGTTACCCATTCGATTATTAACAACAACAAGTGACAAGTTCTGTAGATATAACAACTTTGAAGAACTAGTCATGAATATTTATAACTCGACATTAGTGTAATTTGCCACACGATCGCAGAGCAGCACATCGTAAAGAATAAAGTCGATCTCTCGCCATATACTTACTAGGTATATAATAATTTATTAACAATATATCAGCCCATCACATAAGTACATAAATTCAAGAAATGCAGCGACATTTAGTCAATAAACTTTAGTTCCGCATATTAATATGGACAGGTTTCTTAATCACTGAATTAATTCGTCATATATATTATTTACGACAAGTGTAAGTTTCGATTCAATTGTATAAACAAACTTCTATTTACATACGTACCTGAGTTTTCCATTCCATAATTTTTGGGATCCATTGACAAAGCTTTTTGCCTAGGCAGGAAGATACACTGTAGGTAGGTATTAAAATATGAAATACATTAAACGATAAAAAAAATTTAACGGTTTATTTTAATATCATAGAAATCTAACCCCTAAATAACGAACTGTACAAAGGTGCAAGTGTCGTAGTGCCTCCTGAAAATATTTTAATTTTGTAAGGACTATCTATACGCGAGTCAAATTTGAACGGAGGTAGTGGTGGTCGCTTCGTAGGGTTCAGGTACAAGTCGAATATAGACTGCGTGGACCGGGATGACTCTAATCTTGATGCTGTTCTGGATGGCAGTCTCGTGACAGGCGCTGGTGTGACCCATTCCCGAGTAACTGACCTAGTCGTTAATAATGGCAGTGGGAAGTCTCTTCGGAATGATACACGGTTATAAGTGGAACTTCTCGGAAGCGGCGCTGAGGACGACGTTTGAAGGTTAAATGTTGATTGCGTATTCGGGAAGCTGTACGAAGTCAGGGTTCGTGTTGACCGTGGGTATGGTGCGCTTGTTGGAAAGGCTTCACGCGATTGATAAGTCGGAATTGGCAAACTAGAAGTAGGTTTTGGCGATTCGGGAATCTTTGTTGTGAAATCATATCGTGACACTCCGAAATTTTTATCAAAGCTAGAACGTATAAAGTCCTTTCCGTCTTGCGGGATTCTGTTTCGGAACTGGTTACTCTCGATAACCCTCCAAGGCACAATGGGGCGTACAGTTGTCGTTGAAGGCACGCGGGTGATTTCTGAACTATCTGGGCTATTGAAACGGCTGGCGAATTGAGGCAGTTTTAAGTCATCGACGTTTTCAATTTTATAATCAATCCACGTTTTCGGCTTAGCCGTTTGTTCGAAATTATATTTGAAGTTAGCCTGAAAAATATCACTGATCGCTAAGAACGATGGCTTTTGGGTACCACGGTAATAATTATCTTGCAGCAATCGATCATCCGGGCTGAGACTGCGTTCAGCGGTTTCATTCTTCTCATAGAGATCGACGATGTTTGTTTTATACAAGCTTTTTGGAGCAGCAGTTTTCGGTAAGCCGTCACAATCGGCCAGATACTTCTTGGTATTTTGCTTGCAGTGTTGTGGGTAGACTACCCATGCCAGGAACCCGTTGCCTTGCAATCGCGTGTGCTCCTCGTGAATCTGTAGGGAGCACTTTATGTCGTCTTTGATGTCGTCATCTCGGAAGGCGGAGCACGGAACACCACAGGCCTTTCCGGGTCCACACCAGAACAGTTCACTGATTTGGAAGATGCCGTGGTCACCGCTGCCGTGGTTCTGAGCGGCGGTGTCGAGACGTGACTCGTGGAAGGCGATGCACACCCAGGTGGCGATGTGTTCGCGCCGGACGCCGTAGTCCTGCAACTCCCGCGCAAGCTCGCAGTTGTCGAAGACGCGCGCGCTCGCGAGCGCCAGCAGGCCGGCCCACCACGCGACACGGTCCATCCTCACTTGCGTTTGAGCAAAAACAACACGCGTATGCTATTATATTTTACGAGATGGCCTCCCGCCGCGCGCCGATCTGTGTCGCGCCCGTATAACGGTACATTGTCAACAATGCATGCTACAGATAAGGGGTTGAATGTTAGTCAGTGGACAAATTGGCGCAACCCAGAGGTTAGTCGGTGGTAACAGCGCCTGTAGAATTTGATGAATTATAATGAACTCGTTTACCAGGTACGACTAAGTTTTGAAATGTAAAAGTTAAAAGTAGGTAGTACCTAAGTAAGTACCTACTTAGAAATCTGGAATAGAACACGCAGGGTAGGTATTTTATTCCGACATTCCCACGGGAGCAGAGCGTCAGAACGCAGTTATAGTAAATCATATAAATTAAATATAACAACAACTTAACGTCACACTTTATAAATAAACATAGAGAAAAATTAAAATCTCGTGATTATACGAAACTTATATTTATTTATTTTGTCAATGCGACCTATACACATTAAAGGTCAAATCATTTGTTATAGAAGTTGTTAATTTTATTGAAATGAAATCATTAGAATAGGAATCGTAAGATTAAATCGAGAATCAAAATATCGATTGCCGATCGAAGATATTTTTTCTCCAGATGAAGTTAACTCATAAATCAGGTTTTGCAGTATACCTGCCAACGAGCATTAAGCGCTGTTCCGCCATGGTTCAAGAGGTCAAGAGGTGAGCCGATGGCCTCAGCTGTTCAATTTTAACGTTTTGTAATTGACTCTATGAGCGTTTCGGACAGCAAATTAGCCGGCTTCTGAGTCACACATAATTAAAAATAACATAATTTACTTACGGCATAATATCATATAATAATATGTATTGTTTACTAAGTGTTACAGGTTATTACTGCATCAAGTCGACAAATAAATTTATGGGGACATATCACACGGTTTCAGTAAGCTTTCCTTGTTATATGGGCTATTAACATAAACTTAGTAGAGTAATTAGGTTTCAGAACTAATGGTAGGTATAGTAACTCAACGATACTGTATATTTTACATCAAATCCTATCCTACTTAATATTCGATTAAGACTCAGTCCAACCTGAAAAAGATCATTTACCAATCACATGATAAATAAAGCTTTTTTCCAATTAAGTTTCAATCTTTTTTTAAGATAAAAGTGTTCGTTAGAATCAGTTTATTTTTACAGTTAATAAAGGGTGATTATGGAGCACTTATTATCAATCATATAACATCATAGAAATTCTTAACCAGTTCGGAACAGGAGTACAAACATAACGAAAATGTGTACTTTTGGAATAAATGCTTTTTTAAAGGTAAATTTTCTCAAAATATTCGCTAGTGTTTAATTGTGCAGATTATTAGAAAAACATCTACATTTTATCAGCTTTCTTTCTTTATAAAAAAACATGAAACTTAATTGGAAAAAAACATAAAAATATCAAATATTTCGAAAACGGTAAACTTTTGGATAACCCATTATAGGTTTAAATAAATTTAAATAACACTACCTACAATCCCCTGAGAGATTCGCATCTAATTACCAGTAACCCTGTATAGGTCATCAGGTAACTAACTACCCTTGGACAACGTAACTATTATCTAATCTGTGGTACAGTGAAGAGCACATTACCTTACCCAAATTCATAAAATTTGCACGTATTGCAGCGGCAAAGAGGTCCATCCAGTCTACATCGTAACGTAATGCAGGTGACTGTACTTCCAGCCTAGACTTAAGCATCGGCTCCCCTCCCCCTCGCAAAGCTCCTCCCCCCTCGCGAAGCCCCTCCCCCCCTGATCATGCGTTTATAGCGCGTGCGTGACTTCCTATCGATCTAAAAAGTCTTGCTGTCTCATTTTCCTAAAAACTCTTGGTTTATCTTATTCAATGCATCACAAAATGTTCATAATCAGATGTTTTTTTAAAGAGCTCCAATTTTATTCATTTATTTAAAAAACAACCTTTTTGCAAGGGTGCTTTGGTAATATCGATAAGTAACGTAGAGGGCACTCATTCGGCACCCTACGAAAAAATAGCTCCGAACTAGTGTACTTTGATAAACTTTAGCATAAAAAGCCTTTTTTGCTATCTATAACCCTATGTCCATAGCCTATGTCAGATTTTCTCAAGTCAGCGATATCTGACATGATTTGACAACTACCGCCATCTAGCGGAAGTTGTCGTATACACTAGAAAACTAAACAGTCAGCTAGTGTACAGATTTCCTCACGAGTTTTCCTGCATCGAAAGCAGGTGGTGGTTTATGAAAACTATTTATGTACTCGGTATGAGAGTCAGATGCAAACTCATGTGGCCCTAGAAGATTCGAACCTGGGACCTTTGAAACAAATTATACTCATTCAAATAAAAAAAACAAATGTACAGATACAGAATGACGCCTTTATCCCTTACGGGGCAGTCAGAGCTAAGTGTCTTGAGACTCGAAAGCCACGCTTAGCTGAATCGTGGGCGTATTGATAGAATGGAGATTTAGAAAGACACAGATGTAAGATCAGACGTAAGTAGGGAAGTATATTAGTCTTTCAGATGTTTTTACCACCAGTTGGTGACAGTGGCTGGCGCCAGCTCACCTTGAGGCTACGTCATCGCCGCATCTAAAGCTACTTACTAACTTAACAAAATTGATTTTCGTCATCAATATATTTCAATACATATTATAAACTTCAACTGGTCTGTACATAACAGATATCTAAGAAAAACATTACGAGCGGGGTCTATCGATATAAGGTTAATAGAAGCAAAAACATTTCGCATCACGAAAAAAACTACTGGACCATATTTGATGAGGTTTTCACTGTTGTATTGTTGAAGGTCTAACTTAAAATCTGGCGAAGGTTTCACCTTCATACGTTACTTAGAACCTGAGATATAAGCAATAGTATATTACGCGCAGACGAAGTCGCGGGCACAGGCTAGTAGGTAATAAAACTGTATCCGGTCTGTGTCTGTACATAAGAGATATTTAAGGAAACAATATATGGGGCCAATAGAAGCCAAAATTATTTTTTTTCTGTCTCTTCGCGCATCATGCAAAAGCTACTGGACAAAATTTGATGCTGTTTTCTTAGTTATGTTGTCGAAGGTTTAACTTAAAATCTGGTATAGGTTTTATCTTGATACGGTCGATTAGAACCTGATATATTAACAATAGTAAATAACACGCGGACGAAGTTCGCAGGCATTGGCTAGTAGTATTTTAATAAAATAATGCAAAATCATTCTGCGAAGTTTGCGAGGGGTGTTTCAGTTACATCCCTATGTAGATAGATTGTATCTACAATACACACAATGTATTATTGTATGTGTACTGTATTGTAGATACAAAATCATAAATATTGTAATTATGTGTACATAGATGTAGCGCAGACAACCCTTACCACTGAACCCACAGGGTCCCGGGTTCGATCACCGGTCAAGTCATGGAAAATGGTCTTTATCCGATTGGCTTGGTCTTGGCTATATTTTATAATGTGACTGGGGGTCCAATGGCGCCTGCAAGTCGTTACTAAGCCACATCATATTGTGCTAACAATATCGAATCTCAAAACTTGAATGGCTATATTGACATACGCCATCATAACGTGGTATGAGAACTACCGTTTGTTAAAACTAAACACTTACGTAATACTACCGTTTATAAAGAATATTACGCATCTTTGGCGATTGAAATATTAATTGGTTGTGTTATTTTTTTTTTAAGCTATTAAGCCATTAGATATGATTGTTATTTTGAAGAAAATTATAATTTTTTAAATATTATACAAAATAAATAATACGTATATGTCAAGTAAAATATTACTAGGTAATATTTTACATGATAATATTTTGTCATTACGTTTATAGTGCTTCTCATCTCATCCCTACACTGTTAAATAATATATGTAAAATAGCTGTAAATATAATCAGTTGCGGTAGTACAAACTCTCTACCTGGTGCTTTGCTATTTACAATTATTTTTAATATATACTGTAATAAGTTACTGAGGTCCTAAAAGATCTGGAGGCTCTCCAATGAGCCGACTGGCAGGAAGTAGGGCAGAACAGGAATGAGTGGAAACTTCTAGTATCGAAGGCCAAGATTCTCTTTGGGTCGTCGAGCCATCGAAGTAATGTATGTAACATAAAATTTGTAACTGTTTCAAAATAGAACAAAATGACATCTAATCGTGCAATCTCGCAGTTGCTTAAAACTTAAAAAATAACTTAAGATTCCATGTTTTTAACATAAAACAGAAAAAAGGGATACTGAAAATAGCTTATTGACTTATAGTGAGTTTGAATACTCCGATATAATTTCCACATCAGGACAAAACAAAATGTAAGTCTATAAAAAAAGTTAACTTTGCTAATTGTCACTCTCGGTTAAGGTCAAGCCACTCGACAAGTGAATAGACTAGACAGGTATATTTGTTTTAAGACTGTTTTATTGGAATTTATTGGTTGTGATACCTACTCACTAGTTTATGAGAATTTTGGGAAAAGCCGTTCTTAGCTAAATTTTTGATTTGTATGTATTACATTACTTAGTCAAAAATGATTATAAATTAGCATTTAACCTGAGTATATTTTCATCTTTATTTCGTAGTCTTCATTTTCAAAAGCTTTTAAGGCCTGAGATCTAACATTTTGAAAGTGGGTTAAAAAATTAATTAATTAACCTATATAATTTAAATAATACTTACTTAACCACTTACATTAAGTGGTTAAAAATCATAAAAACGATAATCAAATGAGGTTCATGTACGTAACCTATATTAAAAAATACTTACATGTTTTTCTTGAATAGATAAAAATATGACGGTGTCCTTGTGTTTGTAATTGAAAAATTAGATCACATAGCAGGGCAGCATTACTATTGATAACAAACTATTTTTATCTGCCTACATAATGGCACCTCTTTTTAGGGTTCCGTACCTCAAAAGATAACAACGGAACCCTTATAGGATCACTTTGCTGTCAGTCTGTCATCAAGAATCTTTTTCTTAGAAATACGTACCTAACTAGATAGGTTGTAACGTATTCATCGTCTGACTTTTCATCCTACGCATATTTTTTTCTTAACTCAACCTATTTATGTGCCTTACTCAACCCACAACAAAAATTTTACTTTTGATTTCTTATTGATCCCAATCAATTATGTCGAGTTCCTCAACGGAGGAAATAGAATACATTGAAATTGAATACACATCAAGCTGCATTGCAAATTTGCCGGTATTAGGTGTTACCGAATACGACGTATGGTAATAAATAACGGTAATATGCAGTTGACTGTACTTAGGTATGAAGAGTAGGTATGATGTTTTTTTTCTAGGTTAAGGTGTTTTATGTTTACCAGTAGGTACGTAAAGTACAATCATAGATTTTAGTTTGCGTTGTTAATCTATTTGCCTTATACACCAAATAGTTATCACCTCAATTAAATATTTAACTATAGAGTAATATACTTTGAGGCCTTCAGTAAGCGTATAAATATGGCCAAAGGAAAAAAAATCAGCTGTTCCATACTATTTTCCAATACCTACTCACCCGAAATGTATGGAACAGCTGATTTTTTTTTTCCATCGGATTGAGTCGGTCCCATACAAAAAGTTGCTCATGTTCATGAGTACTTTCACCAGTAGAAAGGATGCCAATGATTTAAAAAACATCCTGTATATATGTGGCCCTACCAAATGCCTACCAAAAATGGTATTAGGGTAATTAGTAAGTGGAGAAACGAGAAGCCTCAGATCATACATACCAACTAGAACTTAGCACCAAGCCGAGCTGGTCGCCTTTTCGTCAAATTTATGCTAATAAATGTATGTATTTTATTTAACTTAGTGTTATTTTTGTCGAATATTTTGATTCTTTCTTTGTCTTACCAACACAGGTGTAGAGCTCGGTGGCCCCGCGGTACATGCACCCCTCGTCCGTCTTCAGACCCCGCGTGATGTTCAGACAGAAGCATCCGTCGTCGTTGCCGAACATCCACTCGTTGGCCGCGAATCTGACGCCGGGGATACCCTCGTACTCCACGTCGCCCTGGTAACGGATCTCCACTGATCTAGACAGTCAAAGATATTATGAGACTTTTTTTCAAATTTCCTGGCAGGGATGCAAAATTCGATATAGTCGGACAGCCCTACCGCCGCCATTATTAGGCGAATACAATATATTTTTTTTAATAATAAATAGCTGAACTATCAAAAAATATTCGAGCGTTTTAAAAAAAATCATATTTTCATTTACTGTAACTTACAGTTTAAATAAGCTAAAAAAAAAACTGTTTAGAATTACTTTATTGCTCAAATTACATAATACAACACATGGTAAGTACAAGAAGACATGGCAACGGCGAAATTATCCCATGAAGCGATCTCTTCTAGTCAACTGGTAAAAAAACGAAGGGTAAGAAAAGGGTAAGGCTGTACAAAGAATATGACTAGAATTTTTTTAAAGAAATTAATTTACGTATAAAAATACTTATTGAAAATAAAGCTCAAATATACAAACAGAAAAGGAAAAAAACAGAAAAAGAAAGTCACGATGAAAAAGATTTCAAGATAAGAGTTAAATGAGGGGTGGTCTTTAGGTTTTTATTTGCTGTGCGATGTTTTCGAAGCCAAGCAAAAAGTTTTTAGCCAACTGTTATTTGTTTTGGTTTTTCTCCAGACATGTTCTGTTCATTGCAGCGACTGGAGAAGCCACACATGGTCGGTATATACTCAAAATAACCCCGGGAATAGTGTCGGGTGAGTATGGACTTATAGAAAAAATATATACCAAGAAGGTCTAAGGTCCACCGATCATGACCCCCATTGACCACCCCCTATATCCGCCCCTGCATACAGAAGGACATTACGGACCGCGGTCGGCTGACCAACTGTCCTGTATTTTACAGGACACATCCCATTATACAACCTATAAAATTGACCATGTCATGCAATTAATGTCCGTAATTCACTGAATTTTATCTTTTTGACAGATTTATAGAGGGTTATTTATAGAGGTATGTATGATTTTTTTCCTGTATAAATAATGTAATGACTGACTTTAGGTTTGTTTTTTTTGTTATGTTAATAACATTTAAAAGCAGTACTTATTACATTTGAGGTATTTTCAAAGATAACTTATAAGAATATTAAATTTTTTAAGTATGTCCCGTATTTTTCCTGTAAATTGGTCACCCTGTTGTTTTATAACGGAAAGTTTTCGGCCATCTGTTTTTCTTGTCACGCTCTCAATGAGAAATTTAACTCTTTTGCTCATTGCATCAGGTTCAAGATACAGTTATAAATTGATTCAATTCGCTATAACTGTTACCAAAACATATTGATCATGAGTCAGGCGGTATAAGTACTTATTTTACTTATGGTAATTTAAATATGATTAATGTATCGCCATTATACTACCGCTTTTGGGTTCATGAACTGCATCAAAAAATTAATTATATCACGAATACCTATGAGAATATAAATTCATTTTGGGCGGCTATTCACATTTTAGTAAACATGTTCCATATTTAAAGTCAGATAAAATGCTTTATTGAAACTTGGCCTTCACAGCCACTTTATCAAGTTAAAAGATTTGGGTATTTTTTAAATTCCGAAAAGAAAATGTACAAAAATAAATCTGTGAAAATTATTATATAAGAAATGTTTTGAATTTTCATTGGCTAATGATTGGGCCAATGGGAGTAAGGGCTGATTAAGGGAAGGGGCAGGCAGGCACGTTTTCAGAGTCGTGATCACAATAATATATAATAGAGTTTGGACGGATTGTATTTATTCCCTTCTGAGTCACGAAAGAGTGAACACTTAAAAATTTTATTATCGTACGAGATAAATTTAAACTTTGTGGTGATATTAGTAAGTGCATTTACAGTTCAAAAGTGACTTGAAACCCACGTATATACAATGGGTGAATCATCTAAGCATCGGAATCAAGACTTGCTTCCTCAAGGCTTTCAGTCACCATACGTAAACGATGATCCTAATTGGAGTCGTAGACGGAGAAGCATTGGAACTCCTGAAGTGGAGCTCAGTCGTGAAAGGGTTCCAAAATTGGAGGAAGAACGTAAGCGGCTTCATCGCGCTGAGCTTTTTCACAGCATGACCTCACTTCGAGTGAGTCGCGAGGTTAACCACAGCCAAAGCAAACGCAATTGCAATGAAATGCGGCGCAGTCACAACATCTACATTGGTCCAGGGCAGCGTGACGGTGTGGTTCGTCGAGATTGGTCTCAAGTGAGCCGCGATTGCCACAATAGCCACCATTATGCAAAGCAGCAAGATGACGCGGGACTTCGTTTAAGGTCACGTAGCGTTTCTTTATCTCATCGTGAATTTATCGGTAATCCTAAATGTATAAGGGATGGGTTTTCATCACAACCATCTACTGAAAGCAAAAAACCATTACGTAAAAACGATTATAAAAATATATTACCCAATTTTGATCCTTCTGATAAAAATCTTCCAGTAGGTACTTGGTTGAAAAAGGTCAATGAGTGTGCTAAGGTATATGGATGGGATGACATAACAACAACCTGCTTTGCTATACAAAAGCTGCAAGGTCGGGCCAAAACATGGTACGAGGGGTTAAATTGGATATGTTTTTCTTGGAAAGAGTGGCAAGATATGTTAATTAGTGCTTTCTCCTGTGAACGAAATTATGGCCAGATTCTTACAGATATGCTTGAGCGAAGAAGCAAATTTAACGAACCTATCGAAGATTACTTTTATGATAAACTAGCCCTTCTTAATCAATGTAATATTGAAGGGAAACTGGCGGTAGAATGTATCATTCATGGCATGAATAATAGAATTTTGAGGTCGGGGGCTCATACACTACGTTGTGCTCATCCTGATCAGCTGTTACAATATTTAATGAGTAAAAAAGAAGCGAATGGTTCTTTTTCTGATAGTTATAATCTTATGAATAGGAAAAGCGATGTGTCCGCTACAAAGAATTCCAATCTCAAGTCTAGTATTAGGCCGGGTCAACTGACTCCCTGTTTTACCTGCAAGAAACAAGATCATAGTTTCTTATATTGTCCTAAGCGTTTGATAAAGTGTACACGCTGCAATAGAGTCGGCCACACTTTTGATAACTGTATTACTAAAACAATTGTTAATCCACACAACGCAAACAGTGATCTAGAACAAAAAAAGACCACGATCATTGATCCTGTACACCAACACAACTTTAGTCCCAAATCGAAATATCTAAAAGTGGTTAGTATAAATCAAACATTTGTCAAAGCATTCATAGATTTCGGAAGTGAGGTTAATTTATTAAGACAATCTTTGGCAAATAAGTTAAGAGTAGCTCATGATAACGTTCCATCGATATTAATGGGTTTTGGTAAGGGAGTAGTACGATCGTTTGGAAAATTATCTGCAGATTTATGCGTGGATAGAGTAACCGCCAGGGTAACTTTTAAAGTTGTGTGTGATGATGTGTTGGATGTGCCGGCTCTTATCGGGCAGCCCTTCACAGAACTGCCACATGTAATTGTATACAAAACTACATCGGTTTTACAATTCTTGAAAGTTGGTCATGAGTTGCCATGTCCAGATAGAACCATAGATGTTCGTTTGATCAAGATCAAAACTAATGGTACAGTCAATGTTTATAGGGCAGTCCCCTTAAAGGCACATAATCCTCTCACAATCGACAATCGTTCTGAAACTGTTGATAACGAACCCAACAATCAGTATTTTATGTGCGGAAGTTTCTTTCAATGTCTTAGTGGCCTTGTTTATGCAACATTAACGGCCTGCTCCAATCCTTGTCAAATCATTAAAAATACAGTACTCTGCAGAGTGCCAAATGTTGATATTGTCAATAGGATCATCGTCGAGGATCCAGAGGTACATATCACAGTAAGAATTCTGGAACAACTATATTTCGATGAAAAAAAAATTCAAATAGGACACTTATCTATTTCTTCTTCAAATTTAATCAAATGTTTACAAAAAATATATATAACTAAGGATAATTATTTTAAAATAAAAAAGAACTAAAACTACCTTAAATAATAATACTACCTATAAATAAACATTATCTATAGAAGATTGGAAATTATTATTGGCGATATTAAATAAATACAAGCATTGTTTAGCATTTTCCCTCAAAGATTTAGGTTGCACCAATGTAATTAAAATGAATATTGAATTGAATCATCATGAAGGGCAAAAAATGCGATTTAGGATATTTGACAAAACAGTTGCAGGAATCGTAAGAAAATTATTTTCTGATTATGCCAGCCCTATCATACTTGTCCATAAAAATGATGGAATATTTCATATGTGTGTAGATTTTAGCATGTTAAATTCGTTAACGGTAAAGGAAAAGTATCCGGTACCGATAATTGAAAATGACATTGGACGTCTTAATGACCAAGCGTTCATTACACTAGATCTCGCATCACATTATTATCAGGTGCCAATTGAGCAGAGCAAACACCTTGTACATCGTTTATCACCGGACGGCCAATACGAGATCAATCGTACGCCATTCAACTTAGCTAATGCACCAACAGCTGTGTTTCAAAAATAAATTCTAAGTAGATAATTTAGGTATTCTCGGTTCTGCTCGTTTTAGCAAGGCAACTGCTTATTGGATGACGTTCTTATTTTCGGGAAAACCCTTGCAAAATGTTTGGAGCGGGCCGTATTAGCGTTAATCTTAATATATAATATTATATGTTTATAATTTATTTTATATAAGTTTCATAGAAGATTTAGGTTTAGGTTTTTAGTTTAGTCTATCTTTAATTTACAGTTAGAAATAAATGATCTTTAATAAAATAAGTTTTTGCAGAAAGTATATCAATGTTGTAATTATTCGATGTTGTAATATTCATACCTACCTGCAATAAATGTATATTGTAATTCAATATTTAATCGACTTTCAGAACATTAATGTAAATAATGAACAGAAGAGGGCCCAATATTGTACCCTGTGGTACTCCTGTCTTATTTAACATATAATTAGATTTGAATTGTGTTTCTTCATTATATTCATTAATATTTGTAATTTCAACGTATTGAGGTCTATTTTCCAGGTAGCTTTTTAACCAATTATAAGTCAGTCCTCGAATACCGTACTCCTCACATTTGCGTAATAGACGTTCATGCGATACAAAATCAAACGCTTTGGTCATATCGAAGAATAACACTACAGTATCTTTATTTTTGTCGACATTTTCAGTTACTGTTTTAATTAAATTAAATGCAGCTAATGTCGTCCATTTACCTTTTCTAAAGCCGTTTTGTTCTTGCTTTAAAATTTAAAATTTTTCTTAAAAGTCAATTAATCTGAAATGAATCGCTTTTTCAACTACCTACTTTAAGTAACTAACTTCTAAGTTGACTGTTTGTCCTATCGTTGATCGTTCAGGCCTCACAATAATTTTTAATTAATTGGCTCACCTGTAGATGCAATTATTATAATTCTCCGATAAATCGGTCGTTGTACAATGCGACATAAAAGAGTAGAAAACGGATTTAGAATAAAACATATATTTATCTTTATCCAGATACAAGCTCTGCTTAGTTCAGACGCCAGTCTCTCACAATCTTTACATTGATTTTCTGTATAAATACTTGTACTTACCTGCTAAAGATTGTATAGAAAATAAAGATATTTGTATTTGTATCCTTTATTTTAGAAAAGAATTCCATAATAAATAACAGTTAATTAATATTAAGATTATAATTAAATAAAAGTCCAAAAAGGACAGTCGGGACGTGAGAATATCATCCTAATAATGGTATAATGGATTAATATAATATTTTAGTAAACATAAGTTGATGTCTTTAAAAATATTGGTTCTTTGAAATTTACTAGAATATTTTAGTAGCTAATGTACTTAGTGAGTTAATTCATATTTAATTAATATTAAGATTATAATTAAATAAAAGTCCAAAAAAGGACAGTCGGGACGTGAGGATATCATCCTAATAATGGTATAATGGATTTATATAATATTTTAGTAAACATAAGTTGATGTCTTTAAAAATATTGGTTATTTGAAATTTACTAGAATATTTTAGTAGCTAATGTAGTGAGTTAATTCATATTTAATTAATATTAAGATAATAATTAAATAAAAGTCCAAAAAAGGACAGTCGCGACGTGAGGATATCATCCTAATAATGGTATAATGGATTAATATAATATTTTAGTAAACATAAGTTGATGTCTTTAAAATATTGGTTCTTTAAAATTTACTAGAATATTATAGTAGCTAATGTAGTGAGTTAATTAATAAACAACAATATTGTATTTTATATAAAAATTGTACGTTTTAATTTTCAACACACTTGCTCGTAAAGCGGGTCTTATTACATCGAATTTAGGCCCTTAATGCCATATATTACGAAAGTATTACAAATATATTACGGAGATGTTTGGAAATAAAAATTACCTTACTTTTCTGTCACGTGCTATACAAAAGATAGAAAACTAATGCGTGTTAGGAATTTCACAAAGCATTTTTAATTTAGCTGCATAATACATATAAGATCGAAAATACCAACAGTTTTTAAATAAGCAAAGATTGTTTAGCGATATAACCACTCATATTCGCAGCGCGCACCGCGCGCTCCCAGCGCGCGGCGCGCGAATAAAAAATCAAGACTATATTTATTAGGTTGTGTTTGTTAGGTACATTTTCCAATTTTAGCCGTGTGAGCATAGATATTAAATATTTATTAAAATGTCGACTAGTATGGAAGAATATGTAAATTTAACTCCACCTGAAATCATTAACGAGGCGCGTAATGCAAGTAATAGTATATTCCCTGCAAAATCAAACGTAAGTATTTGGCGGCATACGATTGTTTTATAAAATGGAGGAATGACAAAAGGGCGCGATCGTTGTCCGATAATTAAATCTTTGGGCCACAAGATTTTTTTTACATAGGTGTGTTGAAAAACGTCGTGTGCATTTGGTCATTACGCACACTGGGCTTTATTAGCGCGCTCGCCTTATATAAAAATAAAGTACACGTAAAATTTTATATAGGTATTCTGTATCCCTATTACATTTAGTACTTTTTAGATTTATATTCAGTTTCCGATTGTTGCGGGACGCACATAGAGCGAAATTACGCAGCTAAATGACGTACCCAGGACAAAAATTTCAAAACCCGCGGACATTTGTGTAAAATACAGATTTTGCTCGGATTTTTCTCAAAAATATTTTTATTACTTACCTACTAGAAATGTACTGAATTTTGATTGGCTAACTAGGTATCTAATTCGACGAGAGCATTCTCACATGGTCGGTCGTGTTTGGATTGGTTGGCTTTTACGACTCGTAAGAGCAAACATTTGTAAAATACCTACACTGTTAATTTATACTGTAAACTGAATTTAGATTATAAGTACTTGTATATGTGTTAAATTTAAACTCATATTATATAACTTATATTTCAATTCATTTCACTTTGTAGTTTTATTTGGTTAATTTTTTTCCCCAAAAGCAAGTACGCTTATACGGTCTGGTGATCTGGTCCCTATGATACCGAAAAGCCGAGTCTACTTTGACAAATCAGAATTATGATCTATTTTTCATTTCCTAAATATTTAAAAATTAACCTGGTACGTGGTCCTCTATGATTCATTTTTTAATGGTATTTAGGAAATGGGATTATGGAATGGATTATAAATGAAATTTATCTCCAGTAAAGAATGCTGCTAGTTTTAGGCTTGCCTTGGCTAATGATAGTCCACTGCCGGATTCTAGAGCATGCAAGAAATAATATGATATAGTAACGGGACTTAGCACGAACCTTGTAGCCTCCCATGGTCGCAGCCAGACAGAAAAAAATCACTATTGCAGCCAGACTGGCAGTCTCTCGAAACGTCAGCCGCTATACTAACTACCTAATATTATAAATGCGAAAGTGAGTTTGTTTGTTAATTATTTGTTTGTTACCTCTTTGCGCTTTATCTACTGAGCCAAGCTTCCTGGAAATTTCGCATACATATAGTTAGAAGTACTGAGAAGGACATATGTCATCATTCATCCGAAGCAAGTGGGCGAATCCGCGGGCGAAAGCTAGTAAATAAATAAGTAGGCTTAAAGCACGTTTGAAGTGCGAAAGTCGAGAGACCATCAAAAGACGCACGCAACTGATGTTCAAACAAATATATATTTATGTGTCAATCCACGGGAAAATTGGCACTTACGACATTGTGCTTATTATGAGCAAAGTAAACTCGATTTCTTTTTCTAAACGACTTAAAGTGCCAACGACCATAAGGTACCTTTTCCCGTGGCAGTAGCGGATTTAGAGGGGGAGGGCACGGAGGCACGTGTTCCCCCAGACTGCTTTTTTGGTACCTACCTACTGTGGAGGGAGATTTCATGACAGTGCATATCAAATAAGAAATAACAGAAATGTGCCCCCCCCAGATTGTTTTTGTTCCAACTAGAAGTTCCAGGGACCGTTCAAACAAACTCATTTCGTGCAGTCTCGGGGCAGATAAAACTGACTTCACCGAATCCTATCTCATGAGGATCAGGTTTTTATGCCTCCGACAGTACGTACATATTACCTGCAAATATCTGGGTTAATAGCATACAGCGGCCGGGAGATATCGATGAAGGGGTTGAACAGGCCTGAGTCCGTCCCGTTGATCATGTTGCATACGCTGAGTTCGTCCCTGTAGTTCAGCCAGTAGGAGAAGTATGGCTGTTCGGAGTATTGGCTAATGCGGCCTAGGTCCTCAATGTCCTCTTTCCCGCGGGACACGTTGTAACTCGCCCCGATCGTACCGTTACGCTTTGGACACAGAAAAATGATGTCACTATTTATGTAAGTATGTATACAAGATTATAACGTTCGAAAATGGAAGCCATTAGAGGGAACGTAATTGTTAAAGTTTTTGAAATTATTCCTTGTATTTAAATATGAAATAGTCTTGAAACTATTTCGTTCCTTCGACATACAAGCGTGGATTCATTTTCGAACGATATATTTCGCCGTAGAATTGACTATCTAAGGCCAAGGCTTCTCCTGAACACTTGGATTTTCTGGTGATAAAAAATATAATATAACTGACATTCCGAACATCTTTTTAGTTCAATTAATGTACCTACCTACACTATTAATAATCTGGCCTTCGTCCTCCCCTCCTCAGAGTGCACAGGACAGAGATATATAAGGACAGATATACAGGGTGTTACACCAGCAACCTCTCTAGGGGTGAAAGTACTCATGAATATGAGGAACGTTTTATATGGGACGTCGGTCCCATGACAAAAGTGTCTGAAGTCTCAAAAAAAAAATCAGCTATTCCATACATTTTGGGCAAGTAGGAATTGTAAAATGTATATGGATCTGCTGTTTTTTTTTTGAGTCTTCAGAGTCGGTCCCATATAAAAAGTTGCTCATATTCATGAGTACTTTCACCCCTAGAGATGTTGCTGGTGTTTAACAAAACAATGCAATATAAATGCAGGGCGAATTCGAAAACATTTTTGTTTCTGAATTCACCCGTAATCAGTTTTTGAATTCACCTGTAAATCTACAACTGAGTTATATAAATAACAGGCTAGATAATAATTAGCTTTAAATACTTACATAAGCCAACAAAGAGAATCTGAGGGAGTTGTCAGGTTGTAGCTGGAGGTTCTGCAGATTTTCGCTCATAGACCTGATGATACTGCAGGCTACCTCGCTCACTATGAGGGAGTTCTGGCACAGGGGGATCCCGTCAAACAGGAGGTCCCGGACCCGGATCAGGGCCAGCGGCGCGTTGTTCTGCCCGAAGATGCCGTTGATCCCCAGTTGCACGGCTGACAGTAAGTCTACTGATATCTCCTCAACTGCGTTTAGAACAGCCTGCAAGATAATAGCCTCTTTTAACGATAAGGCCTTGTGTTGATCTGATTAGTAAATATTTCGGCATGGATTACATAACCCCATGCTGGTCAATACGAGTAGAACTTAAACACTGAACGCATATATGGAATATAAGCTATAGTTACATATTTGAGCCTTTTGGGTTGAAACTCCCGGACCGTTGGGTCCTTCAGCACATTAGGTTTTAACATTTTCTCTAATATGCTGATTGAGGTATCCCGTGACGAGAGGGCTGGAAGTTTCCAGACATCACTTTGCTTGCTGAACATTTGCTTTTTGAACTGATATTTGAGCCAGGTCGTTACTTGGCTCAAAGAATCAACAACTTCAACTTCAACTTTGCCATTTTTGCCATTTAACTTGGCAATCCTGCCAGCCTTCTGCGCACCTTACTGCGAGGCAAAATCTTGTCGGGACTGTACAACATAATTTTTTTTACTGTTTCAAGTAAAATTTATTTAATTTAAATAAAACAGCTGATAATAATTTAATGTTTTACAAGTTCCTATCTTTATAAGGTACCATAACTCAAATGAAGAATACTTTGTTGTCCATCTGTCTGTCAAACTATTTTTTCTCAGGAACGCTTATAGGTATCAAATTAATATCGAATACTCGGATCTATGAAAACCATAGAGCAACACGGACTCCTTATGGACCGCGCGCGGAAGTCCTTGTTGCTCGAAGATGAAAACAGTAGACTCTTTAGTGTCTTCATTTCATCTTGAACTTTTTTCACCTAGGTTATATCACCCAGTGATTGATTCGACAAAATTGGTGTCATTCGTTCACTTTCCCATTTATTCACCAGGGCTATTTAAGTCCAAGGTAAATAAATGATACCTACTAATTTTGCCGAATCAATTCACCTGATGAAATTTTCTGGGTGAAATGAGTAAGTCCAAAAAGTAGACATTTTTTTATCTATATTTCACCTCTGTTTACCTGGGTGAAAAGAGTAGACTCTTTTTACCCTGGTGAACAGAGTGGAATATACCTGTGGCACAGGTGACCGCTATATAAGTACGTTCAGACATAAATCAAAATGTAGGTGCATTCTATTAAATTATCAAAGAATTTAATAGAATGCACCTACATATTGACATTTGACACACTTGCACAGCCCAGCCTTTCCTTATGTCTTTCCCCTGCCCTGCTTACTCATATCGATCGAATAAAAAGCTATTTTTAACGTATAAATGGCAAGACTTCAAGAGTTGATTCATAAGATTCTTCGCAAAAATTTTAGGAATTAGGTATTAGGTTTAAATTTTGAATTTGTCAGCCCAATTATACCTACCTACACCTAAGGCTAAGTACTAAATAAAGACCCATTTAGACAGTGCAAGTTTTTTATATACATAAGAGCAATAATTGCATGGAATAATTGCAGTGCAAGAATTGACTTTCAATAATTGAAAGCAACTGTTTACATGGTGATATAAATAAAAAACTTGAAATCTTGACATACAATAATTGCCAATGTGTTCTGTTTACACGTATACGTGTGACGTCACCCAGGTAGTCGGAAGGGTTCGGTAACTGTTCGGCGTATTTCGTTACTATGAATTTTCAATTTGAAATAACTATATAATTAAATCGAAAATAAAAAAGATAAAAATAGTTTGTCTTAATAAAACTTGAAAGAATTGCACGTAAAATTGCAAAAATAATTGCAATAATAATAATAATTTTAATTAATAATTGCGTTGTAAAATTTTTCATAAAAGAATTGAATGACATTTTATTGCATGTATTGTTTACACCAAGAAAAGTTTTGAATCCAAACTTGCATACCAGTTTAAGAATGATACATGTTGTCATTGCTTTAATTTAATAGTATTCAACAGGCAAGAAACTTGTACCGTCTAAATGGCCCTTTAATTCTCAAGTCAACAAACTCCACTCGACCTCGGTCACTAATAGTGAGTGCCGTTCCCGAAATTTTCAAATAAACAGCAGAAAGAATCTTGTAATTTTCTTGAAAATATTCTCGAGAACGGAAAATTTTCCTAAAAACCCAAGAAATTTCTGAGAATTTTCGGAAATTTCCAAGGGAAGAAATTTTCGGGAACAGGAAATTTCTCGGTGGCTCGTCGCTAGTCACTAAACATGAGATGAGATATTATAGGGCCCTATGAGATACCATTCCTATTAACATGCTACTGGGTCAAATTGCACGATCATTGATTGGTACCTGCCCATATAAAAAACCTAGTTGCGCCCCGGATCTCCACCCCCCCCCCCCCGTGGGAATTTTGGGATAAAATGTTGCTATGTTAAGCTTACTAAGAAAGACACGAATCTACAGGGTTACTGGTAATTAGATGCGAATCTCTCAGGGAGTTGTAGGTAGTGTTATTTGGATTGATTTAAACCTATAATGGGTTATCCAAAAATTTACCGTTTTCGAGATAATTGATATTTGAATGTTTTTTTCCAATTAAGTTTCAATATTTTTTTAAGAAAAAAGTATTCGACAGAATCAGTTTATTTTTACAGTTAATGAAGGGTGATAATGGAGCACTTATTATCAATCATAACATCATAGAAATTCTTAACCAGTTCAGAACAGGAGTACAAAACATAACGAAAATGTGTGTTTTTTGTAACAAATGCCTTTTTAAAAGCAAATTTTCTCAAAATAATAACTAGTGCTTTGATTGTGCAGATTATTAAAAAAAACATCTACATTTTATCAGCTTTCTAACGTGGTATAAAAAACTTAACTTAATTGGACATTAGTAGGAAAATCGTAAATAACAAAGAGAAAATGTGGTATAATATCAAAATACTAATGAAAAAAAAATCGCATTTTTTTGATGAAATAATACAAAAGACACCTTAAGTGGTGATCTAATTGAGTCTCAATGCTCATGGTATAGATAGAGTCCCATAAGTAATATGAGTCGCGCACACACACCAACCTCATGGCTAACAGTTCGTACGAGTATAATAAAACTAACCTGGTCATGGGCCAATAGAAACCAAAACCATTTTTTAGTATTTTCGTCTGTGTTTTCCTGTCTGTATGTTTGTTCGCGTATCATGGAAAAACTACGGGAATAAAATTTAATGACTAACTTAAAAATAAATAAATAAATAAATAAATAAAATTTGGCATAGGATTCGTCCTGATACGCGTAGATGAAGTCGCGGGCACAAGCTAGTGCTAAAATAATAAAAGAGACAGTTAACCGGTTTTAAAAAATGATGGGTAACGAAGACGACGCTAAATAGCATTCTACAAGTATTTACAAATGTACAAAAACTTTTAAAGGAAAATGGATCAACATAAGCAGTGGAAGAGTTATAAATAGAATAAAGAGGCGAAAAGAGGATTCCTTTCCAAGAATTAAAGGAATTGTAAATCAATATTATTGACCTTGATAAATGTAGCGAGGTTACCTTCGATCAACAGAGGTTACACACGAAAGGAATAACGAACTAAGTGCATACGGATAAATACTTACGCAGATGACACTTTTGTTAGCTTTATTATTCCGTGTAAGTGACATGACATATTGTGACTTACGTGGAACGGAACGTTGACGATAGTGAGCTCGTCGTCCTCTTGGTTGGGATATGAGGCTTCCTCATCGAATTCGAAGAAGTCTTGTCTTCGGTACACCAGGTGATCGTCTCCAAACTCTTCTATCAGCCTTCTTTGTCGCAGTCTGGGTAAAGTTAAAAAAAATGTAGAGAAACTTTGATTAAAGTAGGTATTCAAAAAAAGTTAAATTTTTATTTTTTACGTTGCGCATTATACGATACAGTATGAACATGTAGAAACGTAACTAGATATCGAACTGCAAGAGCGATATGGAGATGATGATGGAGAGATGCTTTCTTAATGTAGATACCTATACCAACGAACTAATATACTATTTATAATTCAATGACCTATACTTATAAATCAAGAGAACAGAACCCTCAGTGTGCGAGTTTGACTCGCACTTGGCCGGCTTTTTACACGACTGACCAAAAAAGGAGTGTTATGTTTTCAGGGTTCATGTATGTATGTAAGTATGTATGTATGTATGTATGTAAGTTTCTTTATTCCACCATAAGTCCTGAACGGCTTAACAGATTTTGATGTGAGAGGTATTTTTAGATTCCTTGCATTCCTCCGAGTGACATAGGCTATATGACGTCATCATAAAAACAAAATGGCGGATTATATATGCGATAAATAGCAGACTAAAAAAATTAAATTTGATCAATCTTATCGAGTGGGGTATCAAATTGAAGGGCTTTAAAAGGCGATTTCAAAAATGTTTATAACTTATATGTTTGTATGTACTTTTTGTGTGAAAACTTGTCAGTCGTGTTTTTTATTTTTAATAATTAGCTTGTTTCTTTTTAATTTTATTGGTAGGTTACGTGAACTATTGTTCTTCTTCTGTTTGTTATAGGTTCATGGCCATATCTATACGTTATTTCCGTTTTTCTCCGTTTCCGTGGGATTTTCAGGAAACCCTTTCTTAGTGCTCCCCTACTATACACTCCCCAAGGAACCTACATGCCGAATTTCAGTTTTCTAAGCCCAGTAGTTTCGGCCACGGAAAAGTTTTAAGTGTATAGTATAAGTAAGTAGGTATTGATTATGATTAAATTATTCTGATACTACATACCTACCTAACCTACTAAGGTAAGTTCTAAGGTAGATAGATAGGAACAAATACACAAAAAATTACTAAATAATGATATTAGGTAATTTGGATAGCAGTAATCAAAAATCATAACAGCAAATCGCTACAGCACAAAATACAAGAAAGAAATATTGTAAGAATAGGGTGAAACCCAACAAACTATATACATTCTAAGTTGGTGAAACCACAGAAAGTCGTCTACATGAAAGACGCAAAACCTTCGCTGAATTCTACGAAATAAATTTCATTTTGTATGGAATTGCAAATAAATATTTTTGCATTTCGAGGAATAACAATTATGCAACGGAATAATTGTAGAATTCATTTGATTGCTACAGAAAAAAATGTTTTAAAAGTATAGAATGGCGTACCTATAAAGTAGCAGTGCACAACAGCATTTTGGAGGATTCAATGCTGTTAGGTTTTTTTTTAATTATGTAAGCGGAATAAAGATCTAATTATGAATTTCCCAGATCAGCTCAGATTTCGGAAAAATACTGTGTCAAATATTCAAAACTCTGTGTTTTATAGTTTGAATTGAAATAGTACGTATTAAGAAATAAGAGTTTTTGTCAATTTTGACAAGTTTTGGTAACAAACAATATAGGTAATACCAAATACTATATAAACGCTAGAGTTTATATAGTATTTGGTAATACCTACTGTTCAATATTACAATGCAGCTTTAAAATTTTGGATCATATAAAAAGAAGTCGTAATTTTGTTGTCCAGAATAAATCGTGTGGTAAATTTATTCTTTAACGCTGTGCGTAGGTGTAAATGAAATATCGCACAATTGATTTCGCCATGCGTGTTGGGCTATTCAAGTTCATATTATCGCCAATAATGGCTATTTTTAAGTTACCTTCGCTTTTAGGCATTTATCTGGTAGTGGCGTCAAATTCAAAATAAAGGCAATATTACTTTGAAATCGCGTCATATATTATTTTGTAGAAACTACCTTGTTGACGTCAGTAATTTAAAGACGTCAATAATAATTTACAAGTAGGTACTTAGGTACCTAGGTATACTTATTATCTGTTTACTATCGCCTCAAAAGCGCAAAAAAGAAAGAGCGCAAAAAAGAAAGGGCACAATAAACTAAATTCCAATGCATGCAGCATTTTCACCAGATGTCAACTACCTAACAACCTTGTGATCTTCGCTAAATCATTTTATGTAAATACCTGTAAATGTAAGGTCCGACCTCGGTGACGATGGGCACTGCGCCTCTGGCGACCTCGTCAGGGTTGGAGATGTTGAAGAGTCGGACGGTGAAGTTGAGGGCGAATGGTACGTCTTGGAACCGCTCCATAGCTTCTGTGTCATTGGCTAGGAGGACTTCCTGCAAAGCGAAGAACGACTGGAGACTTCGTAGTTTTAAAACACCGTCCAGCGTAGCTGACAAACAATGGTTCTCGTAGAAATTAAAATCGAGCAAATAGTTTTCGATTCCGCGTACAGCTGCACCCGTAGGAAATTCGGAAATCTTCTAATTTTATTTAAATTAGCCCAGTGGTTGGGGTGGGATTGAGCGTGTTACAAATACCCAATTTTCTTTATTGATAAACTCTATAGTTACTACCACTAATTGCTTGGCAGTATTATTTTTATAAATCAGTTAAAATTTGTTTAAAGTTATAATACCAGGTGCTTAGCACTAATTTAGGTACAATGTTAAGATTTAACCAGATAGTTTGAATAAAAAACTTGTCAAATTGCTCTTACGTTTATAATTTGATCCTCAACGATTCCAGGTATGACATAGTATCCTACGAATGATGAAGCGAAGACCAGCACGGCCCCCAATACCGTGGTCGTAGCTCCGCAGGCCAGTGAGGTGCACATTTTTAAATTTACTAATTAAAAACTAAATAAAATAAATATATATCTGTAAGTGGCTGCTTCTTTGGACACCTTTAGATACTAATGTTGGTGGTTATCAACATATTTGTTATTGATGATAACGGACCGATTAAACAGACCACATAACATGAACGATATATCATTCAAATGATTGATGATTATGTAAGAATTAATACGTTATCATATAAAAATACATTTTATCAATAGTTGAAAATTGGAAAATACACACCAATGCCTCTTTTTCCCATTTTTCATTCGTGGGTCTATTGGAAGTTTCTTTACAAATAAATAATTAAAAATACTTACTCGTAGGTATTTATAGCCTTTGTACTTAGTTTTATATATTTTAAGTTTTATTTCTATGTATGTATGTATGATGTGTACATAAATAAATAAAGTATTTGAATTTTAAAGTACTCTCATAGAAATTAGGTAAGGTTGGTATGGTAGGTGGATTAGGTATGGTACTTGTATGGTTTTTCTATATGAGAGTACTGTAGTAGATTAGATACTAATTGCATCTGAGATGCACAAAAATCCTAAAATAAATATTTGATTTTTTCTTTTTCTAAGTAGGGGTACCTGAATTTTAACAATTGTTTTCTATAAGTATTCGTGTTTTACTTTAAAACTTGTCTTTCTAAAACTTTGGAAAACATGTCAACATAAATTCTTCTACATTTTTTCACGTAGTTATATTTCCTTCCACCCAAAGGTTGGCTGGTAGAAATTGCATTTGCGATAAGCCCGCCCTTGCGCTCATTTATATATGTATTTACTTTTGTTACTACTTTGTATTTCTTTTCTGTAAATGGTGCAACAAAGTGTTGATCTATCTATCTCTTCTTAATATAATAGCTGTGCTCTTGTCGGTGGAGACGCCACACCTCTCAATATGACAATGTTTATCAATTTCACAAAAAGTTTATTTTCATCGACATTTGGTTCAATATGTCTAAATTCCAACAATATACCTAGGTATTTATTTAATCTTAATTCCTAAGAAATTTACATTTACGTCAATTGGAGCGATAAGTTTATTTATAATCTTAAATGCCAATGGTTGTGTGTGTTTTGAAAAAACACAGTAGTAAATTAATGATAATAATTTATTTATTAAATCGGATATCAACTCTCTCTTTGCCTAGCCTTCTCCCGTTTTATTTGGGGTCGGCTCTCCTCGTCATTCTCCGCCAGGTGGTGCGGTTTTGGGTCGTCGCTGTGTCGGCTCGAGCTTTTTTTAGGTCATTGTTTATGACGGACACGCAGGTTTGAAGGGGTCGACCTGGTTTTCTTCTACTGGCGTCTATGTTGAGGACCTGTCTGGTCATGTGATGTTCTGTCAACGATCCAAAAAATTATATAATAAATTTACAACTTAGAAATATTGACATTGCTTAAGCTAGCCCTAGCTGACTAGCTTGTTATGACCAATACAACTTGCCTGCACTACAGTGTACTTTACCCCTTATTTCTTCTATGCAGATATCAGCATATTTTTTGAGATCTGTTATTTAGATATAAGTTAATTATTATCATAACGTTTGACTGTCAGACAATGCTTTACTTTTGTATGTGTTAACAATAAAGTTTAAATTAAAAATAAATAAAATAAAAGAAGTTAATAATTTTTTTTTAATCCAAATGCACGAAAATTAGTCTGTTATGGTGTGTTTTTTCGGAAAATTGATTAGGTTTTCGTGTAAATTTATGCATTTATTATATCGCCAAAATGACATAATTCGCTGTCGAGAACATGACATTTTGAGAAATACTCATAATGGCCATTCCCAATGAACATAAATATATAATTACATGGGGTGTTACGTCACTTTTAAACTTTAACCGTACACGCAAAGCATCTCACATTATAGCTCTTATAGTTTCAAAAACAAACTTAACTTTGCAGTTCGATCCCTAAGATTCATACTGAATCCAGCACAAAAATAAGTTTGTATCAGACTTCTAACAACTTTTTCACAATTTTCAGTTTTATTTCTGTATAAGTTAGACCTTGCTTTTTGCCAAATTTCATAATTTTAGATCAACGCGGGAAGTATACCATAGGTTTTGATTGCTGCCCGAAATCGCAAAATATCTCTTGATCGCGTTGACGTAAAATTTTGATGATTTTTTTGCAGAAAAAGAATGTGGATCCGAATTTTCGATATTAATTTCAACTTGATACCTTTAAGCGTTCCTAAAGTTTGGCAGACAGACGGACAACAAAGTGATCTTATAAGGGTTCCGTTTTTGCCCTTTGAGGTACGGAACCCTGAAAAGATTTTTTCTTAATTTTTGATTTTGGCGCTCGATATTTGTAATTTGTTTGTTCACAGGTGTCATGTCAAGTCATTCAACGTTGTAGTTTAGCCCTGCGACAATGTTTTTTCGAATTCCGTAGATTGATTTCCAATGTGCTCGATAGTCGTGTGAGGCACGAAATCTGTAAATTTTTCTATGATTTCACATGCTTTGAACACAGAAGTAAATTTTTTTTTAAATATAAGCTTTGAACTTATATCAAAGATACTCATTTTGAAAAAAAAGACATTTCGAGAAAAGACATTAGAAAAGGACATAACGCGCTGAGACGAGTAAGTACCTACATACCTAATCAATTTAAGAACTTCGTTCTTCTCGGTGGAGTCATTTCCGTATATGCCTGTCTTCTACCATCGATTAGACCTCTATACGACACGACCTTAAACTTTTCTTTAATTTCGTCTATAAATGCCCTTCTTGGCTTCCTTTCCCTCTTCTCGCTTTAACTTTTCCTTCAATAATTCATAAAGTTGTCGTGTCGTATAAGGTGGCCAAACATCTTTCCTCTTTTCGTCTCTATTGCTCTAATTAATGTTCATTTCTCATTGATCTTATCCAGGTCCTCATTTATGACATACCTAAAGTAAGTAGACTTAATATCAAGAGTCACAAAGTAGCCTACAACTCCTAAAAGTGACTCGATCAGGGCTATAAGATGGCTCCGAGATAATTAGGACATTCGACTCTTACTGACTAGGTAGTTTTTGGCGCACGAGTTAAAACTTATATACTTACTTAATGTTAATTGGGCTTGGTGGTTGGCGAAAAGTCCCAAGTCAATGATACCATATACACACAGACACGGATGGATAATATTTTAATGAAATCCATATTTATTTTATTTTATTTAACCTTTATTGTACAAACACAATGTATGGCACAATAGGTGGACTTTAATGCAGAAGCATTATCTAACAGTCGACCTTTGGGGTAAACAGAGAACTTAAGTGGGTCTAATAAAGGGATTTTTATATTGTTATTTGTTGCATATTGTATCTGTGTCTCCATGGAAAATGGTTTAAGGTCTATGTAGTCCTACCTACAATTGTATGTAAAACTAAAACGACAAGTTCATATTCTACGTCCCCCCAAGAATGCATCCTTTTAGATAAAATTCTGAATTATTATCCAATTGTTATGCAACCTACCTACTAATTAGGTAACACAGCACATAGCCCACCTGATAGAAAGTGGTAACCGCAGCCATATGACGTCGTGTGCCTGTTGCCAAATACCGACCCCAAAAGATAAAAAGTATCATAAACAAAACGTAAATAATGCAGCTTAAATTAATCCGATAACGTCATTTTCGTAATATTTTTTTGTAATATGATATCTCGGGGTCAAGTGGAATTGTTAACTGATAGATATACACGATGTTTTTTAATCGGATAAATACCAAGGTAAGCCCAGGTGGCATTTTTGATGGTGTTAGTTTATCAGAAAAAAAAGACTGTTTTGCCGCAAAGTTGACTATAAAAAAATCCTCATTATACTGATGGCCAGTTTCATACTCAGCGGCAGAATTGTAAGATTTGAAGAATTAAACAACAAAGATCGCCAGGGCCGATGAGAGTATTGATCTTATTAAACATTTTACATTTCATTAGCACTCAAGAGTTAAACCCCACGCCATGCGCCAGCCCACGGCTATGGCTGTAACTAGGATTTGTCCCTATAGCAACCGCCGTAGCAACCTTTGAGCCTTTGTGAGTCGGGTAGCTGCATGCTCTCCCTATTCCATCAGATATTGAACCTTGCACCATGGAGATAAAGCGCATATTCCATTTTGAACTGGGTTTATTTGTTGTCTGTCAATAGGAATGCACGGCGAATGCACGAGAGATATTTGTCTCGTCAAAGGATTTATTTCGTCTGTATCATGCGTTTGATATGTTGAGTCTATTGTCGGATATAAATTTGTTTTGCTGCAAGGTAAAAGTTCGTGAGGTCTGGAATATGATATGGATGATATTTTAATGTTCAAGCAAAACTATAGATAGATAGATAGATCAACACTTTATTGCACCATTTACAAAAGAACATACAAAAGAGACAAAATTAAATACAAAAATGAGCGCAAAGGCGGGCTTATCGCAAATGCAATTTCTTCCAGCCAACCTTTGGGTGGAAGGAAATATACATGACAAAAATGTAGGGTGCAGTAAACACTAAAGATAAAGGATAAAAAAATTAAAAATAAACTAAACATTGATAAAATAAATATACACAATCAGGACAATATGGAAATAAATAAAATTAAAGACTCAGATAGTGAGACTTTACCTGCTCTCTGAAGGATGACAAAGTTTGGGCCTTGCGGACAACATTATTTATTATAACAACAACATTAACAGTAAAGAAGAAAGGAAATAAGTTTTTAAATTGTTGTTTAATTCATGCCATGATAGTTGTTGGTCTTCCGAATAAATAAAGATAAATTTTGCAGAAACGAGAAACACGAGTTTATAACACGTTTACAAATGTGGTGAAAAAGAAAATAATTTACTCATACTAAAATAATATGGTGGAAGCGGTGGTGGCCTAGTGGTAGGGCGCCCGCCTGTGGCTGCAAAGGACCCAGGTTGAAATCCTGCCCGGGCTACAGGAGTTTGTATACCTACCAATCTGACTCATGTAGGTAGTTTTTATCGACCACCACTTGTTCCGGTGAAGGAAAACATCGTGAGGAAACCTGCACTATGGTTGATGATTGAGCTAGTGTATGAAATGGAGAAGGCAATGGCAAAGCACTCCGTTAAAATTGCCAAGATAGTCGTTGTGTGTGTTTCATTCCATATAATGACCACGACCATCAGTCATGAGGAATACGACTAAAAGGGAAATTAATTAAAAAAAAAAAATTGTTGCAATAATGATTTATTGAATAATTATTTGATAAGGTCTTGAGGTATCATTTTAAATAAATTTAAATTGAAAAAAAAAAAATGTTAAAATCAATGATGTTACATAAAGTAAGGTAAAATATGAAATAAGCCCACATAGGGTTTAGGAGGTGTGGAGGGAGATTAGTGAAGAAATAAAACCAAGCATATAATACCGGACAAATTTATTAAAGGTAGTAAGTTTGGTGACAGCTGAGAATATTATTTATGCTAATAATAATTATATGTACCGATGATATCAATATTAAATTAGGATACAGTTGTATTTAAACCCGTTGAGTAGTCTACGCTACAGAACATGTAAAGCAACACTAATAACTGCTAAATGATGTGTTAAGAACGAACTTATTACTTCTGAAGGTTTGTTGAAGTTCATTTTTGATAGGACGTATTATCATTTTAATATTTTTGTGGACACTTATTTTTGTGGTCAAAACATTCCTATTGTGTCTTGTTGATACTCAAAAGTGATAAATTCTTTTATCCCATCACTACTTTGACAAATCATAATGATCCTACTTTCTAAATATTATACTTTTTCCTTTTTTTTAATTTTGATTCATCAACGTGGCTTTTTAGACCCCCAATGTTCGTTTTTCTCACCTCATTCAACAGCCGACTTAACAACAACGGGTGACCATTAGACATCCATTACAGATATATATTTTTATTATTTTAAGCCAAATTTCCTCGTGCAGTCCTAATTCTTCGATTATCGACTATACTTTTCATCTTCCATTTCGATAGCCTGCAAGGGCTTCACATTGATTCTCATAACTATAATTTTCATAATCTAATTACAAAGAATCAGTCAAACTTGACAGGTGTCGGGCGACAGTCACGACAAATTTACAAATAATTAAAAAATGATTGCAAGACTTTTTTTATACCTATATAATTAAAAACATCACTATAATCGGGCCGAAACCTAAACTCCCGTATGACAGGTGTCATCAGGGTCAAGCCCATGAAGTTCCGAATTTTTTAAATTTCAAATCTTTGCGCGGAAATGTAGTACTTGAACTTCCGGCTTGCCCGTTTAGGGAGTTCCATTGCATCCGTCTACAATAAATCGATAGTTAAAATGTAAAAAATCGCGATACATTGTTTAAATTATCGATTGTACATGCAACAACAAAAGTTGATTGTAAATGTAACAAGGTTTGTAAATGCTGGATATAAAAATTATTACGTTTTAAGTTTAAAAATATTTAACATTAAAATAATACAAAAAAAGAAAAAAAGAGGGACAAGAATTCACGCAATCGTAACGAATAGTGACATCAAGTAGATAATATTATTCACAATGAATTTATTATCCATGTTATTGACGATGACAGCGACTCAGACTCAGATTCAGACTTCTAATTAATAAAAATAATTATTTGATCTCGATTTGTTTTTTTACGTAACATCAAATAATCACAGCGATTCGTGTTTAGGTACATCACTATTATTGTCAAAGTGACATACGTCATACGGGAGTTTAGGTTTCGGCCCGATTATAAATGTTATTGGCATGCTATATAGGTATATCATTACCTACAAAATGTTTGTATACCAGTACTAAAAAGCAAAAAAATATATATCCATGTAATACCTACTTACGTATTACATGTATATATTTTTTTCTACATAATTATAATATTTTTTTTTTAGTACGATTATACAATCTTTGTATATTTTTTAAAAATTATTACTTATATAAATTTATCATGATTGATTAGTAAGTAACTCATCTGTTTTATATATTTAATCGATAGCATCGATTTATGTTGGTTGCTTACGAATTTAGATAATAATTGCAATGTTATTAAAATTAAAGAATTCAATTGATAAATTTTTAAGTAAGCTGGACAAGGTAAATTTAACATTGCAACGATAGAATTTAGGTCGAATTTTAAAGTCTTTTGAGTTCAATGATTAAATGTAAAATTTAAAAAAAATCGCTACTGCCCCCTGCAGCCCTCCGTCCGCTTAGCACCACACTACATTTGTACGCAGTGTGTACAGTCGGGTGCAGATAAAACTGACCCCCCTATCAGGGGGTACAGGTTTATTTGCCGCCATCTGTACCTATAAATGTGACATCAAGGCGCGAACCATCACAAATCAAAAGTTCTATTCATCCTAGCTCTCATTTCAGATTTCACTTGATCCTCACAAACTAGAAATTATAACCCTAAATTCTCTAGTTAAAACTAAAAAATATATATGTTTTGAATCAGTAGCGGATCCAGCATTTTGTTTTGGGGGCTTGATCCAACTCAGGGTAGAGTATACTAGACTGTAGTATTACTAGGAAAGTAGGTTATTATAAATTTTAATTTAAGATTTGTCATGGGTGGATTGGAAGGGGGGTTGCTTTGGAGGGGTCGGGGTATAGCAACCCCTATATTTTCACTTTCAGGCTTTGGGGTTTTTTCTTGAGCCCCTTAGCAGCTCCGTCCCCCCTAAATCCGCTAATGATTTAAAAAAAAATGGTTTTCGTGCTGGAAATATGTAATCTTAACATTGTCATTTAAGGGCCAAAATGAAACATGCCACGATATTGCACTGTGTATGAATAAGAATAACAAACAAATTCTAAAATTCTAGTACTGTCTTTAATAGTGAAGTAAAGATGTGTGAATAGTACCATCAAAGGTACTTCTGACATCAAGGGCTAAAATCTTCAGACCGAAGGCAAAATAAAGACTAATCTCTGACATGCATGCACTCCACTACAAACTTGCACGGAACCAACTGAGATCACTCCCTAAAAGTACACAATGAGCGTATAACTAGATTTCACTTAAAACATCGACCTAACGTTGGTAAAGTTCAGATTCAATTCTTCATAAAAATTAAATGCTTAAAAATAATAACTATGTATTTCGGTCGAAATGCTGTCTCAAATGCTACTAGATTGATTCGATCAAAAAATTGTGAAATTGTATTAAAACACAATCAAAAATGTAGTAGCAATCTACAAGGATACGCGTAGAAATTGATCTGAACTATTACCAGTTTTAACAAATAGTACATGCAATAACATTTTCCCTAATTCTGTCAATTAAATATCCGTATGCCATATACAACCTAACAGCCAAATACTCTAAAACGTTTTGAATAAGTATACATTAGATACATGAACTAAGCAGTATATCACGCCATGGGCCAGTGGGCGGCACAAGCATAAACCATAGTCAATGGAATAAACAGAGTATTTTGACATTGATAAGTGACAAGCCATTGACATTGAAAGTGTGACAAATGACATTGACTCGTACACGATGGAAACGGGTTGTTTGTTCCCTGCATCTGCTAGTGCCGCCATCTGCGTCGAGCTTTGCTTACCTAATATTGCTATGCATTACTCAAAGCGCTTTTGAAGATCTGACTGTGTCCAACATAATTTCATTCAATTCATCATACCCTTGCATGTACCAAAGATACATACACAAAATGACTTAAAATTACCGTTAAAACAAACATGCTGGAAATGTAGAACGACTTAAAATATACACAATATGCTATCAAATCATATTTTCAGCGTCTAATGAATTTTACGTTTTGGGTGCACAAATTGATCACTAGATTATGTCCAATATTTTTTTAAAATATTCATTATACACCAACTTAATTGCTCATAAATAAAAAACGTTTCACAGAATTTATTAGTTTAGTCAATTATAATTTAGTGTTTCACCATATGAGAAAATATTTTAATAGTTAATTAAAATAAAAATTACAATCAACAGTAAAAACAATTAAAAACAGGTTTTGGTCAAATATATTTTGTAAAAACACAGGGCTGTCATAGTATATTAATTACCTAGCTATAAATTTTAAATATCATACTACACATAGAGTTTTAGTACATACAAATACATAGTCGATTATGTGATAAATATCCTCATCGAAGGACTGTAATAATTAAAAAATGTAATAATTTTATTGAATACGAATGTCGCCTGGATGCAAAAGGAAATGTGCGGTATATGAATCCGTACGAACCAATAACAATTTTTTTTTTTAAAATACTAAATAAAAGATGTCTGAATTTGATATAGAGTACATTGTCTACCGCAAGATTATACGGATCAAACAGATAAACATATTTGCATTTTTTTTCTGTACAATTCAATTACGTCATAGATACTTCTATTACGTCAGTGAAACAATAATTTAACTGTTTCTTATAAGTAAAAAAAATGTGCTAATCGCGAGTGCTAAGCCTTAGCCACACAAACGAGAATCAATCACATACTTCATTAAAGGAATTTAAACTATTTCAAATCTAGAAGTGTTTTTTCTAACAGAAGTCGTATATAGATCAGATATACTCTAATCAACTAATTAAATAGGACTAAAGGGTATATGTGACAATGATAATAACGTTCATATAATCCTATATCAGAATATTATGATTACAATATTGGACACCGATGTATTACAACATTCAACATTGGAATATAAGGTGCACAAAACACCGGATAGTATAGTATAATTAAGGTAGACTTCGGAGCAATGCGGCTTGCGGCCTGCGTCATGCGTCACTTGCGGCCATGCGGCTGTACTTTATATTAGAGAAGTGTATGAAACCCTTTCCGAGCGATGCGCGTACCGTCGCATGCGGCCGTGACGCATCGCTCGGAAAGGGTTTCATACACTTCTCTAATATAAAGTACAGCCGCATGGCCGCAAGTGACGCATGACGCAGGCCGCAAGCCGCATTGCTCCGAAGTCTACCTCGTATATCAATGTAGCGAACGTGAATATTTTAAAAATGACAATAAAATTATAAATAATAATACATATATACGGACAACGAATGGATCAGTCACAATAATACATTAAAAAATATAATAGATAAATTAAACATAATGCGAGGACAAAAATGTCGGGCCAATGATCTTCAGAAATATAGCACAACCTATTTCTAAAAACATGTATAGTTACAATATTCATGAGCAAATTATATGGGTGGTTATAGCATATTGTACTATTCAATTCAGTAAAATCTAATAAAAGATGACAGTCTTTTCCGAGTTAATGGCGTCAAAAGCCATAAATTAATAACGTGGCCTCTTTCCAAGATTAGTCGAAGCCTATCACAGAATGTTTTGGCCACAAGTTATTGAAGCAACAATCGCATTCTTCATAATAGCCAAGCATTTGACTATTACATACTTGAAGGTCGTGACACGCAGTCAAGTCTTAAGTCAGTGTTGAGTTGAGTTTTTCTCTAAACCCGTGAGTAGCAGCCGGTGAATTCTTCGTCTAACTATTAAGTCCGATATCTCATATACGAATCAAATTAGTATTGAACATTTTACATGCATACGTCACTTAAGTTTCTGGACAATCAACTTAGGTCGAAATTCTCAAAATTACCAGTGCAGTAGTAGTTCCGTCTAAATCGTAGTAGACACCAAACATGGCGCTACAAGTCGTTAATATATTTTAAACGCACTTGAATCTTGTATATTTACATTATTTATGTCGATGGAGTAGGGAGCTGGGTCTTGTATACGTTTTCGTTTGACCATTTTCACCAAATATCTTGGTATGTAAGGACTATATGCTTAAAAAGATCCGATCGAGTTTTATGGATCTATACTAAATATTAAACACCAAAGTTTCATACATCTACGGATAATGCCTCATGAATAGATTTAAAAATATTGAGACGTTTTATGATTAATAACAAACATACTTATCAATTTAGTCTAGAAAATTTGAATTCTGCCGGGAGGCGAACATCTTTTGATCGAATTATCGTAGCTTTTTGGCCGAAAGCTCTTCTACTATACACCAAACATCGTAACCACTACAATACACAATATCTCTATTTAAAATGATTAAGATAATATAATTAATTAAAATTTTAAAATTTTTCGCTCCTCCGACAGATTTGTCAACGCGTAAAAATTTCTACATAGAAAGCTGAAATTTGGAACATAAAATTTATTATTACATAACAATTGCATCCTACAATAAAACATTTGAAATAAAGTATTTTACAATATTTTCATAACCTTTATTAGGCAAACAGGCACGCGTCCCGCCTGATAGAAAGCGGTTACCGTAACCTATTACGTCTACAACGCCAGGTGATGGGCGTTGTCGGCTCTCAACAAATATATTCAATGCCCCAGGTGTTGCTTAGCTGGGAATGTGACGCAGAATATCACAATAAAATGTCACACACAAAGATTAAAAATTGACGCTTTTCGCTGAATGTCATTTACATTTTTTCACTTTAATTTTATTTTATTTCGCTAATTTCATTAATTCATTTTCTTTCACTATTTACACTTAAAACATATTATAAGATTCAACGCAATGCAGGCAGCGTTCAAAACTACTGCCTCTTGTCAGAGCCTCTCTAACCTCAATAGCAGTTGAGAATTCGCTAGAAGTTCGTTTATACGACTATAGCATGTCCAACATTCGACAACGTTGCATGGCTTCACTTGATACGAAAGGCGTTGAGCCGATAATTAACTAACACTATATCATTTTAAAGGCCAAGAATCGCTCTGGATACACTGAAGGCTATACGAATATATATTGAGTAGGTATGTGTTCTTAAAAAAATGCTTATCGAGAATTTATTCATAAAAAATGTAAAGTCTAAAAAATCGTTCTTAAATTAAGATGAAATGAATAATTTTATTTACAAAGTAAAAAGTGTGAATGACAACGAAACTTACATCGAGCCGAGGTGAAATTTTGCGTCACAACGCTAAGCGTTAATGTCCATCGATTGGTCTAGTGATCGAACTTGAGTATGGAATCAATGGAGAAGTCGGGCCGGCGCCGCTGCTCCAGCATGATGTAGGTCTGGACGGTGCGCAGCGGGTCCACGGGCCCCGAGGGCCCCGGCTCGGGCCCCGAGGGCCCCGGCGCGGGCCCCGAGGGCCCAGGGGCGGGCCCCGGGGCCCTCGGCGCGGGCCCCGCAGAGGGGCCCGGCTCGCAGTCGCCGCCCGGCTGCTTTCAGCTGGGCTTCTGTTGCACTTCTCGCATTATGAGCTGTGTTAACAAATTGAACTATTAACCGGTTTCAAACTTCTGTACTCGTACGAGTACAAATTACTTATTATTATTAGCACACAAGTTTGCAGATCTACGTATTAGATCATGGTCTGCAAACTTTGTGTGTTAATAATGATATGTAATTTATGGGGTAAAGCAGAATAAAGTAACTCAAATGAACCTAAAAACCAGGGCTTGTCACCGGTATCAAATTTTCCATATAAATTGCCGGAAAGACTGGTACGTTCCGGTGATTTATTTTGAACTAGCTTTCGCCCGCGGCTTGGCCCGCGTGAATTTCCCACGGAAACCGTGCCTTTTCCCGGGATAAAAGGTACCCTATGTAGCCTTCTCCGTACTTCTAACAAGATTTCAGGAAGATTGGTTCCGTAGATAAAGCGTGAAGAGGTAACAAACAAATAAACATACAAATTCACTTTCACCTTTATAATATTAGTTAGGAGGACCAACCCTGATCTGGCCGCACAAGTCATTTTATTTCCGTTAGAAATTATCAGATTCGGAGACTCTAATGCAAACGAAATTTATAATTCATACAAAATGGCCGATGAGCGCACATGTGTCTAACTTTTTCCGTACGGAAAATATTAGTCGCGTATGCGGCTAGTCGAATATTTTGTATGAAACGCGTTTCCGGGGCTGAAATTACCCAACGAAAAAAAAAAACTGACGTGCGTCCATTTCCACATTACATTCACTCATGTAAAAAAAAATATTAACCGGCCAAGTGCAAGTCAAACTCGCGCACCGAGGGTTCCGTACACGCAAAGCATCTCACATTATAGCTCTAACTAAAAGACTAACTAGTTTCAAAAACAAACTTAACTTTGCAATTCGATCCCTAAAATTCATTCACTGAATCCAGCGCAAAAATAAGTTTGTAACACTTTATTTTAGACTTCCAACAACATATTTACAACTTTCAGATTTATTCCTGTATAAGCACAGTTAGACCTTGCTTTTTGCCAAATTTCATAATTTTAGGTAAACGGGAAGTACCCCATAGGTTTTGATTGCTGCCTGAAATCGCGAAATATGCGAAAATTCGCAACATTAACGGTAATATCTCTTGATCGCGTTGACGTATAAAATTGATTATTTTTTTGCTGAAAGAGACCGAGAGAGTATTCGACATTAATTTAAACTTGATACCTCTAAGCGTTCCCGAGAAAAAAAGTTTGACAGACAGCGGGTAGCGGGGAACATGACGTTTCGCTGTAGCCACGGAACCCTAAAAAGATACCTATCTACCTGATGAGATCGTTCCGACGTGATGGTCTCAGCGCGGACCGGCGGCGGCGGCGGCGGTCGCGACTGCGAACCGTTCTCACGAGCACAGCGGCTCGGCTCAGGGGGGCCCGCGGACACTGAAACGGAACGTTACATGAAATTAACATATTATTTTAAACTTGGAGATAAGACGTCGAACGAAAGTTCAAGACGTGGTTTCCAGAGTTGCAACTTTAAAGTGGAACTGGGCTGGGCACCTGGCTAGAAGGAACGATGGAAGGTGGAGTAAAGCTATTACCGAGTGGTACCCCCGAAATGGAAAACGGAGTGTAGGGCATCCGGCAGCTAGATGGGTCGACGATGTTAAGAATATTGCTGGCAACAACTGGAGTAGGATGGCCCAGGACCGAGAAGGTTGGCGTAGACAGAAGGAGGCCTATACCCAGCAGTGGGTCACGGAAGGCTGTGGATGATGATGATGATGATTTATAAAGCAGAGGTGAATGGAAGAGTTGGTCAGGGTCGACCTCGTAGAACGCACTCCGAACAGATTGCGGACCTCCTTAAAAAGGGAGATATTAGGAGCACCCATAACCGGAGAGCATGTATGAAGAGAGTGATGAGTGTAGAGGAAGCAAGAGAGATCTGTAAAGATCGTAGCAAGTGGAAATCGCTAGTCTCTGCCTACCCCCACGGGAAAAAGGCGTGATAATATGTATATTATACTATTATTATTAAATTAGAAGCAGTGGTGGCCGAGTGGTAGAGCACCCGCCTGTGGATGCAAAATCCCAGGTTCGAATCCTGCCCGGGCTACATGAGTTTGTATACCAATCTGACTCATGTTAGTTTACATCGACCACTTGCTTCCGGTGAAGGATAAGATCGTGAGGAAACCTGCACTCTGTGTTGATGATTATCAGCTAGTGTGTGAAATGGAGAAGGCAATGGCAAACCACTCCATTTAAATTGCCAAGAAAGTCGTTGTGTGTGTTTCATTCCATATAATGACCACGACCCTCAGTCATGAGGAAATAAAATAGAGATTAATCCTAACTAATATTATAAATGCGAAAGTGTGTTTGTTTGTTTGTTTGTGACCTCTTCACGCTTTATCTACTGAACCAATCTTCCTGAAATTTTGCATATACATAGCTGGAAGTACGGAGAAGGACATACCTTTTATCCCGAGAAAAAGCACTGTTCCCGTGGGAAATTCACGCGGGCGAAAGCTAGTTATTAATATAGCATGTTAGGCGTTAGGCATGTTAGGCGACCAAGACTGTTTCATGAGTTTCTTTCGGCATTTCTTCTCAGCAGTGGTCGTTCCGAAATGCTAGTAGTTTGTAGCTTTAAGATGATTAAATAATTAGGTTTCGACGTGAAAAAGAGCCTTCTTTGAAGGCCAAGTTTCAATAAAAAAATTGACTTTGACTTTAATAAAATGAGATGATACGACCTCCTCTTTTCTACCCAAGTTGTTGTGTTGACAGGGTCCATAAATGTACTATCATTTATTTGTCACCATATCAACTTTATGGATGCAATAAAATATTGCACTATACTATATATTACAATATTCACACTGCGATCGCCAACCCGCCTGCCAAGCGTGGCGATTACGGCAAAACCCCCCACGGATAAAATCCTTGGGGGAGGCCTTTGTCCAGCAGTGGACGTCTTTAGGCTGAGAGAGATTGGAACCATTTTCTTTTTATATAATGGGTGATTTTCTGGCAGGTAAATTAAGAAAAAAAAAACAGTATTAAAATGTCTCAACAGATGGCGTTTTATGAAAGTCGAGTCGTAATAATAGCTGTACCTATATTGTGCGCTTTTTCTTGTCAACCAGAAATAAATCACCTACAGTTTGACAGTGGTACAAATCACAATATTGATAATTTTTAGACGTTTTTCTTATTACGTTTTATCTTAAAAAAAAAGACAGACAAACACTTACCCGTGGTGAGAGTGATGGCCAGCCTCGCATTGACCGCCAGCAAGTGGTCCCGCCGCTGAAGCAAGCTGCCCACGTGATCTTCCAATCAGAGGTATGGAGTGACGTACAGACAGACAAACACTTACCCGTGGTGAGAGGGATGGCCAGCCTCGCATTGACCGCCAGCAAGTGGTGCTGAAGCAAGCTCTATCCAGCTTTTAATTATAGCAAGTTATCATTCGACAACTGCCCACGTGATCTTCCAATCAGAGGTATGGAGTGACGTACAGACAGACAAACACTTACCCGTGGTGAGAGGGATGGCCAGCCTCGCATTGACCGCCAGCAAGTGGTCCCGCCGCTGAAGCAAACTGCCCACGTGATCTTCCAATCAGAGGTATGGAGTGACGTACAGACAGACAAACACTTACCCGTGGTGAGAGGGATGGCCAGCCTCGCATTGACCGCCAGCAAGTGGTCCCGCCGCTGAAGCAAACTGCCCACGTGATCTTCCAATCAGAGGTATGGAGTGACGTACAGACAGACAAACACTTACCCGTGGTGAGAGGGATGGCCAGCCTCGCATTGACCGCCAGCAAGTGGTCCCGCCGCTGAAGCAAACTGCCCACGTGATCTTCCAATCAGAGGTATGGAGTGACGTACAGACAGACAAACACTTACCCGTGGTGAGAGGGATGGCCAGCCTCGCATTGACCGCCAGCAAGTGGTCCCGCCGCTGAAGCAAGCTGCCCACGCGATCTTCCAATCAGAGGTATGGAGTGACGTACAGACAGACAAACACTTACCCGTGGTGAGAGGGATGGCCAGCCTCGCATTGACCGCCAGCAAGTGGTCCCGCCGCTGAAGCAAGCTGCCCACGCGATCTTCCAATCAGAGGTATGGAGTGACGTACAGACAGACAAACACTTACCCGTGGTGAGAGGGATGGCCAGCCTCGCATTGACCGCCAGCAAGTGGTCCCGCCGCTGAAGCAAGCTGCCCACGCGATCTTCCAATCAGAGGTATGGAGTGACGTACAGACAGACAAACACTTACCCGTGGTGAGAGGGATGGCCAGCCTCGCATTGACCGCCAGCAAGTGGTCCCGCCGCTGAAGCAAGCTGCCCACGCGATCTTCCAATCAGAGGTATGGAGTGACGTACAGACAGACAAACACTTACCCGTGGTGAGAGGGATGGCCAGCCTCGCATTGACCGCCAGCAAGTGGTCCCGCCGCTGAAGCAAGCTGCCCACGTGATCTTCTAGGCGCACGTTCTCAGTGCGCAGTTGGTGGAGGCAGGATAACAATGACGCAACTGAAAAATACAGTTGTTTTTTTTAACACTATGCGTGCGTTGATGTAGTTTTTGTCAGCTTGTCATTCGAAACTACCTTCACCACACTGCTTTTTTTGTACGGCGTGCAAAAAATATTTCAGAGAAAATTAGAATTTTTAAAAAATGTTTCTTTATAGTTATTTTATTTTCTTATAATAAATAGAAAGTAATATTAAATGTACATGTAATAATTTTACTAAAGAATTGTTTTTTCAAATTTCGGTATGTAATTGCTACTAACCAACGCACCAGCGCGGTCAAGGTTGGGTAATTTACTGGTACGACTGGTAAGAATAAATGAAGTTTACTAAGCATATAGGTAACTATTTTTTTTTTTAATATTTGTTGTAACAATTTTTTTTCTGCAAACCGTACATGTGATAACGAGACCGGAGTAAAGTTGCTAAAGTCCGACCTAGGTTTAGATTGTAATCGGACTGTACTTATGTACATACATACTATATGATGCCTTTATCCCGTGGGTGTAGGCAGAGACGAGCGTTACATAGGTACATACTATATGATGCCTTTATCCCGTGGGTGTAGGTAGAGACGAGCGTTACATAGGTACATACTATATGATGCCTTTATCCCGTGGGTGCAGGCAGAGACGAGCGTTACATAGGTACATACTATATGATGCCTTTATTTCGTGGGTGTAGGCAGAGACGAGCGTTACATAGGTACATACTATATGATGCCTTTATCCCGTGGGTGTAGGCAGAGACGAGCGTTACATAGGTACATACTATATGATGCCTTTATCCCGTGGGTGCAGGCAGAGACGAGCGTTACATAGGTACATACTATATGATGCCTTTATCCCGTGGGTGTAGGCAGAGACGAGCGTTACATAGGTACATACTATATGATGCCTTTATCCCGTGGGTGTAGGCAGAGACGAGCGTTACATAGGTACATACTATATGATGCCTTTATCCCGTGGGTGTAGGCAGAGACGAGCGTTACATAGGTACATACTATATGATGCCTTTATCCCGTGGGTGCAGGCAGAGACGAGCGTTACATAGGTACATACTATATGATGCCTTTATTTCGTGGGTGTAGGCAGAGACGAGCGTTACATAGGTACATACTATATGATGCCTTTATCCCGTGGGTGTAGGCAGAGACGAGCGTTACATAGGTACATACTATATGATGCCTTTATCCCGTGGGTGCAGGCAGAGACGAGCGTTACATAGGTACATACTATATGATGCCTTTATCCCGTGGGTGTAGGCAGAGACGAGCGTTACATAGGTACATACTATATGATGCCTTTATCCCGTGGGTGCAGGCAGAGACGAGCGTTACATAGGTACATACTATATGATGCCTTTATCCCGTGGGTGCAGGCAGAGACGAGCGTTACATAGGTACATACTATATGATGCCTTTATCCCGTGGGTGCAGGCAGAGACGAGCGTTACATAGGTACATACTATATGATGCCTTTATCCCGTGGGTGTAGGCAGAGACGAGCGTTACATAGGTACATACTATATGATGCCTTTATCCCGTGGGTGTAGGCAGAGACGAGCGTTACATAGGTACATACTATATGATGCCTTTATCCCGTGGGTGCAGGCAGAGACGAGCGTTACATAGGTACATACTATATGATGCCTTTATCCCGTGGGTGCAGGCAGAGACGAGCGTTACATAGGTACATACTATATGATGCCTTTATCCCGTGGGTGTAGGCAGAGACGAGCGTTACATAGGTACATACTATATGATGCCTTTATCCCGTGGGTGTAGGCAGAGACGAGCGTTACATAGGTACATACTATATGATGCCTTTATCCCGTGGGTGTAGGCAGAGACGAGCGTTACATAGGTACATACTATATGATGCCTTTATCCCGTGGGTGCAGGCAGAGACGAGCGTTACATAGGTACATACTATATGATGCCTTTATCCCGTGGGTGTAGGCAGAGACGAGCGTTACATAGGTACATACTATATGATGCCTTTATCCCGTGGGTGTAGGCAGAGACGAGCGTTACATAGGTACATACTATATGATGCCTTTATCCCGTGGGTGTAGGCAGAGACGAGCGTTACATAGGTACATACTATATGATGCCTTTATCCCGTGGGTGTAGGCAGAGACGAGCGTTACATAGGTACATACTATATGATGCCTTTATCCCGTGGGTGTAGGCAGAGACGAGCGTTACATAGGTACATACTATATGATGCCTTTATCCCGTGGGTGTAGGCAGAGACGAGCGTTACATAGGTACATACTATATGATGCCTTTATCCCGTGGGTGCAGGCAGAGACGAGCGTTACATAGGTACATACTATATGATGCCTTTATCCCGTGGGTGTAGGCAGAGACGAGCGTTACATAGGTACATACTATATGATGCCTTTATCCCGTGGGTGTAGGCAGAGACGAGCGTTACATAGGTACATACTATATGATGCCTTTATCCCGTGGGTGTAGGCAGAGACGAGCGTTACATAGGTACATACTATATGATGCCTTTATCCCGTGGGTGTAGGCAGAGACGAGCGTTACATAGGTACATACTATATGATGCCTTTATCCCGTGGGTGTTGGCAGAGACCAGCGACTTCCACTTGCTACGATCCTTACAGATCTCACTTGCTTCCTCATACTTCTTCGATATTTATCTTTGTTTTTTAACACTTAACGGTAAACAGGGTGAATTCTAAATCATTGACATCCCTTCTACTGGTGAAAATATTCATGAATATGAGCAACCTTTTTTTATAGGATCGACTCAAGTCTCAAAAAAAATCTGCTGTTTCATACTATTTTACATACAAAAAGTTGCTGAAATTCGTGAACGAATGGATTATGAATATGAATTTCATATGTTGAGTTTTGATATGCTTGCAAGGATAACATAAATGTTTGCCACCCCAGCACAGAATTAATATAAGTACTACGTACAGAAAGGAAACTCCCTGCCCCTCCCGCAATATGGCACCCCCCGCACTTCTCCTCCGTTCTTGTGTATAGGGACGTTATGACTATGAAAACGCACAACGTGTTACTGACGTGTTCACGGATATACAGTATCATTTGTAGTAGTAGTAGGTATATTTGACGCGCCGTTTCTATGAAGCCCTGTGACCCGAGTACAATCGAGGCAGCTAATCCTGACTCCTTAAAATAGCATTCTGTAATGGTGGATTTAACGTCAAATATGGCACACAACTCTTCATAAAGTTAGGACATAAATAAGTAGCATGGCAAAATGGAGGAAAGTATTATAATTACTGTCGAAATGCTGCGCCTGTTCCATGAGGAATTGCGATCCCTGCTCCCACTGGCGCTCCAGAAGCTGGTCGAGACTCTGAGCGCCGCCCGGCCGCCCTGAACCGACGCCGCCCTGGCAACACACATATACAGTCCATAATGGTAACCATAGTCGTCTTCTTGAAAAGATCGTCGAATCGAAACATCGTCTCAGAGGGTAGTACACAGAAATATAAATAAGGGTAGTGCTATTTGTTATTATATTTATATCAAATTATAGTTTTACGGAGCCTAAATACGGTTTATTTATTTTCACGTGCCCCTTTGCTACAACCCTTTATCCGCTACCGCTTTCAATAATGTTGCAATATAAAATAAGTACTGTCTCCAATTCAGGGTTTTTATATTTCTGGTCAGGCTTTAACTGGTGTATTTTGAAGTATACAGATATTACTTACAATAACATAACATAGAGATTCTAATGATACACTAAATCAAAGATACTATAGATATAGAATAATAAATAAGCCTAATTAGACAATGAATATGTATTTATAAAATAAAGAATATATAGTTATGTACCTAATTGGAACGCAAAAGTTTAAAAAAGACTTATTACATGTATACTTCTAGGGCTGTCTGGTTTGAATCTATGCGCGCTCTATAGATGGAACAGTATTATTTGTGTTGTCTTGTTTAGAAGATTGGCTACGACTACCCACATTTATTTTATACCAGCTTTTGGCCGCGGTATCGCCCTCGTGAATTTCCCACGGGAACTGTGCTTTTTTTCGGGATAAAAGGTACCCTATGTCCTTCTCCGTACTTCCAGCTATGTGTATGCGAAATTTCAGGAAGATTAGTTCAGTAGATAAAGCGTGAAGAGGTAACAAACAAATTCACTTTCGCATTTATAATATTAGTTAGGATTAGGATAACTTCGCTTCGAATGCTCACATTAACGTTACGTAATTACAAATGTATTACATTTAGCTTTTAAGTTCCTCTATAAGTGAAATGTAAATTTCTTTGAGAAATAAAATGTCTTTAACGACAAATTCCACTTAAGTTCTCTGTTTACCCCAAAGGTCGACTGTTAGATAATGCTTCTGCATTAAGTCCACCTATTGTGCCATACATGGATGTTTATCTATATATTTATTTGTTAAAAAATATAGTATCGTTGAGTTAGTATCCCATAACACAAGTCTCGAACTTACTTTGGGGCTAACTCAATCTGTGTGATTTGTCCGTATATATATATTTATTTATTTATTTAATACATATTATAAAACTGTAACTGGTCTGTGTCTGTACATAGATTTTTAAGAAAAAAAAAACTATGAGGGGTTCTTAGGGTCAATAGAAAGAAGCCAAAACCACTTTTTGTAGAACTTTTGTCTGTCTTTCAGTATGTATGTTTGTACGCGCATGACGCAAAAACTACTTGTGTTGTGGGACTTGTGTTATGGGATACTAACTCAACGATACTATATTTTATGACAAATACATATATAGATAAACATCCAAGACCCAGGCCAATCTGAAAAAGATCATTTTCCTGACCTGACCCGGGACCGGTGTGGCAGTCTAGCGTGATAACCGTTATGCCACGGAGGTCGCCTAGTAATGATCGACAAATCCCCCAGTGGTGACAGTACCGACCTGTGCAGCCTTGTTGATGAGCGGCGGCGGCACCAGCGGCTCAGCACCGGCCGCGCCCGCCGCGTGCGCGAGCAGCTCAGCGCTGAGCTGCTCCTGCAGCCGCGCGGCCACGCCGCTCTCCGGGTTCAGCTCATTGCCGAGCATGTGCGGCGCGGTGCAACTCACGCCCACCCTACTTTAATTAAAATGATTTTATTTAAAGTCCATTTATTCATAATTGTCCTATTATATAAACAATCTTCACAGTACTTTTTATTGAATTTTGTTGAAAATTAATCAAATGTTAGTTCAAACCTAAACATTCTAAAGTAAAACATTTATTAATCATGAAAGTAATTTCCTAAAAAGTCTATTTTAATTTATATTGTTGTAAAATCATAAAAAGACATATTAAGATTGTTTACATAATAGGACAATTATGAATAAATGGACTTTAAATAGGCTAATAAGCTAATGAGGTAAAAATACGTCTAAATAATATTGTATAGGATTATGTGACTAAAAATATAATTGACTGTTAATTTAATTTATTAATTCATTTATTTAATTACTTAAGGGCCCGTACTAGGCTAGATTGCTTCACATGATCGTCTGTAATATCTACATTAATGTAAAATTAAGATATAGCAAACTTCAGGACTAGCACGAGGGATTATGTTACTCAAAAACACGATTGCATAAAATTTTCTCGATAGAAAAAAATCGCGAAGTTATATATATAAGTTATAAATATTCTTTTGAAATGTCTGTTTATATGGGTTCTTGTGCCTGAAATAAATGAATTTTATTTTTATTTATTTTAATGAGGGATTTTCCGAGACCGAAAAAAAAATAGTTCCAGATGAATTCATAGGTGGCGCTTAGGCGAGACCATTCAAAAAGCAAAAATGCACGGTATTGGCATTAAAAAAAAAACCTAATAAAAAAACATCTCAAAAGAATCAATATTGTGATTTGTGCAACTGTCAAACTGTTATGTGATTTTTTTTTGCCTCTGGCTGACAATAAAAAGCACACAGTATAGGCACACAGCCATTATTACGACTCGGCTTTCAATATAACGCCATTTTTACGCCAATAACGCCAACACTTTTTTATACTGTTTTTTTTTTCTTAATTTAGCTGTCAGAAAAATCGCTCATTATTTAAAAATAAAAACAACGACTGACAACTTACGTAGCCTATGATGAAGAATGCAAGGAATCTAACAATACCTCTCACATCAAAATCTGTTTAGCCGTTCAGGACTTATGGTGGAATAAAAAAACTTACATACATACATACATGAACCCTGAAAACATAATATGTATTCCTTTTTTGTTCAACCGTGTAAAAATAGCACTTTCTAATCGTCGTATATTTGTTTTTCAGTAAGTTGACGTCATAAAATTACTCAAAGCTAATGTTACTACTGCCTCCAAAACCCAAGTGGAGAAGAGGCGGCGTAACAAACTACACAAACTGATGTACTCATTTTATTGACGTATTCTAAGCTCATTCTACAAAAAAAGAAAACGCTTCAATGCTGGTCTGGAAGCGAAGAAAAAGCAAAGAATATGCCAGTTGTAAAATTTTATGAAATAGGTTTTAACTCACATATAACCCCCAATAGATTCCGCTTGTATGGGCACATGGAATCATCACACTTACATGCTTTTGCACGTAGAAATGAAATTGCTTCATTAGTTGCGACCAGAACTCAGAGATGTAAGGTTGTTTCGTGAAAATTTCCAAAAATTTTATTAGGTTCGTTGAGTGTGTAAAAATGAGTACATGTTGCATAAAATGGCGCGGAAAATCATCAAGGATATCAAATCTCCAAAAGGATGGTATAACTTTTCACAAGTAAGCTTAATTATTAATTAATTTAATATAATTACGTGCAGAATTCACTTTATAATGGTCTAACTATGTGAAACAGTGAGAACTATAGTACCAAAATGGGGTGACGTTGATGTCTTTTGCAAGAATCTCTTTCTTTCCCAAGTGTCAAGTATATGTTTGTCCTTTTCTCGTTGACGTCAGCTACCGCTCCCGACCCACGCGTACTTCCTCTAAGTTTGGTGACTTTCGACGCGAACAAGCATTGAATGATACTCAATCTATTGGGGGTTATCTGTGGTTTTAACTATATCTGAATTAAATAAACAAACTTTTGCTGCCACTATTTGTCCGCTTTATTTAAAATAATCAAAAAAGACCTTCTTATACATTCAAGAGCAAATCGGTAAACACGACACCGTGATAACAAAGGATTATATTTTCTTGTTGAGATACAATTTATCGCTTGATAAGTGACATAGCAATAAATATATTACCAATTTATGCGCAGTAAATATCTAAAAGTAAAATAAGCAGGAATTGATACTTACTTTGATTCCATCTTAGGTTTTAAAGGCCTCTCCGAACCTGCAAAAAAGTGTTTTTGATTCAATAAATTTTACATAAATCAATTGCAGATTGTAAAACTTACATATACTAGACAGCGTTTGTATATTTTGCTTGAACTCGCAAATTTCTAGAACTATACCGGTCTGATTTGTAAAAAAAAGCATGGTCAGCAAGTACAATAAGAATCACTACAAGGAAAAATGATTTTTAACGCTAGGCAATAAAGTCTTTGCGGTATGGATGCATTTATGCAGCTGACTGTCCAAACATCAGGTAGGGCTATCCAGAATCCCAAAATTCCCAGGGGAGCGAAACCCCGCGGCACAGCCAATTGAACATCAAAATTTTGAGTAAACTGGTACTTAGTTTTATTTAAAAAAAACAGAATGACTATTTTTATCTCAAAAGATCTTTTCATTTTACATGTCATAAGTAAAAGTTAGTTCAATCTCTGGAACTATTGTATTTGAAAAATATTGCTGTATAAAATAGCAATACTACTAATATTATGCGAAAGTTTGGAAATGCGAAAGTTTGGATGTTTGTAACTCAATCACGCAAAACCTACTGGACGGATATCGATGAAATTTTGTACAGGGATAGAAAAACACCGGGAATAGCACATAGGGTACTTTTAATCCCGGAATTCCCACGGGAGCGAAGCCCCGGGGTGCCACTAGTGTTTAGTGTTTTATAAAAGAAGGCTGTCTGCAGACTACATCTAGTCTGTTCTAATAAATTATTAACTAAATAATAAACTGAACTAATAAATATTAGAAATGTGACATTTATTTTAATTTAATTTTGTAATTTAATAATTATTATTTTTTCGGGCGACTAATTTAATTTATTTTCGTTTTCAACGATATATGGGTTAATTGGGTTATGTTACCTGAAATAAATTGATTTTTTTTTTTTTATTAAAATTACAGTACTTGTGCACTTACGACCTCCGTGGCCCAACGGTCATCACGCCGGACTGCCACAGCGGTGGTCCCGGGTTCGATCCCCGGTCGGGTCATGATGGAAAATGATCTTTTCAGATTCACCCGGGTCTTGGATGTTTATCTATTATATGTATTTGTTATAAAGTATAGTATCGCTAAGTTAGTATCCCATAACACAAGTCTCGAACTTACTTTGGGGCTTACTCAATCTGTGTGATTTGTTACGGACAATATATAGGTATTTTTTTATTATTTATTTATTTACTTACTAGGCGAACTGGGGGGCGAATCTTTGATGGTCTCCTGGTAGATGGGTGCCGGGGTCGGTGGTGGCTGCCGACGCATGCTGGCTAAGCTTTGTATGCTTTGCGATGTTGATGTCTCTGTACAAGTAAATAGCTAAGTGTAAAAAAACACAAGACTCGCTCTAATCCTAATATTATTAATGCGAATGTGAGTTTGTTTATTACCTTTTCACGCTTTATCTACTGAACCGATCTTCCTCAAATTTCGCATACACATAGTTAGAAGTACTGAGAAGAACATAGGGTACCTTTCAACCTTGAAAAATGTCTTTTCCCGTGGGAAATTCACGCGGGCGAAGTCACGGGCAAAAGCTAGTATGTATAGTATGTATTGAATTGCGAATGTTCGTCTGTCTGTTACGCTTTCACGGCTAAACCACTGGACCGATTTGGTTTAAATTTTATATGCCACATTTTTTCCAAAAATCAGCCCCCAAGGGTCTGTCAAATTTTGTATGAAAAACACATAAGATATAGTTTTAACCGCGGGCGGGAGCCAAGGGCACCAGCTAGTTTTTTAATAGTCTTAACTAATATTATAAATACGAAAGTAAGTTTGTTTATTACCTCTTCACGCTTTATCTACTGAGCCAATTTTCCTGAAATTTCGCATACACATAGAAGTACCGAGAAGGACATAGGGTATTATATGTTTCATCCCGAGAAAAAGGACTGTTCCCACTATAAATTCACGCGGGCGAAGCCAAGCTAGTTGTAAAATTAACTCACGTATAGGCGGCGGGGGCGCATTGGCCATGGAGACGACGGAGGTAGCCATGGCTGACCGTTTCTTGTTCCTCATGGCGGCGGGGGGCATGGGAATCATGCCCGGGTCCTTGCTGGGGCCAGCTACGCCGCTTACGCTGATGACCAATTAAAAGTTAACTATAAACACAATTTACTATGATTCCACAAATAATTTATATCTTTGTTTTGTATCGAGAGCTCACACAAACTTTAAACAATGTATTACACAAGCTGAAAGTTCTTCTTAACTGTAATTTATTTGCGCTGTAACCACTATGTCTTATAAACATTAATTTGATTAAGAATTAAAGATTTATCATTATTTACGGACGCAGACGTACATAAGTTTTTTTCAATAAATTGAGGTTTTTACCTCTGATTTCTGTTCGGGTGGACGAAATTAAAAAATATATATACAAAGCAATAATATTAGTATTTGATGTACTGCAATTATAATATTAAAAATCAAGGTCACAATTTAATAAAATGTAGACTTTTTCGTTCATCCAAACAAAAATCCGATGTAATTAACGCTCCATTTATGTTTTTAATAATTGCTTATTTATTTTGTATATCTTTCTTATTTAATTTATTATTATTTTAATTTATTATGTTTTCAACGCTCCAGGCACTCCACTTATACAGTTGAAATTTCTTTACAGTATGAGATTTCACTCGCGTAAGCTCGTTCTGGGAAATAAAAGGGTTTTCATCACGTTGCTAAGAAACTTCGGACCAGTTCGCGAATGCTTCGCTCATGCGCAACGCGTTGCATATTTGTAAAGTCAGGAAATAAGTTTCAGTTCAATAATTCTTATATACTATGGCTAAATATAAAGTCTTCATATACACAATTTCTGCCAAAATAAATGATTGAAAGTTTACCAGTTTATACATTTGTAATAAGTCAATTAAAAACAAATGAAAATATCTCGCTCAATGGCTCTGCAGAATGATCATGGAAAATACCACTCCATAAAGTAAGAAAACAGATCAACGTTCATACATCATGAGCATAAAAATAGTAAACAACACGATATTACCATAAGCAATGCGATACGACTGGAGATAGATGGCTGTCTGCGGCTTAGAATATTTCTAGAATTGTTTTCCAGTTTACAATATGTACATGCTCATGAATTAGTTACAATTGTAATGTTAGTAACTACTACTATTATTATCAAGTACTTGATGGTGAAATATATGGATATTATGGGCGAAACGAAAGCAGCAAGGCTTCGATGGCTCGGCCACGTGGAGAGGATGGGAGAGGATCGCGCAGCTAAAAGAGCGTATAAGGGACGACCAAGCGGGAAACGACCTGTCGGCCGGCCCAGATACCGCTGGAGGGATGAGGTCCTAAAAGATCTGGTGGCCCTCCAAAGAGCCGACTGGCAGGAAGTAGCGCAGAACAGGAAGGAATGGAAGTTTCTAGTATCGGAGGCCAAGATCCTCTTTGGGTCGTCGAGCCATCGAAGTAAGTGATGGTGAAAACTAGTAACCACAATGTTTGAGAAGGCATAATGTTCTCATAGGTCATATTAAAAGCACTAGCCGAACCCAGGGGCTTCGCTACCGTGGGAATTTCGAGATAAAAAGTACCTTATGTGCTATTCCCGGTATTTTTCTACCAGTATACTAAATGTCATCGAAATCCATCCAGAAGATTTTGCGTGATTGAGTAACAAACATTCTCACAAACTAACATCTAATTTTTTTATAATAATAGTAGGATTGAGGATACAGGAACACCAATCATCATCAGCTTTCCATGATCCACTGCTGGGTATAAGCCTCTTTTTGTCTACGCAAACTTTCTCTGTCCTGGGCCATCGCAATCCAAATCACGCCAGCAACATTCGCAAGAAACCCTAAGCGCGTCCTAAATAGTAGACCTGATGGACGAAGATGGCAGGATACTTGGTTGGATGGTGTGCATAACACGAAAGCAGTCGAGCCTTAGAGACTGAAGAGGTCAGATGAAAGACAGAGGCAGTTGAAAAAAATTACTTAATCAGGACTAGGCACATCCAGCTGTAGAGCAATAGATGACAATGACTAATATTTTTATCAAGAATAATGACAGATCGACGATTAATGATGACTTTACTTTTTCCTCGCAAAAACTATTGGAAGGATTTCAATAAAATTTTACTCACTTATAGATAAAACCTGGCACATGGTGCAAATAAATCACATTTACAGACAGAACATTATTTTTGCATCCAAATAGTGGGCTATTTGAATTTTAGCGGTCTTTGCAACCATTCAGACAGCTATGAAGATTTGACAACGGCACACACAAATAAAATGGTGGCAAGTTAAGATTCCAAAGTGGATTAAACATTGGGACGTAATTTTAAATTGGTTCATTGGAAATGAAAACAATTTATTTGGTGAAACTTACAGTACATACTTCGCATGATCGCATGAAACTAGTACAAGATATTGCCTAGGCAGAATGATACACAAAAAACGTCGAAAAAACAAATCAAAATTCGTTTGTAACTTTTTTAAACTATCGCTTTTAGACAAACGTTGCAACGTCACAACTTGAACCTAAAAGAAAGAAGAAGAAAGAGTAACCAGCAGAGATTACGGTTATGGATTCTTTCGCAGAGCGCAAATATACATAGTATGTTTCGTTATAACAAAATGTTGTCGCAAAGCAATAGCTGAAAACATAAAGTCGCCAACTTTTCTTTTGTAAAACAATACAATGGTAACGAAAACAAGAAAATGCAGTCTGAATAAAAAGTTTCATCAATAAAACATTCGCCTTTTAAAAGTCAGGAAAATAAAAGGACCTTGACGTTATTTATCTTTGTTCTAAACGAATATATTTTCCACGACGAATAACAATGTTTTTTTATTTCTACATAATGTACCTACGACTGTGATCGATATCACATATTCGCAACAGCTATAGATCTTCAAAGATAGATAAATACAAATTTTCAATCACAGATAATAAATCCATACATCTCTGTTCGTCTATGAGAAATCCTCTGGGGGTCTAATATGATAAATTTCACATTTACTGAATATTTAAAAATGAGTCTTATAAAATCCCATATAAGGTAAATTTTCAAGTATTTAGGAAAAGGGAAATGGATCAAGGAGTAATAAGTTTAAGTAGAGTTAAGTTGTAAATATTTAGAGTAAGTAACCTTTGATTTTAAAACATCTTGACTTAGTTATTTTTTTTTATTTTAATTCCACTTCTGGTTCATCCAAAATCATTATCGATACATCAATTTGGCTATTTTGGACCGCCTGAGTGTGCATAGTGTACACAGACCATCACCATAGAAAAAAACCAGAGAATATTACGCAAAGCTCGACGCAGATGGCCTCACCAGCACATGCAGTAAACAAACAATCTGTTGCCATGGTACTCAAGTCAATACCATGTTTGCTAGTGTTGCCCTCTAGCGTGATACTATCGTAGTATATTCCATTAGGTCTCCGCTTGAGAACTACGTTGTCACATACACACATATTTAGTTATTCTAACTTCCTTCTTTTTAGTTGTGTGTAGATATAAGAACTGATATGTGTGTGAATAAGTAGATATGCAACAACATACATATAAGTGTGATTATAGCGCAAATAGCCCCCTTCAATTAGTCAATCGAAGGGAGACTTGATATCAATGTTTGGGGCCAAATTACAGGTAAGTACTTCATTGTCAATTGCCATCCTATTTTTATCTTGAATTTAAAAGAAGGTTCACATCATATGACGTTCGTAAAGGGTAGAGAGAAGGATTTCGGAATGATACTGCTGTGATTTACTCTAGCCGAAAAGAACTCATTTCATTTGAAATCAGTGTCAACTGTTGTTTCTTATATCTCAGTGTCATTAGCACTTGATGCTCACTAATAGATTTTGACGCATCATATAATAAGTAATAATAAATAAATCGTTTATTTTAGATCCAGATTAGGCTAATTTACAATATTTCAGTTGTTAGTTAAGTACATGGCAAAGGACCTAAGTGGAGAGCGGACATAGCTAAGTGGAGAGAACTGCGGTGCCTGCGATAGGTTCAAAATTAAAAAAATAAGCATTCTTTATTTCTTCTCCACAATCTACATATAAATGAGACAAAGTAACAATGTAATACAATTTTAAGATTGTGAGAGATTTATGCCTGAACTAAGCAGAGCTTTTATCTCAATACACCAGCCTCTCCCCACAAGATGTGACAGCATCGTACGGTAGGCAAGATCTTCTGTAAAGGTCATCAGGCTCCTTGCGCCCTTATAATACATCGTACAATGTAAATCATTCATATCATACATATGTATACTTAACTTACCCGGAGTCACTCTGCGAGACAGGATGACGAACGAAACCATACGCTGACGCACAAAAATCACAGATATAGGTCAAAGTCAATTTTTTTTATTGAAACTTGGCCTTCAAAGAAGGCCCTTTTTCACGTCGAAAACTAATTATTTAATCATAATATATTATGTCTCAAAGCTACAAACTACTAGCATGTGAACGAGTTCTGCGCCTAAAGTGGCAATGGGCGGGACATATCTGTCGCAGAGATGACGATAGGTGGAGTTAGAGGGTTCTGTTCTGGCGACCCCGTACAGGAAGACGAAGTGTGAGCAAACCAGCTGCCAGATGGTCGGACAATATCAAAAAGACGGCAGGGCCGTCCTGGACCAGAATCGCCGCATCAAGATCAGAGTGGAAGTAATCAAGAGGCATACGTTCAGCAGTGGACACAAATATGCTGAGAAGAAGAAGTATACTCACCCAGGTTTGTTGGGGTCCTGTTGCATCTCGTATGTGACGTTGAGTCCGCCCCAAGTGGACCGGCCCGGGACCGCGTGGGGCGCGTGTCCGATGCCCGGCTCCATGGCCGCCTGCAAATCAATTCATAAATTTGATGTTATTTTCTTTCTATTCTGTTATTTCTTACCTTTTTTTATCTTGTCTTTGTGTTTAGTTTTGATTAGCTAGCTTTTGCCCGCGGCTTCGTCTGCGTGAATTTCCCACGGGAACAATGCTTTTTCTAGGGATGAAAGGTACACCATGCCCTTCTCAGTACTTCTAACTATGTGTATGCAAAATTTCAGGAAGATTGGTTCCAAAGATAAAGCGTGAAGAGTTAACAAACAAACAAATAAACATACAAACTCACTTTCGCATTTATAATATTAGTTAGGATTTAGCTCCATAAGACGCTAACTCTACGACACAGTGTTTCGCCTAATGTGAATTCTGATGAAGCCATGTTTAGATAAGATGTCCTTCCTCTCCATAAAAAGTCTAACCCTTCTCTGCCTTCCGATTTCTGACCTATTTCTATACTTCCTGTTTTTTTCTAAGATCCTAGAACACTTTGTTCAATATCAGTTGAATTGAATGTTGACAGTATAAACACCAATACAGAGACGTGCACCACACACAGAATCGCTGACAAATATCTGTGAAAACAAGTACAAATATTTGCCCGCGCTGGGAAACGAATCCAGGACCTCCCAGATCGCAGATGAACATGGTGACCTACGAACTCTGGCGAATTCATCTAAAAATTCACAACCTACAGTCAGCAAGCCAAGTTATAACAGCCTCTATAGGCTGGAAATACGGCCAAATTGACAAATCGCCCCCTGAACTTCACCATACACCTTTGTAATAGAGTGCAATTGCATATCAAGTTACGCTGCTTGGACCTCTATCTGTGTGCAGCTAATGTTATGCTGTTGACCGTACAGTCGGCCACTATCGAGCAACACTGTTATCACCTCAATTACAACTGGCAACGTGACTATAACGATTACGATTATAACATATGCTAATGACACAATAAGGCTTGTGTTAAATTTTCGCACTTAACAGTGAGTTGTGCCAGTGAAATAACATCCACTGATCGTATGTAAACAAACTAATTTATAGACAAAAAAATTGATAAATTCAAATAATGTCCAGGAGTATTGAATTTGAAAAATCTGACACTACGGTTCGCGTTGAAGGTTAAACAAAAATATTTTCTACCTAAATGAGTAAAACAAACATACATGACACACAATAATTTTATGATTACGCATATTTTTTTACAATAAAGATCAACACATATTTCTTTTGATAAAATCAATTTAAAACCACAAAAATACGTTACATACATAGCATAAAAACAACACGTGCTACATGTTGCGGTCAATTTTTTTTTAATTCGAGCGCACATTTTCAACAACTGTAGCCCACTTGAGGATAATTTTAAATAACACATGTGACATGTTATAACTATTATTAACTGTTTGCAGGATAACAGTCGAAATCGTGTCAATATTTGTGTGGATGGAGTTTAAATAAAGATTCGAAACGCGATAAGAGGCACTCACCATGTCAAATGAAATTTAGATAAACACTAAAGCCATGTAATAATACACTATTATTAAATTCCCGCGTAACAGACAGAACGGACGAAACGAGTTATGCAACCATTGATATGTTAAATGGGGCAGATGTGCCCAGTGCACTGTCTGACGCTACACTGATCACTGAATGATCTCGCTCGTGGGTAAGGGAATCATCATAGTCACATGGGGCGCAGGTAGAGAGAAGGGTGGCAGGTAGCTACGAAATCGCAATTTTTAGCTAGGGTGGAGACCCAACACCATTTCTCGGAAACGAACCGTTATTTTTTGCTATTGTTTCAATTTGAAAACTTGACTTTACCTTCGACTGTTTATAGGTCACTAGCTTTTTCTATCGGCTTCGCCAGAGTTAATTTCGTTTTTCGAAACAGGGGTACAATTTCCGAAATTCCTTTCTTAGTGCTCACTTACGTTATATAATTTTTTTTTTACTAAATGTTTCTACGTTCAGTGGTTTTTACTTCTAATTTAAAAAATAATAATATAGATTGTTATTAAATAGTTATTTACCTGCTTTTGCGGTTGGTGAAATATATGTGGCGACGGTCCACACATTTCTGACGCAGCTGATACCTAAACGACATAAATATTGTGTAAATATTAATATGAAGTAAATCATGAGTTATTTATTTGTATTCACAGGTCTATCACAGCAATAGCAAGTCTAATAGTTAAAATTTGTAGCATAGCTATTAAGGGATTTCCTAAAATTCCCAGGACAGCGAAACTTTTAATAACAGTGAACAGAACTGCATAATAACATATCGTTATAAATGAGGTAAGATAAATACAAGATGAAGTACTCACTTGATATTTATACAATCTTTCGGAATACATTATAATAATGTATAAATCTTATACTAACTGCATTTAAAAGGCTTATTAACAATACTTTTGTACATGTAATTCTAATTTCATGTATAACTTTGAATTCAACCTATGTAAAATGATCGATCCCGTAGAAATGTCGAAAGTATAAAAAATAAACAAAGCAATAAAAAACATTAGCACCCGAAAAGTGATGCAAGTTCGGCTTATTTCATCGGTACCTCTACATATCGATGGGTTATTTTAATAAATGGGTAAATTTTACTTTTATTTTCAACATCTTATCGGCCAGTTCGTATAATTAGTTATTATGCTTCTGGACATACATAAAATGCTCTTTATTATTTACCAGCTTTTGCCCGCGGCTTCATCTACGTAAATTATACACCAAAACCTTTCTCATGACCCACTCCGTCCTTTGATGAAAACAGTATTGTAGTTTTTGAGTTTACTGCGAACAGACAGACAGACGCGGCGGAGGACTTCATTTTACGTATATAAATATGTAAAAATGACTATTTTTTTCTGTACTCTTGGAACAACAAAATATGCAGCAAAACTCTGTTGAGTATTTTTTATTGGCTACATTTTGGCAAAATATGTTTACGAATCCTTTATCATGCGCATAGGAATTTCATCTCAAATTTAGGCCGTAAGTAGCATAAGCTAGCAAAGCCTTATTTAAAAGGTCGATGAAAGAGGACCGACATGCAAAATGCACGTTTGGATATACAAACGGACAAGAGATCTGTTAGTAATAATAATATGTAGATATAAATAAATGAAGCTGTGTACACACATACATAGTACCAGTATAGTTTTTCACCGAAAATATAATAAATAATTTTTTGTAAAATTCTTGGGACAAGCTTTTATTGTTTAAATTACAAAAACCATTGGTAATGACTATTAGGAAATTCTCTCATTAGGAATCAACCATAGATGCCCTAAAAATTTATTGACATCGGTCAAATTTTAACTCGCTAAGTAAAGAGGAACTGTATCACCATTTTTTCAACCAACTTCCAAAAAGGAGGTTATTACTTACAGAGTACACGATTTAATCGAACATAAATAGCAAGTTACCAGCTCAACATAATTCATAACTACCTAATTAGTACTGTATCATTACAAAGTTAAGTTTGCTTTGCATTCGCGTACAATTCCTGTGCAACTAGGCAACTACCATTTAAGTTTGACGACATAAGTAGTAAAATTGTTTTAACTTCATTAAATACTACAGCCGTGAATGTTTTAGTTAGAAGCTTAAAAACTTTGTGTAAATCCTTTTAATTTTAAGATTAAAAAAAAACTGTTTCAGTTCAGTTCTGAAACGTTTTCTTTTTTAAAATCTTAAAATTAAAATTTTAAAAAAGAAACCGTTTTCATATTTTTTCAAGAGCTTAAAAATGAGGCAAGGTGTTTTAATAGATATATGCAAAAATATATATTCCTACCAATCCCATTGCATCCCTTGGTTCGATCGCGTTTTGTATCGTTCGACCTGCAATTATCATCTTTAATTCACATTAATTACAGAGTAACGCCCATGGGGTTTGGCCCCACAAAACGGAGAAAGGATGGATAACGACATTTATATAGCTACAACTACATGAACTACACTAAAAGCAATTTGTCGTTGCAAGAGCTGCAATTAAGGTGCATGTTTCTGCATTCTAGTGATACTTTGAAAATTACCCTTTTGTTCAATTAGGTAAGTTAAAATTCTTTATTGCACAAAACATAATGACAGAAATTTTGTGACTTAATTACAGGTGATGCGTACAATAATCTATAAGGTTTCTGTTTTTTTCATTTTTATACGGATCCCTAAAAATAAACCTATACTCACTTTGAGTCGTTGCGCCATCTGACTTTTTGTTAATACTTTTGAAACAATTAAAACTCCTGTAAGATCGATTGCAAACCTGAACAAGTTTTCAAAGAAGTTGAGAAATAAGGAAAACATTATTCGCAACTCCATAAAAATAACCGATCAGGCTGCTTTTTAATGTCCAAGATGGATTTTTAAAATTTTATTTGCACGTAAGATTTAAATATTATGAAACATGGGTTGTAAGCATGGTTTAGCAAAATAGTTCTCAAGCCACCACCAATCATGGCTATAATAATATTATAGCCGGATATTATCCGAGAAAGATAAACATATAAATAGCGATAAAAATAAATAAATTACAATTATTCGTGTTTCAGATTAATAAATCCTAACACATGTTATTCAAATATGTCAAATAGTTTTTAGGTTTTATAATGAACAGCGATTCTTATTCAGACATACAATAGAACATGGCAAAGGCGGAAAGGGGCCTATACCCAATTACCCAGCAATAGGTCACGGAAGACTGTGGCTGATACATAAGAACTATATATGTGTGTACTCAATGTTAAGAACCTGTGCGTGTGCGGAGAGGTTGAGTCCGTGGCTGGTGGAGGGCAAAGGCACCGACACGAGCAACGACGCCTGCCCTTCGCGTTCCTTGGCGCCCTACGCAACACCGCCAATTAGCTAAGAGCTTATCCAGAAGGGGCGAATTCGTCGCGATTCTCTCGTGCGAATTACGCGCCACCGTTGCGTCCAGAAAGAGCGTACCAACGCGCGGGCATTTTGTGACGTTAGCGCGCAGGAGTGTTAAACTGGACGCAACAAGGAGTCCCTAGAATCTCGACTCGTGCGAACCACGCGCGAGTCGAGGTTCTGGCGTAGTGCACGCGATTTACGCGCGTATTTTAAATTCGCGCGATGCTTGTGGATGCGATGTATTGGTGCCTAGTATCTCACGCGCGAATGAATTCGCGACGAATTCGCCTCTTCTGGACAAGGTCTAAGTTTCTAACGGAATTCTAGGGCACTTGACTCTTCATGCAACTCAGATCCAAAATTCAGGCTATTTTGCCTTGTTCCCGTGCAACATTTCACAAATTATCGATAGATATAGGTCTCATTTTAATTAAAAATCTTAGTAACAAAACAACTAGTTTTTTTTAGATGTATTTTACTAACAAGTGGGCCTTCCCGTGCAACATTTCACAAATTATCGATAGATATAGGTCTCATTTTAATTAAAAATCTTACTAACAAAACAACTAGTTTTTTTTAGATGTATTTTACTAACAAGTGGGCCTAGTTGGAAAAGGAAATATATTATTATGTCGATCGATTTAAAAAAACTATGGTCAATTTACATGGCTAATGATTCCGCAGGGAATAAATTATTTATCTAAAAGGGACAAAATGAATAACGACAGGATAAATGCTTAGTTGGATTTCATGAGTTATTTAATTGTTTTTAACAGAGTTTAACAAAATTTTAACAGAGACAAAACGGGGATAGCTTATCAGTCTTTACCATGCAAATAAGGGTGCTATCACGCTTTTACAAGTCGGTAGTTCGAAAAAAACAGCGATATACATAAAAAAGACATAGGGTGAAAAAGTTTTCTTGAATCTGATGATATATGATGAACCATGAAACATAGCGGTAATACATTAAAATAAACCGTACGATACCTATTTTTAGTTAACGGTAGGATACATGCAAAAAAAAATATAAACACTAATATTTTTCAAACATTTTTCATTTCGTTGAAGGTTTAAAAACTAAGAGTCAAGTGCCCTCTTTTCCATTATAAAAAATAAATTTATTGAAACGGAAATTTGGAAAAATAAAAAAAAATTATTAATAAATAACATTAATAATTAATTAATTTAATTTCACGAAGTTGTTAATTCCTAGAACTCCATTATCCCCTCTCTCTCTTTGACGAATATGAGAGAAAACATGAGTGTATGGTCCATTTATTCATAATTGTTCTATTATGAAAACAATCTTCTAATATCAGTTCAAACCTAAACATTCTAAAGTAAAACATTTATTAACCACGAAAGTAATTTCCTTAAAAGTCTATTTTAATTTATATTGTTGTAAAATTATAAAAAGACATGGTAAGATTGTTTACATAATAGGACAATTATGAATAAATGGACTTTAGGTAAGTTTCAATGCAATGAGGAGATGTGTTCTGTGGACGTCAGTTGTATCGAAATGACGACTTCAATTGTTAGTAATTGTGAAGTATAAATACCAATCAGATTAGGGTTATCGTATTACCGCTCACTATAATCGGGCCGAAACCTAAACTCCCGTATGACAGGTGTCATCAGAGTCAAGCCCATCAAGTTCAGAATTTTTTAAATTTTAAATCTATGCGCGGACTTGTAGTACTTAAACTTTCGGCTTGCCCGTTAAGGGAGTTCCATTGCATCCGTCTACAATAAATCGATAGTGAAAATGTAAAAAATCGCGATACATCGTTTAATTTATCGATTTATTTAACAGGGTTTGTAAATGCTGGAAATAAAAATTATTGCGTTTTAAGATTAAAAATATTTAACATTAAAGTAATACAAAAAAAGAAAGATAAAGGGACAAGAATTCACGCAATCGTATCGAATCGTGACATCAAGTAGATAATATTATTCACAATTAATTTATTATCCATGTTATTGTCGATGACAGCGACTTAGACTCAAGTTCAGACTTCTGATTAATAAAAATAATTATTTTATTTCTATTTGTTTTTTTTACGTAACATCAAATAATCGCAGCGATGCGTGATAAGGTACATCACTATTATTGTCAAAGTGACATACGTCATACGGGAGCTTAGGTTTCGGCCCGATTATAACTAGTACAGGCGAGTGACGTCTGTCAGATAGTACAATACTGTCATCAGTTGTCAAATTAAAATGACAGTATTGTACCATCTGACAGACCTCACTCTCCACTAGTGCCAACTAGTGAACGGTAATACGATAACCCTTATTGTACGGCTCTGAACTTAGCTGTTCACGCAACGCAAGTGTGCGTTTCGTCAAATAGTTCCTCTGGCGTCATGTTGGAAATAAAACTTTTTATATTATTAACTATCTTTCGCCCGCGTGAATTTCCCACGGGAACTGACCTGTTTCCCGGGATGAAAGTACCTTATGTCCTTCTCCGTTCTTCTAACTATGTATATGCGAAATTTCAGGAAGATTGGTTCAGTAGATAAAGCGTGAAGAAGTAACAAATAAACAAACAAACTCACTTTATAATATTAGTTAGGATTATTACTTGGATTAACCAATAGGTACTAAACATAATCAGGATTGTCTTAAAAGATGACTATGTGTACGTCCTTAGCCAAACTCCTTAAAGCCACTGTAACAGCTAGTTTCTCATATTATTAGTTTTACTGCCAACATGACGGCAAAGGAACTATTTGATGAAACGCACTCTAGCGAGGGATGTGACCTTAAATTGTGACTAAGTTCATAACCATCCTTTTATCATTAGAATAGCCTGCAAGTATACTATTATAAGCCCAGAAATAATGGCATGACATAGCTTCATTCTCACATAATAATGTAGGAAAAGGTTCTTTTTGGAACCAGTTTCACGGCCCATAATATGAATACCTATATCCATGGAACAAGCAGTAATGCAAAGCATATGAAGCCGTATGAATTGAAATATCGAATACCAATGATATATTATTGACATTTTAAAAACATATTGTCAATTGGAATGAAATCAAGATCTTGGCGAAAATAGAATGAAAGATCTACAATTTGGACGATGTGAAAGAAATTACTAACCTGATGCTGAGACGGAGACCTAATGTTGGACATGTTGTTGATACCGCTCGGCCCTGGCATTGGGCTTGGTAAATGCCTGTTGGAAAATAATATAAATTAGAAAAATTATTAATTATTAACCATAGACTTTGAGACTGGTTTTATCAAAATTAAGACGACAAGACAAGAATACTTTATTAGCACACAAGATTACATTTTTAGATAGATAAAGTAACTTATAACTTAAAAAAAAGGAAGATGAGCAAAAAGCGGCTTTATCGCTGAAAGAAATTTCTTCCAGGCAACCAATTGAGAAATAAAGCTGTAATTTAAAAACCTGAGGCCTGGCGCTTTGTCCATGAGGCGCAAAACAGTTTGTACTCTGACAACGCGACGTGTACGTGAACAGTCGGTGAGAGGACACGCACACATCGCTGCGCTTTGTGTGTGTGTACCTTCCTCTCTGTAGGAAGGATTATTTACTCATGTATATACATACATAGAATCTCGTCTTTATCCCTTGCGGGGTAGACAGAAACAGGAGTCGTGAGACTCCTAAGGTTACGCTGAATAGTGGGCTTTCTGACGGAATCGAGATTCGGATATAGTGACAAGTTGCTAGCCCATCGCCTATGAGTGGAGGAATCTCCAGTTTAATGCCCTTTCCCTCGATTGACTTTTACAATCTGTGTTTTTTACTAGTATTTTCACATTCTATGTTTTTCTTCGCTCCCAGACCAGCATGGAAGGTACTCATGCGGTTTAGCCAACTATACTTATAAAACACACACTACCCACACTTTAAAAGATTGCGCGGAAGTGGCGAGTTGGCGAAGGAGACTTAATTTAGAGTTTGTAGTTGCAATGTAACGTCAATCAAAAATGTTTTCGATGTTATTACCTGCTCATTTGGATAAAACACCTGATGACACTGACGAGAATTTATTTCGTACACCACACTGGCACACAGTAATTTCAGACAATGTCAAATCACAATGATAACGATTAATCACTTTTCACCTGTATCGCTTTGATCTTACCTGTATCACTTCAGAAATAGAAATGAACGTAGTCGGCGAACATCCGGCCTTATAAAGCCGGACTTTCCTAATTGGGACATTTCTCGAAATATTGGACACCTAATTAGCGAATGACTATTTATTTTATCGAGAGAAGAAAGAAAAGATGCTAGGTATCCTATACTAATATTATAAATGCGAGTATGTGAGGATGTTTGTTACTCGATCACGCTAAATCTACTGGGCGGATTTCATTGAAATTTGGTATACGGGAAGACAAATACCGGGAATATCACATAGCGTACTTTTTATCCCGATATTCCTACGGGAGCGAAGCCCAGGGGCACGATAGTGTTTAATATAAAAAACTATGGTTTGCGAAATGGTGTCTTACATTTTGCAAACCAGTCTTTTTTATTTCACTTTTTCGCAACCATAAACACTGACACACTATCATAGATAATGTAATAGTTAATTTACACTTAACTTCAATTACAAATATTCTATAATTATCTCCTCACTCCAAAATGCACTGATCCCGTAGGAAATTCACGCGGCAAAAGCTAGTATTGAACAGTGAAGAAATAACTAGTATTGTATATAATTGGATGTATTGTTAATAACACTGCGTTACACGGCACGTAAAAAAACCCGGTAGCTTTGAGGGTACAAAAAATTTAATTTTTTTTGTAACGCAGTGTAACCTACGTGTGTTTTAGTTTGTGTCATATTTTGTGACAAATAATAATAATAATATCCGATAGTCCGATCCTATAGCGAAGTATCTCATCGATCGTCATCTAGTCTCGCTCGGCAGTTGGGTCAAGAGTCAGATTCAGAATTCGGTACTCTTGGACACGGCCCGCATTGTGAGGAGATTCCTCTCGCTGAAGCCCTAACCACCGGTAGCTTCTTTGCCCCGCTACCGATGGGTTCCCCTTTTTTATATTTTTAGATGTATTTTATTTTTTGTAATATATTATTTATTATATTTAAAAAATGTAAAAAAGATGATAAATAAATGAATAATCCTAACTAATATTATAAATGTGAAAGTGAGTTTGTTTATTGGTTTGTTTGTTTGTTACCCCTTCACGCTTTAACTACAGAACCAATCTTCCTGAAATTTTGCATACAAATAGTTAGAAGTACGGAAAAGGACATAGGGTACCTTTCATCCCGGGAAAATGCACTGTTCCCGTGGGAAATTCACGCGGCAAAAGCTAGTATTGTAGTAAAGAAATAACTAATAACAATAAATCCTTTCAATCTATGCATGGGATAAGTCCGCCATTGAATATTTACCTTTTTAATTATGTTATTATGTTAACTATGTATTGTTAGTACAATAAAGATACTACAAACTAGTATTGTATATTAAACTAGCTGGCGCCTGCGGCTTCGCTCGCGTTAATCCTTTCTTAGCGGATGCCTACGTCATAACATCTTGCATGCCAAATTTCAGCCCGATCCGTACAGCGGCTGTGCGTTGATAGATCACTATGTCAGTCAGTCACCTTTGAGTTATAGGTAAAAGTGCGAATCGCAAAATTGTTCGGGCTTTTACCATTAAGAGTTGGTAAATCTTAGCTTTTACCGTAGTTCGAGCTTTTACAGTAACATATATATAGATGGATGTATTGTAAATAACCTGTGTGTTTTAGTTTGTGTCAAATAAATTTTATCTGCACTCGTTTCGAAATATTCGAATTACGAATTTGAAGATGGTTTTATAAAGACGTACTTTATAAACGCACATACATAAATTAATGTTCGGCTCGTTTCATAAAACTCATGTTTTAATGCCTCTCATTATGTATCAGTTGCATAAACTACTATTATTCTATAACAAATTACCTCGGGCTTGGCTGCGAGGCGGGGGAGTGTGCGGGGGGCGGCGGCGGGGGAGGGGGCGCCGGACTCACGCTCGAGAAATGTGACGTCGGCGGGTTTATTTCCGGGGTCGACTCGGTCTTGGCCTGCGGACATATCTTATAGATAGATCAACACTTGATTGCACCGTTTACAGAAAAGAACATACAAAGTAATGACAAAAAGTAAATACATAAACGAGCGCAAAGGCTTATACAGAGTGTTTGGGTAAACACCTGCATCCTTTCTAGGGGTGAAAGTCATGATTATGAGCAACTTTTTGTATGGGAGCGACTCTGAAATCTCAAAAAAAAAAATCAGCTGTTCCATACATTTTGGGCGAGTAGGTATTGTAAAATGTATGGAACAGCTGAATTTTTTTTAGATTTCAGAGTCGGTCCCATACAAAAAGTTCCTCATATTTATGAGTACTTTCACCTCTAGAAAGGATGAAGGTATTTACCCAAACACAGTGTATAGCTTCTTATACTATTTTCTACTAATATTACAGGATTGATAGATGTTTATTTGATTGCTACAGACACACAAAATACAAGAAAAGAAACGGCAGTTATGTAAGAACATTCCGGGGTTGACCCAGTATTGGCCGACGGGTATATCTTATATAGCTTCTTATACCGTTTCCTACTAATATTACAGGATTGATAGATGTTTATTTGATTGCTACAGACACACAAAATAGAAGATAAGAAACAGCAGATCCTTATGTACAAACATTCCAGGGTTGACTCAGTATTGGCTTCCAGGTATATCTTATATAGCTTCTTATACCGTTTTCTACTAATATTACAGGATTGATAGATGTTTATTTGATTGCTACAGACACACAAAATACAAGAAAAGAAACAGAAGTTATGTAAAAACATTCCGGGGTTGTCTCAGTCTTGGCCTGCGGGATCTTATATGGCTTCTTATACCGTTTCCCACTAATATTACAGGATAGGTAAATGTTTATTTGATTGCTACAAACACACAAAATACAAGAAAAGAAACAGAAGTTATGTAAAAACATTCCGGGGTTGTCTCAGTCTTGGCCTGCGGGATCTTATATGGCTTCTTATACCGTTTCCCACTAATATTACAGGATAGGTAAATGTTTATTTGATTGCTACAAACACACAAAATACAAGAAAAGAAACAGAAGTTATGTAAAAACATTCCGGGGTTGACTCAGTCTTGGCCAGCGGGTATATCTTATATAGCTTCTTATACAGTTTCCTACTAATATATAGAATTTATATAATTGCTACAGGTACAGATGCACAAAATACAAGAAAACACTGAAACTGAAAAACGGAATGAAACAACTGTATGTGTTGTTGTGGCTACAAATAAAGTTTTTTATCTATCTAAGAAAAAAAAACCAGCAGATTTTTATGTCAAAACATTCCGGGGTTGACCCAGTATTAGCCTGCGGGTATCCATACTAATATTATAAATGCGAAAGTTTGGATGTGAGTTTGTGAATTTGTGAGTTTGTGAGGATGTTTGTTACTCAATCACGCAAAATCTACTGGACGGATTTCGATGAAATTTGGTACAGAGGTAGATAATGACCTGGAATAGCACATAGGCTACTTTTTATCCCGGGAAAAAGCACTGTTCCCGTGGGAAATTCACGCGGGCGAAGCCGCGGGCAAAAGCTAGTATATTATAAAGCTTCTTATACCTATTCCTACTAAATATTATAGGATTGATAGCATCGATCTCGTTTCGGAGGCCAAGATCTACTTTGGGGTCACTGAGCCAGCGGAGTAAGTATGTAAGTAAGATAGCATCAATCAAATTACATTTGTAATATTTGATCGATGATGTTTACTTGATTGCAACAGACACACAAAATACAAGCACAATTTTTTTTTTTTTTTTTTCAAATTTTTTTTTTTTTTTTCAAATTTTTTTTTTTTTTTTTTACATAGCCTATGTCACTCGGAGGAATGCACATGAATCTTAAGTTAAGCCGTTCAAGACTTATGGTGAAATAAAGAAACTTAAATACATAAACCCTGAAAACATAACACTCCTTTTTTAGTCAATCGTGTAAAAAACAGTGTACAATCAGATACAGAGAAACAGGTTTCTTTACATCTGACTGTACGTAAACCGATCAGGTAAAGAGGATATAGAAACCTTTTTGATAACTTTGTCTAGTCCTTCCACGTGCTGCTCGGCTGCTTCTTGTCGTGTCTCCCACATGTTGTTCTGAGTATTTATCTCATTTACCTGTATAACAGAAAAATATAATGAGCTCGGGTTTTTGATCCCTTGGGAAATTCGGGAAATCCACTCTTGGTAATCCCCTACACTCCCTAAGGAACCTACATGGCAAATTTCAGCATCCTATGCCCAGTTTTATATTAATTCATATTTTTTCACATAGCAAAGAATACAAATGCACGAATAAATTTTAAGATAAAATAAATAGCGACTCTCACAATAATCCTAACTAATATTATAAATGCGAAAGTGAGTTTGTTTGTTTGTTACCTCTTCACGCTCCATCTACTGAACCAATCTTCCTGAAATTTTGCATACACATAGTTAGAAGTACGGAGAAGGACATAGGGTACCTTTCCACCACTTTGGAAAAACCACTGTTCCCGTGGGAAGTTCAAACAGGCGAAGCCGTGGGCAAAAGCTAGTAGAAATATAAACCCACGAAAAAGTATGCACAGAATGCTAATACTTTCGCTACTTTGTAGCTAGATCTAACTATAATAAAGCATGTATAGCAATAAAAAAATTACGTTTCATACATTTTGGCTACTTTGACAACTGGCACTCCAAACATTATGCGATATTTTTTTTATAAAATTTTTGATACAGTTTTCATAAAACTAGCTACTATCTGAAAAACTTTAAGCAACAGTGAATGCAACTTTAAAGATCATGTTTAGCGTGAAACATACATTTTTAAATCTAACTGGCATTTGAGTTGAAAAAAAATACATTTTTCAGGGGTTATGGTAGAACATCCTCCGGTTCTTTGGAACGTGGTAAATTTTATTTTACGTTCAAATGGCCCGCGTTTCAATTTGGTCCGTTCAGATAAAAAAAACAACTTTACCACAAGAGGCGGGGGCGTGGCCACGTAGTCAACCGCGGCGTTGTTGGCGGCGGTAACCGCTTTACGTTTCTTGGTCTGCTTAGTGTCTATGGAGTCTACGTTGGTGATCACAGACTCTTGGTACGCTGGCTTCGGTGGCGCTTGGACCACTGACGCGGTCACCGACGTACTGTTACCAAAAGTACAAGAATCATAAACTCCATTTATTCTTACCAGTCCTATCATGTAAACAATATTACCATGTCTTTTTATGATTTTACAACAATATAAATTAAAATAGACCTTTTAGGAAATTACTTTCGTGGTTAATAAATGTTTTACTTTAGAATGTTTAGGTTTGAACCAATATTTGATTTATTTTCAACAAAATTCAACAAAAAGTACTGTGAAGATTGTTACATGATAGGACTGGTAAGAATAAATGGAGTTTACGTGAAGTCCTCAATGGTCTTGTTGCCTTGTCTTAAAGCTCATATGTGACAGTCCACGAGAAAAGGTACGGCACCTATGGTTGTTGGCTCTTACGCCATTGTGCTTTATTTTATTAAAGAAACCAACAGCGTTTACACTAAATACAGTTCAATTCTTAATCTATGAAAAGGATAATAAAAGGTTTCTCTTGCTATTACAATAATATTGTCGATTAAATGGTGAAGAAAACGTAATGAAGGTGCACTAAATAACATACATAAATGTTAAAAGTGTAACTAGGTGTGTATGTTGTAATCACGGAAATATGAATAAGAGTGGAAGTGTTACTTGATAAAATTAGTAAGTGAACCGTGGTCGCCAAACGCACACATTTAAGTTATAAATCATACACTACACTACAGATGAACAATGAGCTTTATTGGTCATTTTTATTTTATCAAAGTGTATTAAGTCAATGCGACTATATCGGACAAACAAGTACCTTAAGTCTTCGACATATGGCTTAATTTGTACTGTACAAGAACGTACATAAGACGTTTTAAAGTCCAACGTCGACTGAAGAAAAAATTCCGCCACTCGACAATAGATGGCGTTTCAAAACTTTTGAGCAACTATGACCCATAAATCAAAAAGAATAGGGTTTAAATTAGCGTCAAATGAAAGTATTCCTAGTGCTACTCGATTAGTGCAGTAGCGGATTGATTATTGCAACACAATATCGATATCGATAGATCAAATTTTCATACAAACTCAGAATAATAAAATAGATTTTCTTTCTTCTATATTGTTTCGCGGATTTATAGTGTTATTATTTTAATCAAAAATTAACGTAATATTTTGTTATAAAAAAAGTGTGTCGAAATCAAGAAATTATTTTCCTCGAAATGCTCGGAACATATAGTACTAAATTAGTTGTCATCCAAACAACTCTGCCAGTTGCATCTATCCATTTTTCTTTAAAATCAGGATCTTTGGGAAACCTTAAAATTAATATTTCATACAATGTAAACAAAATATATCGATAAAATCCAAAACATTACCTTACTAGGTACATCACTAATCGAGTAGCATAGACGTTTCGGGAAGAACAGAGGAGCACGCGTTAATGACAAAATCGACCTTATATAAATGACATTAAGGTAACTTTTAACAAATAATATTTTAAAGTTTTTATTATCATTATTGAACTTTTATTTTAAAGAAAACAAACGAAATATTACTCACCTGTGGTACGAAACACCTCCATTTTTAAGATTAATTTTGCTACTGTTATTTTTGCACTCTAAAATAGAACAAAATGGCATTTTGACGAGGGAATTTCGACGAGAATTCAATGTCACGAACAAACTACTCAGCGCGAAGTCAGAACACAACTAGAATGACGAGCCGTGTTTGTTAGCAATGCATTGCTTACTTGTGGCGACCGCGCCACGCCTACTTAACACTTCCACTCTTATTCATATTTCCGTGGTTGTAATGATTTAATGAATGTGACCTGTGGAATGAGTTTACATAAAATTTTGAATACCAATAAGTATATAAAAAAATATATAAATTAGGATTTTGAATAACAAACATATGAAAAAAAATTGTTAAATTACATTGGCAAGCAATTGTATATTGTGCGTAGCTAAGTAAACTTGTACGATTTGTATTTCTGAACGATATAAACGCCAATAACCATAAGGTACATTTTCCCATAGATTGACACATATATTGCCGAGTAGCACCTAGGCATTTTTATGCAAAAGAAAGGCTCCAACTAACAGAGTTTATGTAACATATATTCTGGAAATAAAAACATATTTTTAAATGATTGTTACTCATTAACTCGCCTTGAAAATGACTTCAGTATGAAGTCGAAATTAGTCGGCGGTTCCGGCTAACAAGACGCGTGAGTATCCGTATTATAAAAAAATCAAAATCATGATTGTTCAATTACGCTGGATCTGCTGAAAGGTTATTAATGGCGATTTTGATGAAATTTTTACCTATGGTTATATATAGTTGAAGATCCGGGATCAAACACAAGCAACTTTTTTCAAAGTTTGTATGTATAAGCAATAAAGATATACTTTTTACCGCGGGCGGAGCCGCGGGCAAAGGCAAATATAAATGAAGACCTGGGTGGAGCAGCGGTGGCGGCCGCTGCAGCGGTCACCGTGGCCGCTGCCACTGAGCTTATAACTCCGACGGGTTCCTTGTTGCTCGGGGACGCCGTAGGGGGCGCCACTTTGGCGTTCACGGGTGTCGAACCGCCTGACGCTACAAACATCATTGATATCCTCATTTTATAACTAGTCTTATTAAAATTATACAGGGCTGTTTTGAAAACAAGTAGTGTCCGGCAACAGAATGCTCCAGAACAGCTACCGACAGCAATAAGCCAGGCACCAAGTTAACGTATTCTTTTCCCTCATCTGTTTTTTTTGTGTTTTAATGTGTTTTTTTTTCTGTTCAATGGGACTGACATGTTATCGACAAAAGACCCTAAAAAAAGATTAAAATAATAAATAAATGGCGAGCAATCGCAAAAGCAGCGGCCAAGTCCGAGAAAACCGATCCATAATTACGAATAATAATATTTTTTAATATTTTTCATAATCTTCATACTCTGTCAAGAGTAGTCGTTCACTCTTGACAGGGAGATTTTGGAAACAGTGGCCAAATTATTGCAGCAGATTTGGATGATGAAATTGAGTTGGTTTTCAAAGAAATCTATGTCAGAAGTTGATACAACATTTTTGCTTGTATTATGGGAACAAATGGATCGGACTTAATATGGAAAGTCAAAAACTATAAATATCTTTTGGAAGTAGTTGTAGTCCATGTTCTAAGCATATTGTACTTTGGCCAGTGGTAACAAAATGACACTGTAGGTGCGAAAGTTTGAGTGAAACTTACACTGTTTAAAAACACAAAAAATCGGACGGATTTCGATGAACTTAAAGGACTCTTATGGGGCTTAAGTATAGACATAGGAGGTCTTATGTGGCAACAGACATGGCGCCGTACTGTCCTGGCGTAGGCAAAAGCTATAACAAAAGGGTCTTACACGATCACGATGGAGAAACTTTGTTGTCTGCACCTTTCCCCGATGGGGGGATATAGGAAAGGAAAGGAAAAATGTGGCATATGTCTATTTATGTGCATTATAGGAGGTCTTATGCGGCGGAAATGACACATTAATGATACATCTGAGTTCTAAATTCTATAGTTACACCATACCTTTTCCAGTATTGGGTTGGTTCAGTTCCGCAGTGTGTTGGGGAGATGGCGCCGGTGTGCTAGCCTTGCTGCCCGCCCCGGCGTCGCCCGCCGAGGAACCACGGCGAGACGGCGACGGCTTCTTTTTGTCTGACGATTGATGCAATTTTCCGCCTAAATACCACACTCTTTGAAATGCTACTTGTGATTTAAGCAGTAAATATATATTAGCGAAGATGTTAATACCCCGGAATGGAAGTGAAAATATGTATTAATATTAGTTATGACTTATTTATTAGATAAAGTTACGGAATACTCGCAATTTTAGTAGTACGTTGCATAAATAAAATTTAAGTATTGGGCTGTACTTATTGAAAGAGAAACCCCAATAATAAATGGGAGGCTAAGTGATGCCCTACCATTAATTAATTATCGATACGCGACGAAAGTCGTGTTAGTTACACCATTTATAACTCAAGAATGGCTACACTGATTTACATGAAATTTGGTACACGGGTAGAATATTACAGGGAATATAACATAAGGTACTTTATATCCCAAAATACCCACAGGAGCGAACCCTCGGGACGCAGCTAGTAAGTATATAAAATAATAAGATTAGAAACGAATTATCACTATAACATGTAACATGCACTTTCATGCAAACTGTATAAAAGTTACAATCTAAAAATCTCAATAAACCGTTCTAGACGTCTAGTAGTATTTAGGCATATACATCAAATTCAGAAATTCACTTTTCAGTTCTATTGCAACTCGAACAAAAAATATATAAAAAAACACAACATGAATCTACGACCACCTCCTTTACACCTCGAGCAAACAGTGTAATAAGATAAACCTCGGAATCTAAACTGTATGCTTGGACAATATATCCTCGTTCCTTAGTACATAATTTTCCTTACCTATGGCAAGTGGATTGCCTCATTATTTCCACATCTCTAGTAGAAAGCCCAAAACTGCATGCTTACTTATATTTTTTTTAGAACAGTAAAACATAAGCTATACCGACAAAAGTCACATATTTCTAAACCGAAATGCATACACTTGGTTTGATCAAACTGAACTCTATTTTTGAGTTTTGACAAGTGTTTCAGGGTTAAAATTTAAAAAGACAAAATTTTTGTTTCTGAGAATTTTCCAGATATGTATAATTATGATGATTTTTATTAGTGTTAATTATTAAAAACATTAAATTATCTTGATGGTTTAATAAAAAATGTGTACCAAATTATTCGGTAGTAATTTTTACCGCCCGTTATAGAATCGCCAATTTCTTTTGCGCACATAATAGAAAAATGCCTTTCAAATACTTTTTCTTTAACGCTTTAACTTTTTTTTGCGCACAAGTAAGAGAAAAATGCCTTTTCAAATACTTTTTCTTATACGCTTTAACTTTTAGTTAATTTTCGTTTTTTTAAAGTGCGACTACTATTGAAAGTAACTTGTCAAGACTCAGGGCTCAGGCATGCAACATCTACAATCCCAACATGAATAAAATCAGAATAAAAACACACTCTTCTCGGACGCTTTGTGTTTCTTGCCGACAGGCATCGCTTCGACTGTGTCTTGGTTCGTCTCTGCAGCACGACGGAACGCCGATACAAAACAATATTATTAATCACTATGTCAATCTGTCACGTTTAATTTACATTAAAACAAAAACGGATCATATCTATCTTATTATAAAGATAAAGAAAGATTGTAATATAATATGTATATGTTTACGAAGCTTAATTTTAGAGCGTCTTCAAAATAAGTATAGAATCTCATCAGTAATCAAAGTACTTCACGAACAAATCACATTTTTGAGCTATGTTTGGAAGACACCAAAACGGCGCCCTTTACTAAATGACATTCTTATGACGCCATATTGTAGGTAATGGACTTTCCCAACAAAGTTTGATCTCTATACAATAAGTCAGAAATGATAAATTCAGACTGAGTCCCAAAATTAATCCGTTTAATTAGGTAATAAAGTGTATAACGATATGTGCGAATTGCAATGACAGGTTAGGCTATAAAGTATAACCTATCATTGCAATTCGTGCAGATCGTTTCAGTCGTAATTGTATGAACATAAAGTGCATTTTTAAATACGTGAAGTGAAGGTAATGTTTGCGTGCGGGTGCAAATTTCGAAATGGCGATATCTGATTCTGAAAGACTGCGTATGCCGCCTTCTATAAAAAAAGCTCAAGAAATATTCAGATTTTTGTGATCTATTCTAATTTAATAAAACTATTCATACTAATAATAAAGCTGGAGAGTTTAATTGTGTGTTTGTTTGAACGCGCTAATCTCTAGAACTGCCTGTCCGATATGAAACATTATTTCTGTGTATCAGACACATTTATATGAAGGCTTAGGATAGGCTTTTAATAATCCTAAAATTCCCAAAGAAGCGAATACGCGGGGCTAATATTTGTGACAGAAATAAGCTTACCCATAGGCTGACTGCTATTGGTTGGTGTCTTGGACGCGTTCGGTGTATTCTTGCCGGAGGCGGTGCCGCTAGTGTGCGATGACTTGCGTCCGGACTGAAAAAAAGAAATTTGGTCATTTACACATGTAACAAAGCCATTGCAACTTAAATTAATGCCTAACTGCCTTTATTAGCGCAGTCTTAATCATTGTGTAAAGATAATAATATAATTGTAATTAACTAAATTAATATGCGTAGACTTTTTTTATAAAACTATAGCTATAGTCCTATAGCAGGGCTAAGGTCTCCCCATCACTTTCCAAAGTTTTAATGTAAATACCCTCAGATCATCACTCCAACGCGACCGCAATTTTCCTCTCTTTCGATAGCCACCTCAAGAACTTACTTCAATTAAGTAAATTATATACATTGTATTGCCACACTTCTTTAATAATATCATAAGGTGTTATAGATAACCGACTCAAAAATAGAGGCTTGTATCTGAATGTCAGTCTGTACTATAAGTTCAGTATTTCGTTTAATTGTAATTATTTTGTTTGAAAGGTGGCAGGGGATTTAATATGTCTTATAAACGAAATAATCATAATTAATAACTATCATTAACAAATCGCGCCGTAAACAAATTATGTCCTAAAGATATACAGGGTTACTGGTAATTAGATGCGAATCTCTCAGGGAGTTGTAGGTAGTGTTCATTCTGTCATTATGATGTCTATCATCGACAAGAAAATGTATCGCACAAAGAGGACCAATATGGCAGGCTCATAATTTGTATTCTCAAAACAGTGCACCCGGTTCAATTTTTATCGTGAATTTCTGTGATAATACAATTCCATTGAGTTGTTTTTACCTCGTTATAAAGCTGATAAAATGTAGATATTTTTCTAATAATCTGCACAATTAAACACTAGTGATTATTTTGAGAAAATTTGCTTTTAAAAAGGCATTTGTTGCAAAAAACACACATTTTCGTTACGTTTTGTACTCCTGTTCCGAACTGGTCAGGAATTTCTATGATGTTATGATTGATAATAAGTGCTCCATTATCGCCCTTTATTAACTGTGAAAATAAACTGATTCTGACGAATACTTTTTCTTAAAAAAAGATTGAAACTTAGTTGGAAAAAAACATTAAAATATTAAATATCTCGAAAACGGTAAACTTTTGGATAACCCATTATAGGTTTAAAATTTTAAATCAATCCAAATAACACTACCTACAACCCCCTAAGAGATTCGCATCTAATTACCAGTAACCCTGTATATTATGTTCATTTTATAGTATGAATTTTTTAAAAGTTTTACTTTAGCATTAGCCATAGTGCCATGAAAGTACCGAACGAAAAACTTTTCTAGCAGTTTTAATTCGAAAACAATAATCGAGCGTAAAATTAAATACAAGAGTTGAGCAAACGAAGATTTGTCACGCCTGATTTATAAACTATTGACGTCAACTAGCCTGTAGCTAACTAATATATTATCGCTTTAAAAGTGCTATTATTGCCTATTTGAATCAAAAATTTTAACGGTAGGAAGTTTAAATATTTCATATACTTTTCCTGCAATGTGCATTTAAAGCAACATTATTATCTTAAGAATGCGAACAAAATTAATAACCGTGACATACTATTTCTGTGCCCAATTACGATACTATTTCAAAGTCGGACTTCAATATAGCACTGCACAGCAAAATAAACCGTCTACATCGCTAAACACATTCGTTGCCTCTTATATAATTATAGTTAATCGATCTTAGAAATATATTTAAAACTAGTTTTAAAAAACACGCATTTAAAACTATAAACCAAAATCAATGAATAGGAACGTAAACAAATCCTTAATTAAGTCAACAAAAAAGGCACATACCCCTTTGGATTTAGCATGTGTAGGAGTCCCACTGCCACTGGCCATGGGTGATGCCTCCCCCTCTTTCTCGCAACTGGAATCGCTCGATTGGCTGTCATGCGACACCGGCTTGTATGGCGGGATAGTCTTCACGTTACCGCCTTTTTTCTACGCAAGCAAATTAAGCATGTAGGTCTCCATTAGCAACGCGACACCGTCCATGGAGCAACTTAAGGTTGCATTAGCTTTCATGTCAATTGAAACAGGATACTTTACAGAATAATATTTGATAAGCGGCGCGTCACTAGGTATGTTTAGTTCACTATGATATATTTTCGCATTTTGATTTCCTGCATGGCGTGACATGGGCTTCATGATTTAATGCGTTCTCAAATGTTTAGTTCACATGCACAGACAAGGATCAAAAGCCATTGATTTTGGTTTTTAAGTACATTGGAAGTATCAATGCCCCGACACCCTTAACTTATGTATAAAATTCATAATTTTTCACGTCTAAAATTATGGCCGTGATCATTTGTTGAAATTAACATATAACAAGAGTTCGCCACATTTCGTTTGTGGAAGTGTCGTCTCTTGAACGGCCCGTGAGAAATGCAGCTGCAAATTTGAGACCGCGGGATTTTACACCGTGCACCTCCGACATTGACCAAAACACACGGGTGTGTCTTTAGCACCCGGCTTCCCGTATAACAAATATCGTAGTTTGTGTTATTATTTTTACACAAAATTTTAAAAGGTTTAATAGAGTGATGGATGGAGTGAGTGGATGCTATTTATTACCTTTTACGTACTAAAATGGTCTGTATGCCTCAATAAAATACGGTATACGTTAGAGTGGAACTAGCGAAATGATGGATACATGCTGACGAATCATTAATGATGATGAGTTAATAAATGGCAATTTCAGCGAACAACTATGCAATACACTACACTTATACGAATATTATAACTTTTACACGAGACGTTCAAATTTCTTCAAATGTTACGTCTATCTATACATATGTTTAATAGGGATATTACGGAGTTCCGACTATGATTTCGAGTCGTAATTCAGATAGGGTTTCTATCGACAGGTCCTATTAAAAATGAGTTAAGAAATAAGTTAAAACTTAAAGGGGAACCTCCCACCCTCACCCGCTTTCTGTCGATCGGTTATTTTTTTTATTAGTGATGAGAATCTGAGACGAAGTGAAAATATGAGATCGAGTGAAAAGTATTATTTTGTGTGACGCTCTTTGATTTGATCTCTGACCCCAGATCTAATTTCGTAAAACTAAATTTATACCTCTAAACTGTAACTCTAAATTCTTTTCAAATAAGGACACCTCCGTAACATCCCTAATACATATACCGTTATCACAAAATTCAACTTGCAAACATACATACACTCAAAAATCAGCTCTTCCACAGCCGCTAATATGTAATTTTAATTAAAAAATATAGAACACAATATAGTTACATAAGTAATTCGTAGAAAGAAATAATTTAGACATGTACCTTGTTGGTGACCCGCTGAGGCGTCGCAGCGTAAAAGATCAGAATTTAGAAAACATTTTGAACTTTAAAATTGCCATTTTTCTTCGAATTGTCAACCATATTCGTTTAGTCGAATTTTCATCAAATACGAAGAGAAAACATACACAAATGGATACAAGTAATGAGAAAAAATAGCGTCACTACATGCTGGATATACATATCTTTGACTCTGACACACAATAGTATGTTCGATAGTGATGTAAATTTTAACACCCTTTATGAAACTAGGTTAAATAAAATAGGGAACCCATAATTATAATTTTTTATTAGTATTTAAAATTTTTAAAAAAGCATATGTTGGAGGGGCCTATTCGATACACCGTGTCCTCTTTCATTAGGTAATATACCTATGCGTGCGTGTATTTATGCTCCCAATTGTAATACATATATAAATATCCAACATGTAAGAAAACGCCGTGGAATAGGTATCTACTTTTAGTGATTATTACAGACACAACTAATTTCTTAGAAACTAATTTTATTTTGCTGAATTAACCTAAGGCAGGTCAAACAGAGGCGAATCCGTGCGCGATTCGTTCGCGCCGCAAATTCGAGCGAGAGAGACTTATGAGCTGCACTAAGGAGTGAGCGGGACGCACATATAAAATCTCGCACGCGGAATTCGCGTCAGTCTGTCCTGAGCATATTGCAAGTTGATGACAAGCGTACACACAAGCTATGATTTTAGACTATGTGAGAACGTAGTATGGTAAAGTGAATACTGACCAGTTTGCTGTAGTGGTGCTGGCAATAGCCACAGTACTTGACGTTATCCAAATAGTTTCCGGCTTCCTCACAGAGTAGGCCGAGGGCTTGGGCGCAGGTCACGTGAAAAGGCTGTTTGCATCCTGTTAATAATTTTAGACAATATTTCTTAATGCACTCAAATTAATGTTTTATTTTAGAGAGACGGGAATTAAGTACTTATATCATTAAGTGGAAAGGCTGCTTAATAATAATATAAACAATATTTCTTATAAAATGCTCAGATCAATGGTTTTTTTTATATCCTACTTCCTACTATGTATAATATTATACTAGTTTGTTTCTCAATCACACAAAATCTACTGAATGGATTTCGATGAAATTTGGTATACGGGTAGAAAAATACCGGAAATAGCACATGTGGTACTTTTTATCCTGAAACTCCTACGGGAGCGAAGCCCCCGGGCGCGACTTGTAAAATTATATCATTGAAAATGGACTTCTGAAGAGACGGGAATGTCATATTAATCGACATTTGGAAAATTGTGTAGAGTGATGTTATGATTAATTAACTACCTATTGCCCGTAACATTAGGCGGGTCAGTTCTTCGTGATCATGCCAAATTTCAGGTAAAATATTTTTAAGATTATCCAATACAAATGACTTCTCTTTATAATAACAATTTAGATTTAGATATACTCAAATAAGTGTTTACCAGATTTATTACACTGCATACAAGCTCCAGCGGTAGCACGGTGAGATTTACCCAAATCTTGACAAATGTAACATGTCTGAAAATAAAAATAAAAATTTTTTTTAAAAAAAATTTTAGGCCCTCGATGATAAGTGGTTGGAAGTGTGAAGTGGCAACGAAGTACTACCACCAGTTGGAACAATATTTCTAATAAAAGCTGAAAATAAACTTTGATTAAAACTTTAATTTACAAAGCATATGACTTGCGATTTTTTATTCCTGAAAGTAATCTGGATAAAAAAATACCTACCTTGTTATATCTTTCAGGGGGAATCAGCCTCAAAACAATAGGTTCCATAGACGTGACATTTCCAAACCGGACCTCCGGTATGTAAAGGGCGCAGACCACGTGGGCCCAACCGCCGGTGTCGGTTCGCTTCAGGGCTCCGGATTTAGAGGGGCAGAGCTCGCATCGCTGGAACATTTCATTACATTAACAATCTTTTCCGTATGAATGAAAAATGAAAATGCGTTTATTTCTTTCACTACAAAGTGTTCAGCGTTGTCTCCAACTCGTAACTGGGGACAACACGAGCTGAGGCGTTCCTTTGTCTACTTCTGTGCAATTTAGTTAACACATAATATTAAGCTTAAAATTGTTAAAATTGTTTGCAATTTTTTATTTATTTATTTTATTCAAAGATACATTGTTAGGACTTTCTAGTAAGCAAAGTATGCCTGTATCAGAAAATCCTACTCTTTTCTTAACATACATTCATTGCTAAACACTTTTAATAAAAAATAATTCAAACAGATTATTTAATAAAAAAAATTAAAATAATATGTTTGTGTCTGTGTGTGTATATGTATGAAGTTTAAACTAGTCGGCGGTTTCGGCTAACAACACGCGTGAGTATCCGTATCAATAATTACAAAGATCAACAATCTATCTCGTGTTGAACAAATTCTTTCTTGATATGATAGCCAATTAAAGTCTACTGGAGGTACTGCAGTACAGATATCAACAAAACATGCCAAAATATGAATTTGCCTCAGAACCAAATCTCAATAGGACCTTAGATAAATAATTAAATAATGAATTATGACAGAATAAAAAGTGTAGTTCATACCAACATGCAGGAAAATATAATGACAAGAATACAATATAGATTATGAATAGATAAAACAACTAAATTAATGACTATATAGCTTGACAATACGCAATCAGTGTGATACTAAAACCAGCCTAAAGAATTTCTAAGCAAAATTTTAAGTTCCTACGAACTCGAAGCGAAGTCGAAGTCTCTACATTGATATCCTAATCGGTCAGTCAGCGTCCAATTATATATTTAATGTATATGTATAGATTTGACAAAGTATTGACTCACCACTTTGCCTTTAGTCTCTGGACTCTCGCATTTACGGCAATACCACGGGCCAGTTGGAACTGTGACTATACCGTAGCACGCTAAAATAATACACATTATTAAACAATGTCGTGACAAATATATAAAGAACAATTTTATATTGGTAAACTGGCAAATCAGATGTTCTGTATTTAAAATATCCTTTGGAAAACCCATTTAATAAAAAAAAAGATTCAATAGTTGCCTACTACAAAAGTTGCTATGTGCAATTTCATCGAAATCTGTCCAGTAGATTTTGTGTGATTTAGTAACAAACATACTCACAAACTCACATTCAAACTATTAGTGTGATGTAATAAGGGTTTATTTCAAACCAGTTTCGAAGATGTAACCTCTTTATCAGTGTTATGTTAGAACTGGTTGTTAGTTACTTTCAGATAAATGCAAAAAGACTCATGTTCGAAATATATTAATAATGTAATACAGCATAAGACAAAAATATCACCTTGGTGTACTGCAACTGTGCAACCATTCCCATCGCAATAGACCAGAGGGTTGTCGGGCCAACCTCGCTCATCTGAGCACACACAGCAACCTCCTACCATCTCCTTCATATTGAACACAGCATTATTACTCTAAACCCTGTAAAATTGTCTTATAATTTTCACTACATGTCACTATATTTCAATGTCGAATCAGCAATTTTTAATGAGTGTTACTAGCTACTATGTGGATGATAGAAATAATTGAAGATTGACTTAGATACAACAGTTGACATTCCACAAATAAGTCCCAGGAAGATAGTATGTTGTGCCATTGAAAAATAATTTAAATTAAATATTTTTCTAATAAGTTTGATCTTTTTCACATACTTCCCAAACATGCTAGCAAAGATCAAACATTGAAACAAATACATTAAATTAATTCAACAAATTCATAAACTTAATAAAATATAGGTTAAGATGTGATAATAGAAAAATAACAATTAACGCTACAAATATGGCTAATTTTTGTTTTCAATCAGTAAAATCACTTTTGTTTTTATAGAATCCATCCTATACTTTACAAAGTAAAATAATATGCAAAACAAGCTAAAAAAATGATGAGCACCAATGGAAATTGAAAAACACTTAAATGAGAATGGTGTGTACCCCAATGTTTTTTATCATAACACTAATGAATGTACAGCACTTCAAATTATAATGGCTCAAATGTTTAAATAATTAAATATATACTTAAATAAAATTCATATTTTTTTAAAGTCTAACATTTCAATTATTAAATTATGTTGTTTCTAGTACTTTTGATACAAATCTGGCAAGGCTACTTTGAAAGAATTTTGTTCAAGAAAAATATAGTTTTTTTGTCAAAAACATAAATTACATTGAAATGGTCTCAACCCTCGGACATGAGGATACAACTATTTAGAAGAGAGAGAACAAAAATTTAAAGAACAGTAAAGAAACAGAAGTATAGGAAATGAAAGGACTTTGAAGACACAGAAATTAAAATCAGCACCAAAGTGCAGAAGAGACACAAGGGGTTTGATTCAAACATAATGAAAAACTACTGAGTACTTTATCTAAGAGCATAAATTCTGTCTGCATATTAATTGCAGTGTAATTGTGAAGATGTTAAAACCTCAGTACTGTATTGTCATCCAACATACTTTTTGATAAATTGTATGTTGGATGACAAAAGACCTCAGCAAAGTTTAATAAACTAGGTCTAGGAGGTCTCTGAACAGAAGAAAATATCTTTTTACTTTATTTCCAGGAACAGTAAGTTACCAAATAAAGGACAATTATGTAATGAAAAATTATGTTTAACTTTCAAACACATACAATAAAATATAACACGTTAAAAAATATAAAGTTCCAAAAATTTAAAATTAAAATATATAAGTACATATATAGAGAAAGAAAACAAATATTTACCAGTACTGGGAATCGAACCCAGAGCCTGCGGAGTGGCAGGTCCGTAATATGCTTTTGCTTACAGAAAAATATTGAAAGAACTTCATTGAAAAGAGAATAGATTTTTTACACCCAGTCAGCAAATTGTCAAGTTAACTGATAAATTAAATAAATTTCTCTTATTGTAAAGTTAAAAGAAGCATTTATGTTACTATAATTTTCAGTACTTATCAGTATTTTTAGATATTTTTAACACACAGACCTAAAATTTTTACATTTTTAAGTCGGTATACCCTATTTTTTTTACCTTGGCTTCTCCCATGTGAATTTCATTTCTCGCCTATTTCATTCCCTTAGGGTTAGAATTTGCAAAATTTCTTTCTAAGTGCTCACTAACGCTATAAAGCGATTTCATCTATGAATTGGTATAGGTACCAATCAGTCAGCATCTGATTTGATAGATACTGTTCTGTTCTTAATAAGTAAGAACAGCCAACTTTAATATTTTTGTAAAGACCTTTTTGTTGTCTTTATTTTATGAATCCTAGCATGACCACTTGAAGAACAGTTAATTTAAATAGTAATCAATCAAATGAAATCAAAATATGATATGTTTATTTGTAAATACAGGTGTGAAAAAAGTAAGTTAACTTCATCACTTTCTATTTAATAATACTTCCATAAGTCATTGGATCAATCATGAACACAAAAAATGTTGCAGCTTATGCATTTTTACTGGTTTTATTATTGATAAAACAAACTTACATTAAAAAGAAACCAGAGTTAAAGTTGATAGACAAATTCTCCATAGAATCTCTATCAATATCAGAGTTAAGGTTGACAGACACATCCTTCATTCATAGTATCAAATGTGGTTAAAATAAATATATCTCGATTCTATTACCTACACAAATGATCAATACAGAGCCAATACAAATTGAAGTACAGATGGAGTATAATGCCGACAGCGCCAATGCCATGAAAATACATCTTCCATCATAGTAATGTATAGTTACCAAATAAATAAATATCCTGTCATTGTTGGAGTTGAGATATCAAATATCCGGTTACAACACATTCATTCATTTTAATTTGAATATTGACAAACTAATCGCCTCACCTGCGCCTACCATTAGCGACAAAAAGGTAGTCAATTGAACACAATCGTAACTCATGTGATTAGCGTTATTTAAACTTAACAAAAGAAAAAAATATATCACTTAGGAGACTGAAATTGACTTCAAACCCCCCACACGGCCTTAATATAGTATGAAAATCTATTTGGCTGCCATCTAATCACAAGCAAAAGCCATGTTGAATTTATGGATGCATTTCATTTTGTTTTGTTGATGCAGCCGTGACTTGACGCGTTTACGAAGCTAGAATTTTGAGCATTTTTATTGCAACAATATTATCTGAATAATAATTTGATTCCGTTTTACCGATTAAATGACTTAAATTGCAAAAAAAACAACGTTGGTGCATGTTTTTTAATAAAAGTAATTAAATTCAAATTTAAACTGATGGTTAAAATAATAATATTGTAAAAAAAAAAGTATTCACTTGTTACTTGCTTTGTAAATGCACAAGCTTCACAAGGGTGTTGCCGCAGTAAAATTATTTTCAGGTTTCATAATTTTGACACCAGGTGGCGATTATTTTACCGCCCTCAGGCAAAACTTCTAAAAAAATCCCCTGATATTCAGCTGTCCTAAGCTGTTTTAGAACCATCTAAAACAGCTTGGGACAACTGAATATCAGGGGGCCGATTCCACTAATTAAAAACGTAGATATCGTGTCTCAATTGCAGTGGCGGCGCTAGGCGTCGGCGACGTCGGCGACCGCCGACGGCCTCGCACCTGAGGGGGCCTCGCAAAAGTTTTACAAATTATTTAAAATTTATTTATTTTTTCTTATTTATTCTCATACACTTGCGTGAGTGAAGTGTGTGAGTAGTACTTTAGGGGTATTATCTAGAGTCATCTGGCAACACTATGAAAGCTATTTCGCGCGCGACTCTCGGAACGGGGAATCCCCGTGTCGTATATTTGTATGATACAAAAAGGCCTCGCGTACCTAATGTCGCCGATGTCCAAGTGTGGTCTAGCGCCGCCACTGCTCAATTGTGTCTCAAACGAGAAAGAAATAGAACTAAAATGACAAGATCTCTGTAACACTTCTATGTTTTATTACGATTACTTTGGCTTTTGAGACATAACTGACTTCAAGGGCCAGGAGTAAAGCACTGGGTCGCCGGGGAGGATACAGGATTTTTTTCTGGGGGATGACGACGACGCCGACGACAAGGGCAGTGGCGGCCTATGCAAGCAACATATCGACATCCGCCCTGCAGCTGTTGCCGCCCGCCTTGAAACGAATCCTCAAGACGGCGGTAGGGGGTTTAAAAAAGGGGATTTTGCCGCAAAAAAATAGCAGATACACTTGGGCAAAAAATCCAACAAACTGTTAGAAATAAACTTGTCACAACACAAACTCTTATTTTTACAACTCTGAATGTACTTTTATGGAATCTCATCCACAGCAGGTACACTGGTGAGTTCTTTTTAAAGAATATGCATTGTCATCAAGCGTGGCAATGCTGCCAGCCTCCTAGGCACGCTTCCGCGGGGCAATGACCTGCGGGATACTTTCTACTTATAATTTTAATTTATTAGATTTTATTTTTTAGTTAAGTTTTAGTTTATTTTTCAATTAGTTTTAGTTTATATTTTAGTTTTTAGTTTATTTGTGTAAGGTTTATTGTAAATGGTTTGAACTAATATTTGATTTATATCATCGACAAAATATTAACAAGTTAATATTTTATCGATGTTTATATTCAACAAAAAGTACTGTAAAGATTGTTTACATAATAGGACAAGTAAGAAAAATCGGATTTACTTCCATGAACGCGCCGTTTACATTGTTATAGTACTCGTACCTACCTTGGTGCTAGTTGCTAGTAGGGTTGCTGAGGATTCCTCTTCCGCTTCCTCATAATGCGGAAGTTAATATATATAATGTATAAAAATAAAATATTCCTCTTCCGCTATCGCTTCCTCAAAATTTAAGACAAATTTTTGAGGATTTTTTCTGCGCATGCGCGTATCCATCCATGGCAATGCCACAGCCATCACGATGCCGATCCGAACGGGTATTTTTCTTGTGTGCGTGTGTATGTGAACTCTTCAACGGCTACACCGATTTTGATGAAATTTTCTGTGTGTGTTCAAGGAGATTCGAAAATGGTTTAGATTCACAATTTGGTCCACTGGAAAATACTCCTTAAATGAGTTTTTGTAAGTGTACGAACAGGACAACGTCTGTCGGGTCCTCTAGTATTTATATCTTAATGGTAACTAATATTATAAATGCGAAAGTGAGAGTCAGGTTGTATGTGCTCGGAAACACAGACGCAGGTAGGGAGGATTATAAGGAAGAGGTGGAGGTGGAGGAAGAGGAAGTGTCAAGCACAAATTTAGAGGATGCGGATGAGGATATTTTTTTGAGGAAGAGGATGCGCATGAGGAAGCGGATGAGGAAGAGGATGATATGAAATACTAGCTCTTGCTCGCGGCTTCGCCCGCGTGAATTTCCCACGAGAACAGTGCTTTTTCCCGAGATGAAAAGTACACTATGTCCTTCTCAGTACTTCTTTACTATGTGTATGCGAAATTTCAGGAAGATTGGTTCTGTAGATAAAGCGTGAAGAGGTAACCAACAAACAAATAAATAAAAGCAGCCTGTAACTGCGCCCAAAAGTCGTGCAAAAGGGTTTTACGCAAGGCTAGATTCAACCATGTTAGCCGAATAGGAGCGAAACTAGCAACCTACCCACCGAGCAGTAAGCAGGTCTGATCCCTATCGAAATCGGTTGAGTCTAACTTCTGCCGTCCTTCACTACCTCCTATGCAAAAGCCAGATGGTTCACTAGCTCATTCTGCAACTGAGAAAGCAAATTAATTTGCTGCTCAATTTGTAAACAACTCGCGTCTCGACTCTGGCTCTATGCAACCACCTACCATAACTCGTTGTTATTCCTCAATACCAGAGTTGACAATCCATAACAAAGATGTCCATAGAGCTTTACTTAATCTTGATGTGAATGAAGGTAGTGGTCCCGACGGTAACCTGCAAAAGTTCTGAGGTGTTGTGCGCCTGAGTTGTTACCAGTACTGACGCGTCTGTACCGTCTGTCTCTTTCTTCCAGTGACCTCCTCAGTGATCATCAATATGGTTTCCTCCAGGGGCGATCTACTGGTGATCTTCATATGTACGTGACACACTGTTGGAGCGAGGCCATCGAGAAACATGGTGAAGCAGTTGGTGTTTCTCTTGACATCTCGAAAGCTTTTGACAGGGTTTGGCACGCTAGTCTGCTGAGCAAGCTTTCAACTTACGGCATCCCTGCTGGCCTCTGTATATAGCTGACTTCCTGAGTGAACATTCGATCAAAGTGGTCATTGATGGCCATCAATGACCACTCAGCCGGCTGCTCGTCTGATCCAATGGCTATTGACGTCGGTGTTCCTCAAGGGTCTGTTCTCTCTGCAACACTTTTTCTGCTGCACATCAATGACCTTCTTATACACCCGGTATTGTTGGATATGCAGATGGCAGTACTGTTGTGGAGAGGTACTTCTCCAGTGCAGGGATTGACGGCGATCAGTTAAAACCAGAGAGAAAGACCATGGTTGAGCGAACTGACCAGACGCTAGACTAAGTATCCTAGTGGGGAGAGAGTAATCTGGTCACTTTTAACGGTTCCAAGACACAGGCGTGTCTATTCACCGAAAAAAGGAGCCCTTTCATCCTGGCTTCTACTTTTCGGGGTACATCGGTTCCTATAACCGACAAGCTTGAACTCCTTGGCATAGAGTTGACAAAAAACCTCAACTTCGGCACAACCATCGAATCCAAAGCCCAATCAGCTGCCAAAAAGCTTGGCATTCTCAATAGGGTTAAGCGATATTTCACACCTGGACAGTTTCTTACTCGTTACAAAGCTCAAGTCCGATCTTGCATGGAGTACTGCAGTCACCTTTGGGACGGCTCGGCGAAGTACCAACGGCGAAGAACGCAGAGCCAAAAGAATAATCGGCGACGAAAAATTAACGAACGCTTAGCTCCACAGCCTAGCTCATCGTCGAAAAGTTGCCTGCTTGTCGGTTTTCTACCGATTGTACTTCGGAGATTGTACTCATGAGCTGCATGAGCTCATACCGCCTGTTCTACAACTTCTTGGTTAATATTCCCCCCGCACGCACCAAGCGCTTTTCGTCATCATTCTTGATGCGCACAGCGAAGCAATGAAACTCCCTACCTGCGTCTGTGTTCCCGAGCACAAACAACCTGAGTCTCTCAAAATAATGTCGGCCGTTTGTAACGTACGGCAAACTTAAATCTGCCTGGTTTTCAAATTTATTTATTTACTAGCTGTTAGCCCGCGGCTTCGCCCGCGTGACTTTGGCTTAGAAGAAAAGTCTTTTTGTGTTTCAAACTGTTTCCTGTGTTCCAATCTTCGATTTTTATACGTCTACAGAAAATGCTCATCAGATTAACCAAGTTTTGCTAAGGCGCCATTTCCATATATGTTATAGTGTAGCTGGTATCTTGGAGCTTTTCATCAAATGTTTCAGATCTTCAATTTTTATACGTCAGCAGAAAATGCTTATCAGGTTGAATGATTTTTGCTAAGGCGTCATTTCCATATATGTTATAGTGTAGCTGGTCTCTTGGAGCTTTTCATCAATGTTCCAGATCTTCAATTTTTATACGTCAGCAGAAAATGCTTATCAGGTTGAACGACTTTTGTTAAGGCACCATTTCCATATTTCTTATAGTTTAGCTGTTCTGTTATGGTTCTTCATCAGGTGTTCCAGTTTTCAAAATGAATTATAGCCTATATGTTGCCCAGGCTTAATAGCTATACAACAAAAAAAGTTTCATTAAAACCCGTCCAGTAGTTTTTGCGTGAAACGCGTACATACATACAGACAGACAGACAGACAGACAGACAGACAGACAGACAGACAAGAAATTCCAAAAAAAAATTTTTGCTTTCTATTGTTCTTTTTAAGTGTCCCTCTATCCATTTTAGTCAAAAATACTAAATGTACAGACAAAATATTTTTACTGTTTTATTATATGTATATAGATAAGTGCTTTTGCCAAATTTCATGATTCCAGGTGAACGGGAAGTATAGGTTTTGATTCCCTTCTGAAATCGCGTTTAGCGTAGACACAATATTTGCGATTTGAGGCACAGACCTAGGAAAAGTAGATAATATAATATTTTATTAAGATCGAGTTTACAGTGCAGCCGGATAAAAAGGGAAACTGCATTTAAAGGTCATAAGGTAAGAGACAGTAAGTAGGAGGGGCTGCTAGAGTCGGGGTGCCGACATTGAATGGGACTCGAATCGATGGTGTTGGCGCCGTTCAGTCTGGTCCGTGTTGACGTCACAGGGAAAGTTGGATCATTATACCTACAGACGTAGACTTGGATTCCTACCGTTGTGAAAACAGTAGGTATTCTCCACAGACTTAAATATACTCTTTAAAAAAATATATTTCTGTGGGATTCTCTGAATTTGGGGAAAGTTTTTGAGTGTCTTCAACCAATCAAAAATTAGCACAGATGTCGGCTATGAAAATAGAAATTTGAAAAAATACAAGTCGATTCTGCTTACCTAGGCGTAGTGTATTTTGCATTACTCATACTCTGAAAGTAAGTCTGAAGTTGCCTGAGGAGCGTGGAGAAAGTAATACTTTTCAGCCCTAGGGAGAATCGTTTTCAACTGACAGCTGTCAAATTATAAAAAAAAAACTAGTTCTATTTTCCGTTATTCTATTGAACCATATTCCAACTTCCTATTCAGCCACGGTGGACCGACGACCTGGTGAAGGTCGCGGGTTGCGCATGGATGCGGGCAGCGCAGGACCGGTCGTTGTGGAAATCCTTGGGGGAGGCCTTTGTCCAGCTGTGGACGTCTTTCGGCTAAGAGAGAGAGAGAGATACAGCCATTCAATATATTATGTAAAATTGAAATAACATGAAGAATATATTTCTTTATAATTTCTATAATATAGATTTTTTTATCATTTTTTTAATGATGGAACCAAATGAAAAGAATCTAATAGCTAAATAGTTGGTCGGCCACAGAAAAAAAAATGCTGGAAGCTAAAGCCGTAATCCGATCATTTTTTTTTCAAGTTTAGAGTTTTGTTTATGCTTCCGTATAATTCATTCATCATTTCTTTAGCTAATTCATGTTTTTATTTTTACTTTCCTTCTATTCGTAATGGAAAGCACAGTGTTTACCTCGGGTGAAAAACTTCTTTAAGTCCCTCGAACTAAAACAAACCGCGTCTCGGGTCTTAAAAAAATTACTTTCACCCACTCGTTAACATTGTACTATTTTTTGGCTTAAGTAAAGTCAAAATCACGTACTATTATCAATGGTTTTTCAATAGTACTGCTGTGCTTTTTGCATGCTAGCAACTCTGTAAACAAGCTAATTATTTAAAAATAAAAAACACGACTGACATCTTACATAGCCTATGTCATTCGGGCTAATGCAAGGAATCTAACAATACCTCTCACATCAAAATCTGTTAAGCCGTTCAGGACTTATGATGGAATAAAGAAATTACATACATACATACATGAACCCTGAAAACATAACACTCCTTTTTTGGTCAGTCGTGTAAAAATGACTAAAATTTTCCAGATATCTAGGACAATTTGGACAATGTCAGGACAGTTTGTTTTAAAACTTGCTGCGATTTTTGCAGATCTTTCGCTTGCTACACTCATCACTCTTGTCATTTGAATCATCAAATGTGATGGTCCCATTCCTGGTTGGCACAGATATCACAGCATCCTAATCCTGACTAGTAATCTATAAATATGAAAGTGAGTTTGTTTGTTTGTTACCTGTTCACGCTTTATCTACTGAACCAATCTTCCTAAAATTTCGCATAGTTAGAAGTACTGAGAAAGACATAGGGTACCTTTCATCCCGGGAAAAAGCTCTGTTCCCGTGGGAAATACACGCGGGCGAAGCCGCGGGCAAAAGCTAGTAATTATAGGTACAAGAACTTTATGAGGTGTGCAGATACGGTCAGATACCAGCATTTACCTAGTTACACGTATAGCACGCACTCGACGCGACGAAATACAACATAATGATAAGGGTAAACGCAACAAAATTTGCATTCCAATGATCAAACTGCACGTTTTCTGATACATAATCAGATCTCAGCTCAGAGATGTACCTCGTCGACAAATTATTTCACTAACCCGCACGTCTGTGTTCTGAAACGTGCGTAGGCATCCTAGGGAAATTTTCGCGGCTATGAATATTCTTATTTTGAAAAAATACATCTCGGGAATGCCGCCAAACCACAGAATAGAAATTGTATCTATTTTGTGGCCAAACCGTAGATAAAATAGTCAAGTGTAAGTCTAATTTGAAGGAATGGTTCTATATTCTAATATAAAGTTTTAATAAAAGAACATTTTTTATGTATTTTTTTTCTTTCCATGTTTTTCTTTTTTTATTTTCCATGTTTTTTCCTATGTCTATGGGTTTTACTGCCCTCATATTAAGTAGCTACATATATACACTTCATCAAATACATAAAAATATTTTTTGTATAGCCTCTGCTCCGCCTTATCAAGCCTCAATTCTTAGCTCAGATTATACCTACGTCATGTCCTCACTCTGTTGAGATGTGAAGGAAACACAAACAAACTCAGTAATAAATATGTTTTGATAGCAGGGTGTCTACTGACTCCCATTATGCTATCGTATGGCCAGTTCTAAGAGAAATATATTTTGTTAAAAGATAGCTATATATTCCGGAACGAACACTTCCTTTCCCTTGAATTATTTTTCAGTGAATGGGTAGGCGTTTCTTTCCTACAGGTCATTCATACGTTCGCCTCAATTAAATAGGTATATTTCATGTATCCTAGCGTTCATAACTATCAAAAAGTGTCCCAAACAAGTAAATAAAGGCCCGGGAGAACCGCCTATGCCCTAATTTTTCACCGGACTTCCAAACGCACTGCGGGCTATCATCCATTCTTAGTTTCTATTCCTCCCACCAAGCGATTTTCGTAATGCGTTTAGCACATAGAAGGAGTGGAACTTCTGCCTGCGTCTTTGTTATATACAACCTGATACCTGACTGTCTTCAAAACCAGAGTGAATGCTTCATCTTGTATAAAAAAAGGTTCTGCAAAAATGAATTACTATACCGGCTCCTAGAGTTCCAAACAAGATGTCACCCGAGGCATTTTTTTCCCGCGGCCATTTGCGTTGTTTTCCCAATGTTTTTCTACGTCAATGGCGTCAGTTTCCCGCCAAAATTTGCTCGCAAAGCGTGGGCAGTTGAATGATGGAAATAAAGAGGTGTGGCTGTGAAAACGCGATGTTTGTTTGGTCAATGTCAACAAGAAATAATAACTATACTAGGGGAGATATTTAGGTTGAGTTCTGTTGTGAAAAGGTTGGCTCAATCGGCAACAGATATAAGTACCTATATTATATGCATAAGGTGTGGTACCTATTTTCTTTGAAGCATGTATTGTTTAGTTGTCCCACTTCTGGGCAACTGGGCAATGGACTCCCCTTTTACTCCCATAAATCTGTCCTGTGACTGTGCGGCAAACGACCTATTTTTTTCGGAGTATTTCGGAGTATATAGATGAAGTATATTCATCTTAGCTCTGGGTCGGTAGGTAGTGCTGTTCTCTGCATGTCCTATAGACATAGAAAAAAAAGGCATTTTTTTCTAACTTCTGCGCCACGTGGCTTCGCTTCCGTGGGAATTTCGGGGTTCCGGATAGCCTTTCTCTTATAATAGCTGTAGGGACCCGAGGGGTTTATGAAACAGAAACAATTTTATGGCAGTTCCAGATATTAGCGAGTTCAAACAAATAAACAATATACCAAATCTTCACAGCTTTCAGAAAAATACTTCACGCGTGGGTAGCTAGGGTACTTAGCTACATCACACATTGAAATCTTCATTATCTTAAATGAGTCACGTAAGTGTAGTAAGCGCGGCAAACCACACCCATACAAATGACGCAATGACTATTGAAATAATGATACCACGATAAGGCGAATGAAGCCATGGTACTGAAACTAGCAAGCTTATAGTTTTAATTCGAGTTTTGGTACAATTCGTGCCTATACCAGTTTGAAGGTGCTGCACAACTCACAAGTAATTTGTTTTACAGGCAGGGCCTCAACAGTTAACTAGTAAAGTATTTATTTTCTCCAATGGCACAAAAAGAAGAATAATATTTGCATAGAAATTGAAGGAAACTGGCATCTGTTGAGGTCAAGGTTGAGGTTAGGCCTCTTACAACTGGATATGAAGGATTTTTAAATAAAATTTTATTAACTAAGGGTATTGTTCTATAGTAGTACCTTTTTATCTATTAAACATAAGTATATTATGTGTTGTTGAGGGTCCAATCCAAATCTGTGGATTGGATATACACCTACCTACCGAGTTTGATTAGATGGAAGAAGAAATAGAGACTTTAAATTTTTCTCACCTTTACGTTGTGAAATTCCATCCTCACAACGTCTTTAAGTTGAACCTCAGAACAAAATTTGCCCGTGGACAAGAGAAGGGACCGGACAAGGTATGAGAATTGTTAAAAATATATGTAATTTTATGATAGAATAGATACGTATAATTAAACACATTTTGCGACTTTTTAACACGAGTTTATTCTCCTGAGCTATTTTATTAGAGTTCGAACTTTTTGGAAAAGTCCATTTTCTACGCGTGACGTTATATGAATTCACGTTTTAGTATCGTCCAAACATCGCTCAAAAACGTGAATTGTTTTTTGCTATATCTTGGGAAATACTTTGGTTATTGATGCGATTCTTTTACGGATGATTCTATTATTGTGAGATATTTCGAAAAAGCTTAAAAAAAAGTTGTCCGGTCCCCTGCGCAGTTATATTCTGACATACTATCTACCTACCAAAACTCTAGGTTCAGCGGGTACATATATATAGTATGTATGTATATAAAATCTATACATATAAAATTAGACGCTGACTGACTGATTGGTCGGATATCATCTCAGAGTCCAAACAGCTGAACCTTTTTTTTTAATTAGCCTAAAGATACGATTGAGGTTCGAATGAACGATTCCATAGTGTAGGACCTATACTGTCCCACTGCTGGGCAAAGGCCTTCCTAAGAACCTAGAAACTTAAAATTTAGCAGAGAGGTACTTTACGAGTACCTATATAGCGTTAGTGCGCACTGAGAACGGAATTTCAGAAATTAATTGGAGGTGAAATGGGTAAAAGCCGAGGGAAAAAACTAGTTGCAGCATACTTCAGTCAACTGCATATCAACAACAACAAGAACTCTTTATTGACACACAAGAAATTACATTTTAAGATACATAAAGTAACTTACAACTAAAAAACAAGAAGGGAAGATGCGCAAAAGGCGGCTTTATCGCTGAAAGCAATTCAAGAAAGCTATCAAATAAAAGCTAAAAATAGCTAAAGCTATTTAAGCTAGCTAGCTTATCAATCAAGTTGCTGGACCTCTCGCGGAAACAGAGCGGCGAATTTGGTGAGTTGATGGTGGTGTATTACAGACTCGAGCATTATTGTAAACACATTGGACTTTCAGACAATGTGATAAGGTATTAAATTGTGTACATATCAATGCTCGACGTGACTGTACAGTCGAGAGTCAAAAGTGCAGTCAAAATCTACCAGGCATTATGATCATTAAGGCTAGGCAATAAGGAGGACTTTATGACGCTTGACTGTACTACATGCGGCGTCGTGGTCTCGTGGTAATTGTACGAAGCTCGGACGAAATATAAAGACGATTGCCTTCCATTCCACCCCCGTCGTCACACAAATTTTCTTAGAGAAAAGTCATTAGGACATGTCTTCTTTATTATATCGTCCGTGGTACGGAGTCATATACCAAAACTGATGGGTTTTAGCGCCTCGCGTGCTAACTGTGTGACTAGTTTCGCACACCCGTCAAAATTAAGTGAACTAGCAATATGAGCAAGTTAATTTTTACCGGCGTCGTCATATTTGCGCCGCCGATTCTAGTTAATGATACCTAACTATTTAACACTTAACGCCACGCCGGTCGTGGATGGGCAAGAACAATAGATTCTGTACCTATCTAATTTGGGTACCTACCTATAATGATTTTTAATACGGATACTTACGCGTCTTGTTAGCCGGAACCGTCGACTAATAAAAAAAAAACATAAAATCTATATGACTATTTCTCACGTTAATTTTAATCAAATTAATTTGGGTATAAAATAAAAAAAGATCCTGGACGGTTTGCTATTTTCAAAAGAATATAACTTTCCACATTTACAATTTATGTTTCTATCATACACAAGATGACTGAAAAGTAAAATAGGTACCTGTTTACGTATACTCCAACACAATGAAGCCATTACTATAGCTAACTCACAATGCTAATATACCTAACTAATTACAAAAAGCAGGATATTTATTTTACATAAACCTATATAAAATATGGTAAGTATTGGTATATACTTATTGGTATAGTTGGGTAAAGGTAACAACGCTCAACTGCGTATAAAGCGCTCAAATTAGTTGAAAATTCATCGTATTTTCTGTAGGTGCTAACTGCAACCTAACTAAAGATCTCATAATTCATAGCTGAGCGTAAACCTCTATTCTGTTTTAATACAGGCACTTTAATCAACCTTTATTTAAGGCAAAAAAAAGAATAATAAAAAACTCCTCTGGTCACGATAGGCGATGAGTTTCTTTCAGCATTTCTTCTCAGCAGTGGTCGTTCCGAAATGTTAGTAGTTTGTAGCTTTGAGATTTATAATACTTAACGCATTTCTGTAAATGATTATGACGTGAAAAAGTGCCGAAGGTTTATTTTCATGATTGATTCTTGAAACTTGATTTTTTCTAATTTAAAAAGACGCGCCGAAAGTTGGTGATCTCTGAAAGTTCATTAAATCCGATTAATAACTCAGGAAGGCGGCGAAGTGACGACATTTCGGAGTAAATATAAATAGGATAGTACATCTCGTCGTAATAACCGTTTTATGACAAAACTCATAATTCTGATGTAACGACTGATTCGAAAACAACATTAGGGCACGCTTAGACCGTATCCTTTTAATGTTTTTGATGTATGTTCTAAGTTCTCAATTGTAAAAAGAGCTGGGAGGACTTTGTCCATAAGTGGGACAAGTCACATTTAACATTTGTAAATAACGTATTAGAAACGAAGTATATTAAGTAACATAACCCATTCAAAACGCACTTAAATTATTTCAAAAATTGTTAAGAAATTCAGAAACTTGGTGTTTTAATAAGGTCTGAGGTCTTAAAGTGAGGGGACGTTTAAGTCTTTTGTTCTGACAATCGAGGACTGAGTTAAAAACACATTTTTTGTAGGTACTCGTATCTGTCTGGTGCAGCATATGTTTCATACAGTTACATTAATCACAAATCTACATGAAAAATAATCAAAGTTTACCAAAATTGCGATGAATCAGTGAACGAAAACAACGTGATAATGAAATGTAGAAATAAATATTTTTCTTAATACCTAATATAGTTAAATAGTAAAATTAGTATTTTTTAAGTTCATTTTAACTCTTAGCACATAAGTATAAATTATGTTCTAACTACCATTCATCATATGTCCAACTTCGTGCGGTCTGAACGCGGCTTTGATTTTATTGCTAGGAAAGCTTCCGCGGAACCAAAGCCACACTTGATTTCCATACAGACTGAATAGCGTAATCACCTTTTATTGTATGTTCGCCATAATATTTAATTGGCACCAAGAATATGGCTGTTTCAACTATTCAAAAAGGCAAATAAATTTTTCAGAAATAATTAATCCTCTCTCTCTCTCTCTTTCTCTCGCCAGCCGAAAGACGTCCACTGCTGGACAAAGGCCTCCCCCAAGGATTTCCACAACGATAATTAATTAATTATAGTCATGGAAATATCAATTAATTATTATTCAATTAATCCTAACCACCTAAAATTATTTATTTATTTTATTTTTTAAGCAAACACAGCAGTTATTAGGAGCACCCATAACCAGAGAGCATGTATGAAGAGAGTGATGAGTGTAGAGGAAGCAAGAGAGATCTGTAAGGATCGTAGCAGGTGGAAATCGCTAGTCTCTGCCTACCCCTACGGGAAAAGGTCGTGATAATATGTATGTATGTATGTTTGTACAACAGTTAACAATCACATACAATTTCGTAACAATTTCAACATAATATAGAAACATAATAAACATAAACAACACAATATATAAAAACGTGAATAAATGCGAAAGTGAGTTTTTTTATGTTTGTTTGTTACCTCTTCATGCTTGTTTTTATCTACTGAACCAATATTTTTCAAATTTTGCATATACATAGTTAGAAGTACTGAGAAATACTGGGTATATTTTATCCCGGGAAAAAGAACTGATCATGTGGGAAATTTACTCAGGTAAAGCCGCCTGCAAAAGTTTACAAGCTGTGATTAAATGTAAATGACCTGAATGAAAACTTATTTGAAAATTCACGTGTACATGGACAATCAGCAAGCATCACCAGAGAAGCATTATTCTTCAGCAGACGATCATTCTGATAACTTAAACAATAAAATATAACTCAATTTATTCTTGTCACGAATCACATAAAAATCAAATCTGATGATCGTGTCGTATAACTTTGAAATGCTCAGTTGTCATGAGCGAAGTGACTTAGTAGCAACGTGCGTAATTTATTTACAGAAAAACAATGCAATAGCTAACAAAAAGCGGCTAAGTGCGAGTTGAACTCGCACACGTACACCAAGTCGTTCTATTTCTCTACTCTATTTCTGTCTATTTGTCTACTTAGATCTTTTTCTTAGGAACGTCTTGAGATATCAAGTTGAAATTTATATCAGATACTTGGATCTAGATAGAAAAAAAATCTAACTTGTAATTAACATTATGTAATAAACAACGCAATCAAAAGATACGAGCCTAAATGATTTAGCTTTGCCGTTTAATCTAAGTAAAAAGTTCAAAAATCACAGAAAAAAAGGGTAATGGCTGACAGACAGATAAACAACAAAGTGATCCTTTAAATATTCCATTTTTTTACGAAGCACGGAACTCAAAAAAGAAGGTTGAAGGGATATTGTAGAGACCTCAAATAATGTGATAAGGTAAGAAAAATTGAACAGTGGAATATGTAGAGCTACAGCTTCTCAAACTCTACACCTTAGTCAAAATGCCTTGCGTGCGTGCCTTGGCCGTTTTTCACGTAGATCACCTATAGGCTTGTGAGAAATCACTTAAGGGAGAAAGAAATTACAAGCTTATGGATCCGTGTAAACCCAGCACCTATTTTGTATTCATCTTTTGTTTTTCTACGTCGATAGAATCAATTTTAAGACTACTTTACAAAGTAAAAATAGACAATGTCTACATTTAAGGTGTATGTGACGCATAAGTTCCACCAACGTTGAAAACATTCCTTAGAACATGTATCTTCGAAAATCACGTGCTTTTGTTTGTATAGGTATGATGTATCGATATTTTTATGTACCTACGTACTGTCAACACATATCAATTTTCCCAGAATGACCTCTAAGATTCTATGCGGCGGTAATAACGGTGAATTTGCAATGTATTTGAATTGGTTTATATGTTGTCGACTGTACAGTCACGAACATTGATTAAACACTTCAGTCCTTATGAAAATGAGATAAGGTCTAAAATTGGATACATATCAATGATCGTCACTGTACCTAAATCAAAACAAGCCTAATATAATTATACAATGTAAACAAAATAAGATCTTACTTAAGAAGCTTGGATGTTACAAGAGACTAAAAAAAAGGAGTGTAAAACTTATTTTATAAATAAATACAAAATATCTTAGTATCTACATTATTTGTGGTACAAATCTTGTCAACAATGGGGTCCTGCTGGTGAAAATAGATAACTGATTTAAATACGTTTAATGTAAAATAATAAATAAACCATAAGGAATGGGGACCGGACGAGGCATGAGAATTGTTAAAAATTTGCAACGTTTTGCATGGTAGAAAACAAATAATTAAACTTATTTTTCATTACTCATACTCTGAAGTGAGTAAGTCTGAAATTGTCTGAAGAGCGTGGTGAAAGTAATACTTTTCAGCCCTAGGGAGAATCGTTTTCAATTGACAGCTGTCAAATTATTAAAAAAAAGTAAGTAGAGTCATATTCAAAAGTTATGGAAAAAAAACTAGTTCTATTTTCACGTTATTCTATTGACCCATGTTCCAACTTTCTACACAGCCATTCAACATATTATGTAAAATTGAAATAACGTGAAGTTAAAGAATTTAATTTTTTTTTAATAAATTTTTATAACATATTTTTTTATCATTTTTTCAAAAATGGAACCAATCTTATGAAAATAATCTTAAATAAAAGAAAATCAATGAAAATAATCTTATACCTAGCTAAATAGTTGGTCAGCCACAGAAAAAAAAATATAACAACAAAACCCCGTCTCGGGTCTTAAAAAGTTACTTTCGCCCACTCGGTAACAATGTACTATTACGAGTTTTTAGCATGAGTTTATTCTCCTGAGTTAATTTATTAGACATGCTAACTTTGGAAAAGTTCGTTTTCTATATATGTATATTGTATAATATATTTTTATCATTTTATATTCATACTAGCTGCGCTCCGGGGTTTCGCTTCTGTGGGAATTTCATGATTAAAAGTACCCTATATACTATTCCCAGTATTTATTTACCTGTATACAAAATTTCATTGAAATCCGTCCAGTGGATTTTGCGTGATTGAGTCACAAACATCCTCAAAAACGCACATCAAAACTTTTGCGCATTTTTATTATTAGCAGGATGGGATAGTGAGAAGTAGGATTATATTAAGACACGCGTAAAAGTTGGAGGTTCTGGCAGAGATCGGAATATTTCTCCCTAATTTATAATATACTAGCTTTTGCCCGCGTGAATTTCCCACGGGAACAGTGCTGTTTCCCGGGATGAAAGGTACCCATGTCCTTCTCCGTACTTCCAGCTATGTGTATGCGAAATTTCAGGAAGATTGGTTTAGTAGATAAAGCGTGAAGAGGTAACAAACAAACTCACTTTCGCGTTTATAATATTAGTTAGGATATAATTTGTAGAGACCATGCAGCAGATATGTTGGATTGGATCTACTATCTACAGATTTGATTTAGAAGAAACATTAGTAGAGACGAATTGGAGGTTAAGATCTGGGTATTTCTCTCTAATTTATTGGATAAATTAGTAGAGACTAGCAGATTTGTTGGATTTATTACAGATAAGATTTAGTAGAGACAAAATGAAGGTTCACGGTAGGTGGATATTTTATCTGGATTTTTACTTACTTACTTAATATATTGACTAATATGTAGAGACTATCTGATATGTTGGATATATACACTACAAATAAGATTTAATACAGACACTTACAAGTTCATGGTAGAGATCTGAATATTTCTTCATGAATTATTTATTATTTTGTAGAGACTAGCAGACGGACGTGGCTAAGGTTAGTGGTAGAGTTTTTTTATTTAGAAGTTTGTGGAAGTTTTCGAATGACGATGAATTTTTATTTTTCTATTTCAATTTTGACTTCACTTACATCCGTAAATCAATTATTTTATATTATTAATTTAATTATTATATTTTTAAACGATATATAATGCTAAAATTCTAAATACCAAAGTTTTATGGGAGGATGTTAACAAACCTCAACATGTGGTTCGAAGTTGATGAACTAGGAACACGTGTAGAGTAAAACTTTGTACATTTTTGTATCTCAAACTTCCCACAGAAGCGTAGCTTCGGGAGCAGTTATTATATTAATGGATAAAAAATAATGACGCTTATATATGTTCTAAAAAAATGGCTTGATGACTGTCTTCGCATGACTTCTTCAGGTAATTAGGTATGACGCGAATATTTTGGGAGCTGCGAAGGTTGGCGATGGTCGGCGGCGCGACGCCGCGCGGCGGGCGTCCCCGCTCGGCGGCGCCCGCCGCGGCGCGCGGCGGACCTCGCGGGCTCACTCCACTTCGCGCGCTGAGGCGCGCCCTCGTTCCGTTCGTTCGTTCATTGCCGATTTACCCGCAACAGCGGCACGACGTAATCTTGCCGACGCGTCTTCCTAATTTTGAATAAATTTCCTTTTTTTTTTTAAATCACATTGTTCATCATAAACACAGATAAACTCCACCGAGTGACCTCCGGATGTCACGTCCGGAAGCGAAGTCGAGAAAATAAACAAAATTCTTAACTTTTAGCGTAAAGTTAACTGCAATCATTGCAACTCGCTTTCAGCCACGAAGTTTGTTTAGTCTCACTTCCGAACCCACGAATTTGGGTATTCCAGTGATAATATTATTTCGATTTATATTTTCATCAGAGGTGGATCCGAGAAGAAGCGAAAATGTCGAAAAAACATCTTCACAACCAAGCTGCTATACCGTTAGCTCCGGCGGTATTTAAGGTGAGTGTTTTATTTCTCTACAATTAAATATTTACTTTTTAAGCGAATTTTTTTTTTAATTATTTTGAAGTGCGTGCCGATGTGTAAACTGCGTTAAATCTTATCCGACGGCGTTAAAGTTTTAGTGCCTAAGCGCACGATAAAATCAAAGCAATTCATGATTTCACTGGAAAGTCAGCGCGCACATACCCACCTCACTCGTGTTATTAAACCGCGTTAGTAAAGGTACAAAACTAACATTCTACGGTTTCCTCGAATACAGTTTATGTTGAACAATAAGAGTCGCGTCGCGCCCCAAAATGTAAAACCGGTTTCAGAATTTTCTGTAGATTTACATAATTCTTCGTACCTAACTTACGTGTACAAACTTACATGAGGAAGAATCCGCGCTGATAAAATACGCGACTAATATGGTTGTGTTAATTATTGATAAAATATTTTTCCTTCCTTGTAACAACCACTGTAACTGAATAAATATTGACTTTAGCCAATTAATGTGTACTTATATGTTTTAGACAATTTTTGTTTTAAGTTAGTTAATTAATACCTTCCATAAAAAGTTATAATATTCAAAAAGCATCGCAATTTTCAAAAACTCTCTACCTATTGACACCAATTAAGTTAAGCCTGTTATAAATCATGTACCTATTGCATCATCCATTTTTGTTCTTGTACAAGCATACTAACATTCAGCCTTGGGACGCAATGCACTGCTTCTTAAATGGATATGCTGCGCGACTGTATTCACCACCTCGTCTACCTGCGCCTGTGCATTCCACTTGTGCGTTCTTTATCGTCCCTACCCTAACAATAAGGGGGAGAAGGGGCAGAATATTTCACAGTATTGCCATGAAGATAACAATCGACACAGAACAAAAAAAAACGGCGAAATACACGCAAATGGAACACCGATTCACTTTTTACTAAATACGATTTCTTTTTCGACAACTTTTTATCCTAATCCAAAAAAAAATCCCTATATGCATAAACATTTAAAATGGTACTTTACTTACCTACGTATCGACTCCTCGCATCGCTATCAGTCAACCAATATTCATCTAAAATTAATCATCTGTAAGTATGTAAAAAAAAATTATGTCAACAAAATTTTCCTCTAACATTTTTTTATTACTATTCATGCGTACGACGACGACGGGCCTAGTGGAGATATTTCTTTGAGACGATTTGAATAGATAGCTCCTTCTTTATATATATCTTTATCTTCGATAGCTCCTTCTTTCATCCAATAAAAAGTTATATGAAAAAATCTTGATAGGAGCTAACTTTTAAATATGGTGCACTGATAGGATTTGAGACAGAGTCTCACTACTCTTGGCTCTGTCTACCTCGTAAGGGATAAAGACGTGATTCTATGTATGTTAGGATTTGATTCATTTTAGGAAGAAAGGAAAATGCCTTTATAATAATAATAATAATAGGCGCTAGGCATATGATTATTTATTTACCCTGTAAATTAATAATCATACACGGAATATGCGCTTCATCATGAGAGGGTTTATGTTCAGCAATGGTGTGAGATCACGGCCGTGGCGCTTTAAGGCCGACGGACTGTAAATATTATGAAAATAGATAAGAGATAGATTGATACTAAGTACCTCGCAGGTATCAACAAAATGAGTAATTAGTTAGGAAGTTGGTAATATTCTGCTCTGATAGCCAATGTGTACCTAATATATAAAGAAGACGTTTTCATATTTTTGTAACAGCTGAAGAGCATAAAAAGCTGAAATATATTAAAAATAAATTAACTTTCAGTAGCCTTCAAGCTACTAGTTTATTTCAGGAGAGCAAACAATTAATAATTTAGTTTGTTGGCATGTTTACCCTCATTTTATATTTCGTTCATGGCTCTATCAAGGTCACCAGAACTGTCGCTTCGCTAGAGAAAGCTACATAATCGTAAAAGTTGCATCGACCGTCGGATGGACCAATTTCAATCGTACTATCTCGTATGCATCTCATTTTATTGATCTCTAAAATGCATGTAGTAAAATTCATCAATTTATGTTCCTTAGGCGACTTTATTGATTCTATTTATTCTGTTTCTATACATAGTACTTAGGTACCTATAACTCTTGTTGCTGGTGTATAAAGCACTACATTTGTAAAACCATAGAGACACTATTGCAACTTCACATTAGCAGAATAAACCAGGCACTTGATTGTACGCAAATGAAACGCAATATTTATATGAAAAACCATTGAGCTGACTACCACTAACCTGTATGAAGGTTAAGAACGATGAATCTGCTTAGATAAATTCCTTTTTCATGTATTTATAATCAAAATACAAGAGAGAAATAATAATACACTTCATAATTAAACTGTAACTAATATTATAAATGCGAAAGTGAGTTTGTTTGTTGTTTTGTTTGTTACCTCTTCACGCTATATCTACTAAACCAATCTTCCTGAAATTTTGCATACACATAGCTGGAAGTACGGAGAAGGACATAGGGTTTTTGTGTCACCTTTCATCCCGAGAAAAAGCACTGTTCCCGTGGGAACTTCACGCGAGCGAAGCCGCGGGCGAAAGCTAGTTAACTATAAATAAAAATAAACATATCAAGTACAAACATGAGTGAAGTCTTACAAACAAAATAACATAAAAATAAACTCAATTCACTTCAATTAGAATTTTCAAATTTGATGAAATTTGTATCAAATACTAAATAAATCGCATTCGTAGAATTTTTCTAAAAATAAATACGTCGCCTCGCTGTAAGTATAACCAAAGCATATCATTGACCTTTCATCTCTCTTATACACGTCTTCCTCAAGATTGATCTATGAAGCCAAATATATTAAGAATAAAAGTATCTATCCCCAAGGCTGTATCTAGTCGGTACAATGGTAATGGCTCTATTGCTCCAAAATACGTATGCGATTAGTACAAGATGAAATTAATCTTATGATGGAACTAGAATATCACAGAGTGGGTCGTAACGCAATATAAGACTACCGAACCCCATCCACCTTAGGCAGGATTGATTCGATAGATATATTATACTAGCTTTTGCCCGCGGTTTCTCCCGCATGAATTTCCCACGGGAACAGTACTTTTCCCGGGATAAAAAGTACCCTGGTCCTTCTAAGTACTTCTACCTATGTGTATGCGAAATTTCAGGAAGATTGGTTCAGTAGATAAAGCGTGAAGAGTTAACAAACAAACAATATATCATATTTATGAGCGTTTCAATTTAATTAAAAATATAAATTAATATTTTAAATATAAAATATTTTATCACATATTAAAAAGAAAACTTTTTCTCAAAAAACTCAAATATCGCCACGTATTTCAGCAGTTTTAGCATAAACCACGCTGAAAACTGTTTTCACTTATATCGTACTAGCTATTACCCGCGGCTTCGCTCACGTGAATTTCCAATGGAAACAGTGCTTTTCCCGTGATGAAAGGTACCCTATGTCCTTCTCAGGACTTCTAACTATGTGTATGCGAAATTTCAGGAAGATTGGTTCTGTAGATAAAGCGTAAAGAGGTAACAAATACTCACTTTGACATTTATAATATTAGTTAGGATTTATTTTTCCCAAAAATCATGGCTGAGAAATTTTAACGTGGGCCAGGCAATCTTAAAATTGCCGTCTATTCTATTATCACCATCGTTACGGCGAATCGTTGTTGGGGAAAAAAACAGCTACTTTGATGAATTGGAATATGATCATTTCCTGATTTCCTAAATATTTAACAAGCTAATTATTTAAAAATAAAAAACACGACTGACAACTTACATAGCCTATGTCATTCGGGCTTATGCAAGGAATCTAACAATACCTCTCACATCAAATCAGGACTTATGGTGGAATAAAGAAATTACATACATACATAACATACATACGTACATACATACATGAACCCTGAAAACATAACACTCCTTTTTTGGTCAGTCGTGTAAAAAAGAACTTTATGAGCACTAAAATAAGGTTCATTTTAAAATCTTTAGGAAATGGGAAATGGATCGAAGCTATGGCACTTTTCTGAAATATCCGTCAAAAAAAAACATTTTTATTAGTAATAATGAAATTTTGACATAAGTATAACTTGTAATGCAATTTGTTTAATATTTCTATGCTGTAACACAATAAGAGACACTGTATTTTTGTAAACCTGTGTTTTACAAATAAAAATTTGATTGTATCATTGGAATTGAGCAATGAAGGTACGTCGAGATCATGGAAGTAATAAGTACTTTGTACAACTTCCATGGTCGAGATATATCGAGATTTGGCTAGAATTTAAACGTCAAGCTACAGATTATATAATGCTACGGTCAAGCCCAGTTTTCAGTGGATTTAAATAATAGCGGCATGTCTCCACTTTAGGTACGCATTGTTCCATCTGATCGCTGTAAGACGACCCTCTTATTGTCTCACTTTCATTACTTCAGAGTAAAATCAGCCGAACAATGTTAAAACTGCCCGGGTTACAGACATGAAAGAATTAAGCTATTGTTTGTATGTATGTGTGTGTGCTTGGAGATTCGAGACGAGAAATTTTCCATTTCAAATGAAAAATATCAAAGAATGGGCAACAGCGCCCTTTGGCATTTCGACATAGGCAAAGAAAAAATACACTAATGACATAGGAGAAATGTTTACAATTTTTAGTTGATGTTAGGAAAGAAGATGCATTTTATTACTAAACCACTACCTAGTAATTCAACCATAAATAGAGTCATCAGACCACATTATATGTAATTATTATGTATAATTGTATGTAATGTCATGTAATTTTTTACTTTTTTTGGTTACGGCTACTAAACTGAAAAGCGTGTTTTTTTTCTAAATACAGTGAAATTCGCTCAACGCTTTTTCCCGAATAATTTTTAAATCACTATAACCAGCGGTATACTTACATGCATTATTTACGCATTTTACGTATTTTATTTCTCTGCGATTTTACCCTTTAACCATAGTACTTGGGTCCGCATAAAATTGTATATGGGTTTTGCTACATTTTTATATTGGATTATTTGAGGATAAAATCCCGAAAATAACATTAGGGATATTTTTACTAATGCGAAAATTATGGCGAAAATACACAGCGCAGTTTTCAGTAGACAAAAGAAAAGCAATTTTTATCACGGAATCGGAACAATATTTCCCACGAAGGCGCTCATAATTACTTATTTTATTAAAATAAGGGATTTGCCAAAAAATTGCCCTTTTCATGGGACTCGTGTCGTTTATGTCTTTTTGCTGGAAGATTTTTAAACACTGAGAATGCCCCACTTTAATTGTCATTTTCTCCTTATAAGGCTTGCTATAATCGGTTAAGGCATTTGCGAGTAACTAAACTTTTTTTTAGATGACGTTGGGGGAAGTTATTAAATAGATATCTAATTTTACTGTATTTCTCAAATTGGTAAAGTATGATTGAAAAACTAATAGTTCTATACCTATAAAAACTTATCAGAACATGGAATATGTACTTAATTGTTTAATTGAACTACCTAACAATTATTGTAAATAGCTACTTATGTAATGTTAGACATGACGTAACTGCTATAATAATACGATACATGCTATGTTTTTCAGATTTTTGCACTCTGTCTTTAATTGATTCTAATTCCTTAACTTAAATTCTGTAAAATAAAAATGACTTCTTTGAAAAACTATACCAAACATGTATATAATGTAAGTTCAACTGAAGCGTGTAACAACGAACACGGCGTTTGCGCCGCCTTCGCAAATTACAGATACGAGGCATTGTACAATAATATGCTCTTCCCCTAGTGACATAAGTATCACTTTCGAATGAACAACCAGAACTATTCAGTATATAGGGAAATTACATAATATCTGCGTGAATAAAACGCAGCGCATTTTTGATTTAATAACTAGAAGGTATTTCAGATGTAATTATTCTGTACACTTTATATTTTACGTGCGGCTAGGCGCATGCGCGACCTCCAAATTGGTGCGAAGAGTGTAGAGGAGGCGGTCGCGACCGCGGACCGCTTCGCTCACTCATCGACTTGTAAATGGGACCAACTTAATTTGTAAACTGTCTTCGTCCTTACCAGTGAGCATTTAAGGACTATTTCGGCTCATCGCGTCGTAAAAAAGTTGTGATTTAAGTTTCGAACGCGGCGCTTGGGCAATGGAAATTTCCACCGCGGTTCGCTTGCCGCGCCGGCCTCTCCCCCCTCGCCCCGCACCTCCCCGAATGCCATTCTCATGGCGGCGCTGTCTGTTGCCCCTAGTAGCGTCTGGTCCTCACCACTCACATCATGATATAGATTATAGGATCGTCGCTTGTCTGCCCCGCTGCGCTCCCCGCGCCGCTCGTTAATGCCAGACCCGTCTATTCAGGCTCAACATACAAACAAACAATAATAGAGATTTTTATCGTTAATTCATTCAAACACATCCCTACATCTGTCCCTGATTTCCCACGCACCTGTCAAACAAAAGTCAACTAAATAAAACATGCTTACCTTTCTAATTATACTAGTTATACAGGTTTACAGAAACAAAATATTGAATTAAAGCCCCGCTTTCGCCTTTGTTCTGTTCTGCAGAATGCCGAATGCAGGTGCATTCGAGATTCGAGACCTCAGCGCAACTCAAACGCGTCTCGAATTCTCTAGAAACTTCTTTCGTACTATTTTCTATTCAATCAAAATCCTACATTGAATAAGTATTTCAAATCTACATTATTTAAAAAATATATATATTTCACAGAGTTAAGGGTTAATAAAAAAAAATATATTTTATTAGTTTTTTCGTATATTTTTGTAAGCAGTATCATGAAACTTTTATTTACTTTAAAAAGAGTGGACATGGCGAAAACGTCATACAAAATTCACAAAAATAAATAACATATATTGAGCGCACGATATGTAGACTCTATGTAGAGTCGTATTTTTGTGCGAAAAAATTGCGGAACTATACAGAAGGCTCTATTTTCATGTCGATAACTAAATAAATCATAGTATATATAAGTCTCAAACCTAAAAACTACTAGCTTAAATGAAAACAATACCGTCAAGGCAATATATGTACATATATAAAAAAATTGCAATAGAAGTGGGTGGCAGTGGGATTACGCAGCTTTCTCTGTTCGACACAGCCTATTGTCTCTGCCTCGTGTTAGTTTCGAGTGCTATTCATACTAATGCTAGGTTTCCGCCCGTGATTTGAATCTATTTTGGAGAAGTGCCATTAGCTACTTCTTCTTCTTAGCGTGTCGACGGCAGGTCAAATGTGACCAATATGACGCCACAGATTACGTAAACTCCATTTTTTCTTAATTGACCCATTTATGTAAACAATCTTCACAGAACTTTTTATTGAATTTTGTTGAAAATAAATCAAATATTATTTCAAACCCAAATATTATAAAGTAAAACATTTACGAGTATTCCACGAAAGTAATTTCCTAAAAAGTCTATTTTAATTTATATTGTTGTAAAATCATAAAAAGACATCGTAAGATTGTGTACATAATAGGACAATTATGAAAAAATTGACTTTTTATAACGTTTTATTTTTCTGAATGAAATGTACGCTTTGTCCTTGAAAATATTCGTGATGTTCAGTGAAAGGTTATAATTTTTTGTGTTCTATAATTCAACAATTGAATACTTTAAAATTCATAATAATAATTTTAAAAAAATTTTGTACAAGTGGAAAATGAAAATTGAAAAGTCATCAGAAAAAAATCTTTTTCTTGCAAATAGAATATAATCCCCTATTTCTGTGAAATATTTCCCCCAGATGTTTTTCATGTTACCACAACTCCCAAAAAAAGAAAGACTTCCATTAAAGCTAAACAAAAAGATTGGCTTTTTTTTTCATCTCTGGAAAAAACCAGAAAGGGAGTTTCTAATAAAATTGTTTGAATCACTTACTCGTATAACCGTTTGATTACTTATCGTCTAACCGAACATGTCTTAACGGAATTCGTGTGTAATCTAGATCGATTCGTCACAATGATAGCACGTGATAATGTTAGATTTCCTCTTAATTTTGATTCAATTATAATTGATGATGATGTCTGATTGTTCTAAAATTATATCAATGAAAATAGAGCGTGTAGCTTATCTACTTTACTGTCCATATCAATAAGAAAAAAAAAATGTATCACTTTTCTGTCTAGACAAAGTACTTTATACCACAGAAATCTAATCTACCGACGAATCAAAGAACCGAAGTATTCGGTTCTTTGATATTACATTTTTGGTTCTTTGATATTTTGACATATTTTATTTCGTCATTGTTTGTCAGCAGTGGCCATTCTGACCGCAGTGGTCTTCTTGTTTCCTCTAATTCGCATGGTTCTATAACTGTGCTGTAAAAATCAAAACTAATGGTGCGATTTCCCCCGGCATTCATGGGTTAAATCCATCGATTAACGTGAACACGCCTTGATAAGATAAGCGCGTCCTTGGCCCTTGGTTCCAACCGTCAAACACTGATCTCTAAATATACGCAACGCACGCACCTATTACATTTATTCGTAGCATATTGATATAATATACTAGCTTCGCCCCGCAGCTCCGCTTTGGTGGGAAATTCGAGATACATATACAGTTTCCTATATACCAGGGTTTACTCTACCTATATACAAAATTTTATCAAAATTTTCCCGATAGTAACTTTAGTAACACCCACTTATTCATGAAAATATTCAATCGCAGATGTGGTTTCTATCTTTATTGAAAAGTGAGATAGGCATACATAATTTAGCCGTTGAATTTTATGGCGTCAATTGATTTTTTCCTTCAGTAAGCTGAAGGAAATATATCACTTGAATATTACTTGATTTTTTTCCTTCAGTAAGCTAAAGGAAAAATATCACTTAAACTATGTAGTTAAATGATTTTCATTGAACAGATTCAGAGAATACTGATGTCATCACACAAATTATTATGCTTAGTCGTTGCTACTGTTATGTATGGAAAATAACTACGTTTCCCAAAACCACTATAGTTTCAGTTATTTTCATCGACCGCCACCTGATTGTGGTGAAGGAAGCTTCATACGGAAACCTGGACACTGGTAGACTTCCAGTTCACTTGTGTGTATGTAATACGGCTTCTGACGTTAGATGGCGGTAATCGTTAAGTCATGTCTGATTAGATTTCTTTGTAGGACATGCTTCTATGCCTAAAGGCGAGAAATGTGACACCAGTGTTGGAATTTTAAGTTTTAGTCATTTAATTAATACGCAAAAGATCACGTTTGAAAGTCACGATCGCTTTGTTATTTACATAATTCACTGAACATGCAATACATCTATTGTAAAATGGAGCATTCGTCATAGTGTAAATCACAATTTTAATGGAAATAGAAAGGAAAAACGTGTCTTTGGAGCATAAAATACACTCGGAAAGTACTCCACTAAAACAACAAATTTAAATTATAATTTTACTAGCTTTTGCCCGCGGCTTCGCCCGCGTGAATTTCCCACGGGAACAGTGCTTTTTCCCGGGATAAAAAGTAGCCTATGTGCTATTCCAGGTCATTATCTACCTCTGTACCAAATTTCATCGAAATCCGTCCAGTAGATTTTGCGTGATTGAGTAACAAACATCCTCACAAACTCACAAACTCACAAATTCACAAACTCACATCCAAACTTTCGCATTTATAATATTAGTATGGATTTTAAGTCATTGGTATTTTTTTACTCGTACAAAAAAGATACAACAAGCAAACAAATTCAGAAGCCCTCTGTTTCCTAGGATCCACAGTTGAGATCAACATGTGAATCGAGGGATAAGTCGTGCTCCTCTTGATAAAAACTGTTATTAGGTATGTTTGAACACCAATTATAGATTTTAGAGAACGAAAAACCTTGATTCAGATAGTAACTGTGGATTCTACTAAAAGTTATTAGTTCTATACATGAAGAAAACATGGTAATTTGCCTTAACTTAAAATAAAGCACCTTTTGTGACGAGTATTTGGCAACTATTGCTACATATAAACCCCGTTTTTTCCTACTTGTCCTATTATGTAAACAATCTTACCATGTCTTTTTATAATTTTACAACAATATAAATTAAAATAGACTTTTTAGGAAATTACTTTCGTGGTTAATATATGTTTTACTTTAGAATGTTTCGTTTTGAACTAATATTTGATTTTTTTTCAACAAATTCTACAAAAAGTACTGTGAAGATTGTCTTCATAATAGAACAAGTAAGAATAAACGGAGTTTATTTATAATAGTGTTTGGCGGGAATCCCCTTGCGTGCAGGGCTGGTATTAAGAGACTAGGATCTTTAAATTTTTCGCCGCTCCCTGGCTTCCCCTTGAATTCTGATTATGACTCATTCAATAAGTTAAGTCACCACAATCACAGTATAAATATAGAGGAAACGATATAAGGCTTACAATGTGGTGTACACGGGTAAACTATGTAACACCATCTACTCTACCTATATGAACAATCAGTAGGTTTTGCTAAGTATTAGTAGAGTCTCTACCATAGTATTGGAAAAAATACGGATAGAGTAAACATTATAGAAGGATTGTATAGTGCTAGTTCTTTCTAAACTATAACAACGTAAAGCAATGCTAGAGTCTATACTACTTGTCTCTTTTACTTCACCAACACGGTTTACATTAGTAAAGGCATTTGCCATTTTGTTAAATTGTCATAATTAATAAGAAAGTATAAAGATGAAGACATCTTCATCAGTATCATTATCATCATTGTGTCATAATCTATATAGATTTCTATATATATAGATAGACGTGATTTGTCAAAATGTTTGGATGTTTGTGACTCTTGCATGCAAAACCTAATGGACGCCTTTCGATGAATCGGTACACGAGTGGAATCAATCCTAGAAAGGCACATAGGAAATTCCCACGGGATTGAAGCCACAGGGCGCAAATAGTGAATAAATAAAGGAAGCTGTTAACTGAAGATATAATTTGATGATTAGATATAATATATCTGTCTTTGAAGTGGAAGTAGGTGATCGGTTAAAATACACTTACTGATAAGTTGCAACTTACTGATATTTTTCGATTCCTTTGATCTATGATTGTATTTTTTATAAATGTTACATAATATGGCGTAAAACCATATAGTATTTTTTAAACATCACCCATAACTCTGATTCGTCTGTTCTTCATTACAATTTATATAATTCTGATAGGTTACGAAATATGGTATGGTTTATAACTAGCAGGTGCCCGCGGCTTCGCTCGCGTTAATCCTTTCTTAGCGGATGCCTACGTCATAACATCTACCTGCATGCCAAATTTCAGCCCGATCCGTCCAGTGGTTTGGGCTGTGCATTGCATTGATAGATCACTATGTCAGTCAGTCACCTTTGAGTTATAATATAATAATATATAGATTTTAAACTAACAAAAACTAATTCAGCATTGTAATATTAGTTTCGACTTTACGCTGCCTGAACCGCTTTTTGTGCTACCGTGGAATTTTTAATAACAACGACTCGTAGAATATAAAGTTGCGTTGCGGACATATTAACATCATCAGGAATGTCATAATTATAGTTTAAATGCGTGTCATCGTTGGACAATTCCACTTTGAAACCGGTCAAAAGCGGTTAAAATATGTCCGTGCGAACATACGGCCGGTACAGTTTATAAATATACCTTATTGTACGGAGAAAGTTTGCAATCAGCTCACGTTTCTTATTGTTTAGTTTTGAGTCGCCGGCAGTGATTCAATTTAAGGCAATTCATGTCAGACAAACCATTGAATTCTCATGAATTTGGAGCATGCGTGCCACTAAGATACAAAAGAGAAATGCTTATCAATATTGTTGTATTTGAAAGAAAAAAAAAACATCACAATTTGTAAGTCTTGACTCTTGACCAGCAGCAGAGCACGAAGGCTAATCCATTGCAGAGAGGAGTGAGCCAGTGAGACGTCATTTCTCCGAAACTGTTCACCAATGCTCTGGAAGAGGCCTTCAAGCTTCAGGAATAGGAAGGGCTTGCACACGCACCGACCAGATGGTCAGACGACCTGAAAAAAGTCGCAGGCAAGCGCTGGAGGCAGGCCGCTCAGACTGGTTATTTTGGAAATCCTTGGGGAAGGCCTAAGTCCTCCAATGGATTGCCTGCGGCTAAAAAGATGATTTGTTATTTACATTTTTGAAGCGATGATGGCTGAGTCGTAGCGCCCGCCTATTGCTACAAAGGTCCCTGGTTCAAATCCTGCCCGTGCTGTATGAGTTTGTATACCAATATAACACATGAGTGGTAGTTTTCAGACCACTACTTGCTTCCATTGAAGGAACAAATTGTAAGGAAACCCTGCACTCTGGTTGATGATTATCATCTAGTGTGTGAAATGGAGAAGGCGATGGCAAACCACTCCATTAACATTGCATAGATAGTCGTTGTGTTGTGTGTGATTCATTCCATAAATGACGATGACCCTCAACCTTGAGGAATACAACTAAAGGAGAATTTGGAAAAACAAATACGTATGTAGTGAAAAGACCCATAAAACCATCAGAAAAAAATCAAGATATTCTAGGAACAGACGTAATAATTGAGTAACTTGTTCTTAGAAGAAATTATTTTAAACTACCTATGTTCTGATTAATTTCACTTTCTCGTGTTGGAAATGCGATCTCTGCCTGTGCAATTTTCCTACCAGTTACATAGAAGTGGCCCTCAACCGCCTAATTAGTATAGAGTCACGGCTCCCAACATGTAGTGTAGATATTATCATGTTAGACGAGCTTTTGCCTGCGACCAGCAGCGTCGCCACGCCACACAAATAAATAATCCTATATGTAGGCAGCTTCCCTTTTGGTTAGATTTATTTATTTGTGTAGCGGGGCGGCGTTGCGTAACAAGATAAAACTTGTGCCAATTTTTAAGTTAGACCTTCAATTTTGATAATCATATTAAATTTTATTCAGTAGTTTTTGCGTAATTTGCTTACAAACATTTATACTTATATAAATGTCAATTGTTTAATTATCAACGACATTATTCTTATTATAAGCTAAGTAAACTCGTATGATTTCTTTTTCTAAACGACTAAAGCGCCAACGACCATAAGGTACCATTTCCCGTGGAATGACACATATTTCAAAAAAATTAGACACTTCATAATTATTACATAGAAATGTTCAGACATGATACAGTTTCATTATGAGATCAGATACTTCCAACATGCTTAATTAAGGGTTATTTGGGCAATAAGATTGCTGCAGTCAAATTAATTGACTTTTTGAACACGAGTCCGTCAGTAAATCATGAATATTGGCATTTGTTGGCCTTGGATGGAATTAATCCTACTCGTGTATTCTTTGGCGTCTTAAATTAGAATTGGTTCGTCATTCGTCAATCGTTCTTAGCTATAAATAAAGTACAGTCAACATAATCAAGTCATGTTGCGTGTATGACGCGATAATAGAGGCGCAATTAATTTGGCAAGGGTTGAATGCTTTTGGTGCTCTTTTTTATGATTTCTATTTTTTTTTTGAAAAAAAAAAAATGATTGGTTTGCTCTTGACTACAAATTTGCCTGAGGGCGAAGATGAGGTCTAAGGTGTCCTCCTCCTTAGTCGTATTCGTCATGACTGAGGCTCGTGGTCATTATATGGAATGAAACACACACAACGACTATCTTGGCAATGTTAATGAAATGGTTTGCCAAGGCCTTCTCCATTTCACACACTACTGTTATCATCAACCTGAGTACAGGTTTCCTCACGATGTTTTCCTTCACAGGAAGCAAGTGGTGGTCGATGAAAACTACCATACATGAATCAGATTGGTATACGAACTCATGTTACACGGGCAGGATTTGAACCTGGGACCTTTGCAGCCACAGGCGGGCGCCCTACCGCTTGGCCACCACAGCTTTAATTTGCCTGAGGGCAGAGATGAGATATTCTGTGGCGTAAAGTTTCCTAAGTAGGTATCCCCTGCCCGTGGATAACTCATTTCACTTTAATCTAAAAAACTTACACATTTATAAAACGATAACTATAGGTACCTACTTAATTTGATTATATCAACATGATGGACTGAAATTGTCTTATATCTGAACATACATTTTATCTATTTTGTAATTATTTATCTACTTATATATTTTGTTTATACACAAAACATACTTCTAGTACTTAAATAAGACTACAAGTAAATAATATCATTTATGTCGAGACACATTATATAAGTCAGAAATATATCAAATGACAGTTGCGGTTGTTCGCGACGTACCTCCATCTTGAAACATACTAAACGAACTGTCGGGGGATAATCTACTCTTATAAACGGTGTCAGTACCTACCCACCCGGCCAAGTGATAAATAAATAAATAATAAATAAATAAATATATACGGACAAATCACACAGATTGAGTTAGCCCCAAATTAAGTTCGAGACTTGTGTTATGGGATACTAATTCAACGATACTATATTGTATAACAAATACATATATAGATAAACATCCAAGACCCGGGTCAATCTGAAAAAGATCATTTTCCATCTTGACCCGACCGGGGATCGAACCCGGGCCGGGACCTCCGGTGTGGCAGTCCGGCGTGATGACCGTTGGGCCACGGAGGTCGTCATTCGTGATATGAATCCTTGATGCCAAAAATCTAATGCAGTTAGATACTTGTAATACAAAGTCCAGCAGGTTTAGCCAAAGTTTCATTTGATTCGTAGCGATACGTTATCTAAGTTCGTAATCGTTTCGACAGATGACAAAAACAATTTTCTTCCGTCATCAAAGCGAAAGCTAACGTCAAATGTATGGAAGTAAGCGATAAAACAGTTCGTTACTCTATCGTTTCGAATCGTTTTCTCTATGATCTTGCGATCACGATGACGATTGACCACGTGATTTAGCGTTACCTTATGTCATACCATACATTTTAGCGTAGCGTTTAGGTCCAGGTCCAAAAAAAGAATTTGTTAATTTTTTTATTAGAAAACTAACGGGCGAAGCCGCGGGGGCTTCGCCCACGTGAATTTCCCACGGGAACAGAGCTTTTTCCCGGGATGAAAAGTACCCTATGTCCTTCTCAATACTTTTAACTATGTAACAAACAAACAAATAAATAAATAAAGTCACTTTCGATAAATAAATGCGCTTTTTCAAGTCATAATTAAATTTATTTCATACGTGATAGATAAGTTACAATTATAATCTTCCGTGAGCAGAGCATACTTTCACGTATACGGCAAAGAATGAAATCATAAGGTTACAGAAATATCATATATTATAATCATAACTATTATGTTTGGGTTAACACTAGATTTTCTTATATTTTCACCGTAAAATATATATCTACTCATGTACTTAATTACTAATAGTATATTCAGACAACTCTACATTACTGACTTTACTGTAAAAAATCTAAGTGCTCTTTGTGTACCTAATATGAAAAATTACCTATTTTACAAATATAAACAAAAAGAATCATTATTTTCGGTTTAATTTATTTAAATGACAAACATACACTAAGCCATATAAATATAACTGAAACTGTTAGTTGTAATAGCAGCCATTGTAAGGCATGCATGACGCAAGAAAATCATACCTAATAAATATTTGAAAATCTGAGTCGCTGATCTCAATTTTGCATCATAGTATGTAAATGTAGCATATTTTTTATGGTAAAAATAATAAAAATAATAGCGCAAAATAAAAGACGTCAGCTAAGTGACAGTGACTTGCAGAATTCTCTGACTCTATCATCTTTTTTGGTAGAATTAATCGACCGAGCGAGCGCAGCGAGCGAAGCGTCTCAGTTTCCACTAGCCGAAAATTCTTTTGTCTGTCCGGATGTTATCGCCTACAGGTCGCATTTCTGAACCGATTATCATGAAATTTTGCAAGCAGGTTCGGTAATTTTATAGAATTTTTTAGTCAAGCCAGTTTTTCGAAATTTTAAAAAATGGCCGAAATATATAAAAAAAACCTCATATCTCAGCTATTAGAAAAATAAAACAAAAATGTAATTAGACATTTTTGTTATTCTTATTAAGACGCAATTTTTTTGTTTGAACAACATAGTAAAATTCAATAAAACCGCTATAAATCCATATGTTATAAATTCTCATACGATAGTTCACAAAAAAATCAATAGATGGCGCAGCAAAGCTTTTAATACTCGCAAAATCACTCATTTACAAGAGTGACTTGATTTATTTATTAAATTAAATGGTTCTTAAAAATCATATGGCTTTTTTTGTCTTGCTTGGCTTTGAATTGTGTGTATTTATTTGGTTAATGGTATTGTATTGTGGATTGCTTTGCATGGTAGAATTATCTTGAACACTTGAAATAAATCTGATAACTAAAAACTTCATTGTATTCGTGGAAGGGCTCGCGAGGTCTACTGTTCTGACAGAACCACTAGTTTAAAGTCAGCTTCTAAAGTTGTTAATTCATTGTAGGTGTAAGTATATGTATTGAACCTATGCTATAAGGTGTGTATATCCAAAAAATAGAAAGCTCATTTATTTTTTATTTAAATAAAAATAAAATTGCACTCTATAAGAATCTGTTATTTATGGTTCTATGATTAAATTAATTTAAAGTCAGCGTTTGTGAATCCAAACCTTATTTGTTGGCGGTTCTATCCAAAACGTAGACAGCATAAATTATTTTCGTTTGCCTAAAAAATAAAAAGGTGTTTGATCTATGGCCAGTGGCCGAGCTCGAGCGCGCACGCACTCCCCACGTGCTAAGCGCGTGCTATGTGCGGCTTGGCTGCGAGAAACAGAATTCCACTCCGTAAAATCTGAACACTGGAACACACATACCTACACATCTATGTGTGCGAGCGGAAGTACAGGCACGTGCTTGAATGCACATACTTAAATACTCTATTAAAAAAAATTCTGTGCTTGTATGTTGTGTAATAAAAATATTTTTATTGCATCTATATCAAGTAATGTTAAAATGTATATAGTTATTTCGTACATTGAAGTTAAAATAATGAATATCGTTGAAAATGTTTATCCAAATCGAATAGTTCTATGTTAGCAATTAAGTTAGAAAATAAATTAAAAAAGGTCATAACGGATGTTTTAGCTGATAAGAATATTTATTTATATAGGTAAATAATTATTTATGTATCTTTTTATTAGCTATGCGAATTCATATTAGCACCCTGCAATGCGAATTTAAGTTTATGCAAAGCATGTTTATCTAGTGTATTTTTTTTATATTTCGTGTATTTTTGGCAGTTAATCTTATGTTTTTATAGTGGTAACTTAATGCCACATTTGTAAACTATGTACTATATTTTGAATAATATATAGCAATCAAATGCCGAGTTTCTGGAAGCGCATTACTTTAGAACAGCTTCACACTTTGGCTTTTTTTTCTACGAGAGAATTTAAAAAGTGTCGTATACTTGCTGTAATTATATTTTTACCTAAACTCCAACTTTTGAATAATTTACAAAATTATAAATATATCAGAAATTATATTTTCGGCCATATAAGAGTTTGTTGTGACGAAAAGATGTCGGTTAATGATTGTAACTCAGAGTTCAGTACCCTAGTTATAGACGCATTTAAGGGTAATTTCGCGTTAGTTCGTTATAAATACGGTAGGTGGCGCCAGGGCCGCCAGGAAATTGTTAGTTTTAATTTTTTCTAGTTTTCCATACATTATTTGATTATTGTTTTATTATGAGATGAGTAATAATATGGATGGTTTAATTGCTTTTTTTTTATTGTTTTTCTATTTCCGGAATTTTCACCACCGTCTTTTCTATGATGGTAGAGTTTTTAAAGTTGAGCCTAATCAAAACACTGTAATTTAAACTACTGTAATTTTTTCTTGCATTTGTATCAAAAGTGGGCCCTTCTCGGTTACCATCGTTTGAGGAATATGGCCGTACAGGGTTATGGCCAATATGGTCGAATGGCCAAGGCAAGGAAAGCGAAATGGCTATTCAGAGACGTAGCGGGCCATTCGAAGCCTATTCGATTTATATGTCTATTAGTACGCAGCAAATACTATATAAACTCAGTATTTGTACACAGTCACACACATTAAAAATGTCATCAAGTACTTTTAAGTAGGTTATGTATTGTAAATACATATTAAATATTGCAGTAATAGCTACGCAAGAACAAAGTATTGCAGCCATAATAGTAATTTTAATTATGACACAGATAATAAGCAAGAGTTGACAAAGATGTATAGTACGTAAATGCTAGATATAATATATACCTAATAGATATTACCTAATGGTTCAGATTATGAACTCTAGAAAATTTAACTTCAATTGAAGTTACGAGCAAGAGAAGTTATTTGAATGTTTATGCCATAAAGAAAGTAGTTAAATTTAGTATATTTACTTTAGATTTCTGTCTACATAGGCACGCTAACCTGTAAGTTATGATAGAATTCAGACTTAATTTGTTAGATAGGAATAGAAGAGATCAAACTTTTATTTATGAAAAAAAATACCTAAAAAAAGCAGCGTCTTGACTTGACAGATAGACGAACAATAAAGATATCCTAAAGGTTCCGTTTTTTCCTTTTGAGATATGGAACCCAGAAAGTAAGTACTAATACAACTAAATAAAATAATAATATATATTCTAAAAGTTACCCACCAACTTCATTTTCATTAATTCTAGAATCAAACAAAGTCAAAGAACTGTTGAACCAATTTTCATGTAAATACATGAACACAAATTTGGTACACGAGTAGAATGTAACTTGGAATAGAAAATTGGGTACTTTATATCTCAAAAGTCCCACGGGAGCGGAGCCCCGGGGCGTAGCTAGTATCTAATAAAAATGTAAATACACTAACATAAGTACCCATGTTAGTGTCAAATGTCCAAATTATTTCGTGCGTAAAAGGAATTGTATTTCGCCTACTATGCTACTTGTATATAGAAATCGGAGACTTGAGTACTTAACTAAGTACGAGTATACATAGACAATTTCAGAGTTCATTAAGTTTTGGCGCGTAATACACCATAGTAATGGAATGAAAACGCAAGCCAAGTTTTCACAGGCACGTGTGGTAACACGTGACTGCTATTGCTTGTAGATCTTTTAATAAATCATTGAAATTAGTGATCTAGACTTGTATAACATTAGCATAATTAGTACTTTATTTATATAAACTAGTCGTTCGCTGCGAACTTAGACCTCGCGATTATATTTTTAAAAATAGGGTTAAAAGCTATAGAGCAATATTTATTTTCATTAAATTGCGTATACGAACTTAAAAATTCTATGGATAGTTGCAGCACATATTTTTAATATAATCGAAATTAATTTAACGGTTCGAGAGTTATCGCGGAACAAACATACATACATACAAACAATGTGTTTTCGCCCCAACTTGAATTATAGTCCTCGCTCGCTACGCTCGCTCGGTCAAAAATAATCCCTATTTTCCTTGATCGCGATATAACTTGATACCGATTTTACCAATTTCATATTTTCTTTTTATAGTTTCTATGTAAGTATACGGCTATGAAAAGAAAAATAAAGAAAGTTGACCAGAAAATTGAGCTGTCACCTTCTTCAGCAGATCATGCTTTCCGATTAGTAGACTTTCTTCTGACTAGATTTTCTGCATAATGTCGTCAGCTATAAAATAAGTAACCCAATAAGTTTTTTTATTTTATTGTTCGTCGGTATTTTTTTGGTTTTTTATTGGATGCTATAATATCTTTATGGTTAATGATATGACGATTCGATTAATTTTTATATGTTTTGACTATCACTCTGATAAGTTCTGTTAAATTAATTTTACTCTAACGTATTTATTTATCTAGTCCAAAGTGCATATTACGTAGTTCCCTTCTTGTTTTATCATGAGGAATGAAACATACACAACTATATTATTGGCAATGTTTATGGTATAGTACACACATACATTCCCAATTTTTCATACACTATACAGGGTGAATTCAAAATCATTGGCAAAATTTCTATTGCTGAAAGTACTCATAAGCAACTTTTTGTATGGACTCTGAGATCCCAAAAAAATATCAGCTGGTCCATTCATTTTGGGCGAGTAGGTAGATATTGTAAAATAGTATAAAACAGCTGATTTTTTTAAGAATTCAAAGTTGATCATAGGATTGTTATATTGTCAATTGTGTATTTATGTATGTTTTCTTAAAATCCTTGCCAGATATATATTTTTAAGTGTGAGTGAGGTATCCTTAGATTCTCTACATTATCCCGCAAGCACACCAGGCTGCTAAATGCTCGAGTGATTTGTGTTAAATATTTAAAAATGCACCATGTTTACAAGTGTACTAAAGTGCAGAGTAGGTTGTAAAATTTAATGACGTGAGCAATTCATAGAGCTGTAATGAAAAAATTAATTAAAGAATGATTTTTTTTTCTATATCTATGGAGCATATACAGCTTGCATTGTATTCTGAAATTTTGATATATTTAACACAAACTGCTCGAGCATTTTGCAACTTGGCGTGCGCTGCAGCTCATAGAGCAACACGGACTCCTCGCGCGTGGAAGTCCTTGTTGCTCGAAGCTGCAGCTAGGAATGCAGGCGTTATTTTTTTTAAATTAGTTGTTTATTATCTATTTCTATGTCTCGTCTCTATGTCTATGAGTGCATCTTTATTCAGAACTAGCGCCCCGCCCCTGCTTTACTCGGGAGGTATATATAAGTAGATAAATTGTAGCCTATGTCATGTCACTTAGGTAATATAGCTTTCTATTAGTGAAAGAATTTTTAAAATCGGTTCAGTAGTGCCGAAGATAACTCCCTACAAACTGACAAACACTTCCTCTTTTAGTGTGAAGTGTGATGAAAGTGGGTTTACAAGTGAATGTATGCTACCTGACATTTGGGTAGTTGCCACGGATGCCAGTTCGGCGCCAAAGAGGGTGAGTCCAGACTGTTGTGACGTCACCAGCATCCCCCTGCTACTACCGTGTCAATATTAGCGCTCCCGTCCATTGTAATGTTATGAATGAGGTATTATGTAACGTTGCTTTCAGTTGTAAGAAATATAGGTGACCCAGTATCATTTTATTCATCAAAACTTTCCTCGTAATTTGTATTGGGATAAAGTTGTGATTTATAACAAAAACTATGGTTTTACAACTTAACAAAGTAAATTGAATAGATTTTTAAGACAGAAATAAAGCTATGTTAAGTTATTGGGCTGACGTAACGTCACTCAATGGCATTTCAATTGTTGTAAAAAGACACTACTACTGAAAAGCCATTGACACCAGAATTTAGCAGAATTGACACCCAGGAAGGTAGAAATATAACAATGTCCTATTATGGTTTGACTTTGCACCCGCGCATATAATCTTATAATAACCACAAATAATATAATACTTACTATAACTCATCGTGTGTGCGCGTGAGCATGCCATGATACGAATTTGTTCTTGCTCAAGTAAAGGAAAAACGTCTCACCAGTGTGATGGATTATTTCTATAAAAAGATTTTGGTTATTAAAAGACTATCCTATCTACCTAGAATCTGTAAATCTCTAATCAACACGCAACCAAAATATTGAATCTTCTGTATAAAAGAAAAATTTCGGCAAAAAATTATAAGTAATAACTTTTTCACAAAGGCATATGCGCGCTAAGATACTAATACTAATAATCCTTTTGAAAAACTCAAATTTCTGTAGATAAATCAAATAATTCCAACCAGCTGTGCTTTGAGCCATAGCGCTGATAATCAGTTGCACATTGGACCTACAAAATATAAAATAAGATAAATGATAAATTAGAATAATTTATTTGTTTTTTATTTGAAAAAATAAAATTCCTAATTTTTCAGGTTTTCATTTGTATAGTATGTACCTAGTATATTATATGTTGACTAGCTATGCGCCGGAGCTCTGCCTTTGTAGGATTTTTGATGCCAACTACGGACTTAAAGACATAATATTTTTTAACCGAATTATTACTCGTCAATTTTCTTAACCATTTTCACATTTAGAAGATATAAAAATTTCATTGAGTTTCCAATGGATAATGATTGGAAACCAATCAATTGGCGGTATTTTTTTGCTGGCAACGGTCCGCCATTCCTATGCACCGATGAGAACGACCTTGCTTGTCGAGACCACGAGGAAGTGTTTCATAAACCTCAGTGACCATGACTTTGACATGGGAAACTAACGCCATTTATGCAAAAAATGTTGTCTGATCTTCTGATCTGCTAATTTATGCTTACCTATAGCGCTATTTCTCTGAAAATGTACGAAGAAATACATAAATTAAATAGAGACAATTTATTTTCCAAAACCGAAACTGGCGCGATTTTGACAAGACATATTCATAAATCATTTATTATTGCTTACATGTACAGGTTTACATTGGTTGGTGTATAATATTTGTATTGGTAATAGTACATGAACCCAGGTAGGGTGTTGCTAGTTAGTGTCAAGAAATTAGTAAATTAGAAAATGTTTAACATAAGTCGAGTATAATGCACGGCCGGGCAATTAGGTCCTGAAATTAGTTATCTATTCCCTCGGGTTATAATTCTCGTAACAATGAAATATCACGAATGAATCGTAATATAATGACGTTTTATTTTAATACTTGTAAGTGCCTGCTTGGCTATTTTTAATATTTGCTAAATTACACATGTTTCCATATTTGGGTTAACTGAATTGACAAAGTTTGTTCATTTGCGTAAAAACCAATAACTGACGTGTTACATTAGCGTTGCGATAATGAAATGTAAAATTTTAGCTGTGTACTGCAAATACTTACCTTACCTTTTGTAAGTAAAGTTGAAACCTAGCAAAGTTATAAAAATAGATAGGTACTTACTTTTGTATAATGTTTGACTGTGGCTGGAGGTTTACAACATTACTATAGGTACCCAAAAGTGTTTAGGGTAATACTTATGACTAAAACTATACGGTATAGACTTAAAAACAGATGATATAAAAATTCTGATATGGACATTCCAAAAGTTGTCATAGCTCAATGGAAAAAAAAACATTTATTCAGGTACAGTATGCATAAAGACTCCAAGATACAAGCAGATGCCTGTATCTTGAAACTCGCAGCTTACAAAAATAACTTGTGCTATAAACGTGTACAGTTAAAATGTTGTACTCAACTATATGTAAAAAAAGAATTTTGTATAAATCAAAGAATTGATAAATCGTTGTACAGTATGTACCTATAACTTCCATGGCATAATGTGATCACTGCATGTCATAAAAATAGGTATATTAAAAAAAAATAGACCTGCTTGTAACATTGGCCTATCTGTTGTATCGTATCATTGACATTGATTCAATAAAAAGCAATGAGGATGGCTGAAAACAGTTAATGGATCTCAATGATCAATGAGACATGGTGGCGTAGAGATACTCAAGTATTCTCAATCCGGCCCCTCTAGTTTTTAACCGACTTCCTTCTGTTCTAATGGTACCTACCATATATAGAAATATGACATTTTAAATTTAATAAGTATCAAATAAAACTCTATTTTGTAACTATATGAAAACTGTATCTGCGCTCCGGAGTAGTCCGGAGGGGCTTCGCTCCCTTGGGAAATTCAGGATAAAAAGTATCCTAGGTGTAATATTCAGAATTGTGAACAAACTCAAACTCAAAATCTTTATTGTAAATCTTTATTGTGAACAATAAGCCCATCAAGTTTGAAAAAATAATTTATTTTTTTTTTCTTTTTACTTTATTTATTTATTTCAAACTTTATTGCACAAATTATAAAAAATATGTACAAATGATGGACTTAACGCCATATGGCATTCTCCTATCTATCTTTATGTTTATGTTATATTAAGCTAGTCTGGTGTTGTTCCATATTTCACTCTCCCGTATACCAAAAATCGTATTTAGCTCAGTAGAGTTTACGTGATGGTGCTACATTAACATCTAAACTTACTCTATGAAAATATTATTGAGATTTCTTGGGAAAATGTAAAGAGGTAACAAACAAATAAAACAAACAAACTCACTTTCGCATTTATAATATGTTAGGATTAGGATTGTTTATGCTCATTGATGATCGTCGTAACGTAATAGTTAGTGTAACTTCTCAGCCAACTTTGAGGTATATTTTTATTTTGTTACGTGATACGTGGATGTTTTTTATTTATGATATGCGCTGGAGCGGGCCTCGCCGGATGGTTGTTGAATTGAGGCTCAGACGTCTCCACTTATGCTATTATGTCAAAATTGTGTCATTATTCTCTTAGCTGGACGTGGTCGTGTAAAATCAACTCAATTAAAACTGGCCAAGAATAGAAATCATGGTTATTTATAGATTTTATCCATAAAGCATAAAAAATTAACAGTAGTTGCAGAGGTTTCAGATTTTTAGAAAGATAATTGGGTGTAAGCCTTCCTTTTTTGCCAATTAATCTCTTTACCCCAATAAAAACTACAACAGGCGCCTCTGTTGTTTTTATTAAACCCTAACAGAAAATTTACGGTAAAAATTTAACAATAACTATTTTAGTCTAGATAACAGAAATCGAAATATCGCGATTATGACTTTATATTAAATCAGGTAGGTACCTGTGGAATTGTAGAAGGTTTTTCTTAGAAAGGGCGCACTCAGATCGCATTTTGAGTTTCTTTTTTTATTAAAAATAATTGTGTCCAGCAATAAATTTCTTATGGGGCAAGGTTTTTATTGTCCTCATCTAAAGATATATATCCTAGGCCCTATCTTCGTGGCCATGACACGCACCACGCACTCTATATTACACTACTCTATAATTTTCCTATTACAGCGGCTCGCTTTTGTGACATGTGATGATGTGATTGCAACACGGAATTGGTTTGAAAAATCTCTAGTAAGTGTCATCTTCCGGCGTCACAAGGTCGTGCGCCGTCACAATTGCTGCTGGGTGATTCTGCGATGTTCTTTTCTTACTCTCACGTATTTATTGCACGCCGAAACAAAGCTTGCCGTGCATTATACTCGATTCTAATTTCGCTTTCATTCATAATATTAACTAACTAATGAGATCCAATTGCCGCCTGTTGAGGCCTGTTCAGTCTTGCCTTGCCCCAGCTGCACTGTTTTGTTAGTAAAACCACAGCTATCGAAAAGAAGGAGACAACAGACTTTGTAATCGTTTCTTGAATTCGAAATTCCATAGATCTACTATATAATATTCAAATAGACAATGTTAAAGCAGTGTATGTGACAGAGCGCGTTTCATAGAGGTATTATAAGTAGTTGTCGTCAGAGCGTGATAATGTCTTATGCGTGACACTGCGTAGTCACTCACATTACGTGACTGCAGAATCGCCCACTCGTTCCTAGGGCTCATATGTGGGTCTAGGACAGCCAGCAGAGGCGCCCCTGAAAAAAACATCGTCGGGAGGCCGCTTTGTAATATTGCTTTCTATTCAGACTTATCTCTTGTCTGGCCTTCACTCGTTACGCAAGTTATGGCATATTCATTTCTATTTTAGGCTTGAAAGTAATCACTCCTTTTTCAACCGACTTCCCAAAAAAGGAGGAGGTTATATGTTTCGATGTATGTATGTTTTTTTTTTATGTATGTTCGCCGATTTCTCCGCCTATAGTGGACTGATTTCCGAAATTATTGTTTTATTCGAAAGAGTTTATTCCCAAGTTGGTCCCATTTTAACCACAACAGAATCTGTTCGGTAATTTTAAAGATACCTAACAAAATTTACAAATTCAAACATTGCATTATAGAGCAAAAGCCCGCGACTGCATGCCCTTCCGTATTTTATTAAAACTCAAGATTTTCTGTGTATATCCCCAACATAGAAATAGCGATTAGCGACTACAAAAGTTGGATCATGATTACTTAGGCAGATAATTTGTAGCAATAGCATATAGAGTGGTAGCTCAATTTCCTCAAAATAAGTTTTTTAAAGATTTTATTCCGAATAATATTAGAAATCACACCATCCATTACCAGGCAATTGGTGCAGATATAAACCCCTGCCAGCCATTGTAACTTTACTAAATAATAGTTATATTTGTTTTATTACTCAAAATCTGAATTTTATATTACTTTGGGAGACCCCAAGGGTGCTTTTTATACCTATAAAAATCATCCTTGCTAGCCATATTACCTGCATAAACAACTAAGATCCAAACTTCATGCCTAGTCGCTAATATTTTTTACCGGTATATACCACGCAGAGAAGCATTCAGCATTTTTAAAATAAGGAGGGTTTGGTCGTCGAGGGCTTTCGGTCTATTTATGTGCCAAAAATAATAGACAATTTGACATGTTCTGACATTTTAAATCAAACTGACATAAAAAGTTTCGAATTCTTAATTCTTTATTTTTGGCCAGAAGAAAAGTTTAAGTTTTTATTAAAGAAAATAAGTGTAGAAGCACTAAAAATGATAAAATAAAACTTTTTTTCAAAAAAAAATGAACCGACCTTCATCGTAAAACTTAAAATCATGAAATAACAATAAAGAAAAATGTATTGGCATGCTACCTACTGAATGAGGTGAAGTCGGTGCCGAAAAAATTCAATAATCTAAATTTACATTAGAATCGTGTATACATATATATAAAATGCCTATAATCGGGCCGAAACCTAAACTCCCGTATGACGTATGTCACTTTGACAATAATAGTGATGTACCTAAACACGATTCGCTGCGATAATTTGATGTTACGTAAAAAAAACAAATCGAAATAAAATAATTATTTTTATTAATCAGAAGTCTGAACCTGAGTTTGAGTCGCTGTCTTCGTCATTAATATGGATAATAAATTCATTGTGAATAATATTGTCTACTTGATGTCACGATTCGATACGATTGCGTGAATTCTTGTCCCCTTTTCTGTCTTTTTTGTATTACTTTAATATTATATATTTATAATCTTAAAACGCAATAATTTTTATATCCAGCATTTACAAACCTTGTTAAATAAATCGATAAATTAAACGATGTATCGCGATTTTTTACATTTTCAATATTGATTTATTGTAGACGGATGCATAAACGGACAAGCCGGAAGTTCAAGTACTACATTTCCGTGCATAGATTTAAAATTTAAAAAATTCGGAACTTCATGGGCTTGACCCTGATGACACCTGTCATACGGGAGTTTAGGTTTCGGCCCGATTATAGCTAAACAATTACATAACACCCTTAATCCTGCACTTGGCACCGGGCCGACTTCACCTCATTCAGTAGGTAGCATGCCAATACATTTTTCTTTATTGTTATTTCATGATTTTAAGTTTTACGATGGAAGTCGGTTCATTTTTTTTTGAAAAAAAGTTTTATTTACGTAATGACTTAGTTTAATCAACTACCTTCTTAAAAAAAAAATAGTTTTTTTTCCTAAGTTTGATCGGTGTGAGATCAAGAATTTCAATTTAAAAGTGGAATAAAAGTAATAAGATTTTAGAAAAATAAAATGAACGAAAGCTCCTCATGTCTTAAAAATTGTGTTGTTTTTTGTATTAAAGAAGGAAAAGGAGATATATTTTCAACATAACAAATTATTCAACGACTGAATCTTTCAGAGCGTAGTTTATTTAAGTCTTTCTGCCTGAACACTGAAAACATTCGTTGGTTTTTATCTGCTGACGTCACGGCACTCCTGTCTGTTATTTCCGCTCGGCCAACCAAGCATGTCTTCACAACAATGGCTAATGAATGCTCTACTGAATACTTACTCTATTTTTCTTTTGACAATAATTACCGATAGTGATATGAAATAGTAGGTTTTGAGGTACACTGCCTACATACAGGGTTACTGGTAATTAGATGCGAATCTCTTAGGGGGTTGTAGGTAGTGTTATTTGGATTAATTTAAACCTATAATGGGTTATCCAAAAGTTTACCGTTTTCGAGATATTTGATATTTTAATGTTTTTTTCCAATTAAGCTTCAATCTTTTTTTAAGAAAAAAGTATTCGTCAGAATCAGTTTATTTTTACAGTTTATAAAGGGTGATAATGGAGCACTTATTATTAATCATAACATCATAGAAATTCTTAACCAGTTCGGAACAGGAGTACAAAACATATCGAAAATGTGTGTTTTTTGCAACAAATGCCTTTTTAAAAGCAAATTTTCTCAAAATAATCACTAATGTTTAATTGTGCAGATTATTAGAAAAACATCAACATTTTATCAGCTATCTAACGTGGTATAAAAAACTTAACTTAATTGGACAATTGGTAGGAAAATCGTAAATAACAAAGAGAGAATGTAGTATCATGTCAAAATTTTTTCATTAGTAATGAAAAAAAAATCGCATTTTTTGATGAAATAATACAAAAGACACCTTAATTAATGATCTAATTGAGTCTTCTGTCATTATGATGTCTATTATCGACAAGAAAATGTATCGCACAAGGAGGACCGATATGGCAAGCTCATAATTTGTATTCTCAAAACAGTCCACCCGGTTAGATTTTTATTGTGAATTTCTGAGATAATACAATTTCATTGAGTTGTTTTTACCTCGTTAAAAAGCTGATAAAATGTAGATGTTTTTTTAATAATCTGCACAATTAAACACTAGTGATTATTTTGAGAAAATTTGCTTTTAAAAAAGCATTTGTAGCAAAAAATACACATTTTCGATATGTTTTGTACTCCTGTTCCGAACTGGTTAAGAATTTCTATGATGTTATGATTGATAATAAGTGCTCCATTATCACCCTTCATTAACTGTAAAAATAAACTGATTTTGACGAATACTTTTTCTTAAAAAAAGATTGAAACTTAATTGGAAAAAAACATTAAAATATCAAATATCGCCAAAACGGTAAACTTTTGGATAACCCATTATAGGTTTAAATCAATCCAAATAACACTACCGACAACCCCCTGAGAGATTCGCTCGATTTCGATCTAATTACCAGTAACCCTGTATACATAATGTAGGGAATCCTAACATCTAAAGTACTCTCATATAGAAATAAGATATGGTGAAAAATTCCATGCGAGCAGGATTTGAACCCACGACCAGGTCTTTATACGACCTTTAGTACTAATATTGCATCTGAGATGCTCAAAAATCCAAAAAATAAATCCTAACATCATCATATAATCGACAGCCTTCCGTGACCCACTGCTATAGGCCTTCTTTCGTCTACGCTACAGAAATTTATTTCTGTGGTCTACGCCAACCTTCGCTTCGCCATAAACAAAACGTAAGCGATGGACTACAAGCTAAATAGTAAGACAGAAACAGACCATCTTACCATCAGAGATATTCGATACTAAAATAACTCGACACAGCGGGGGATCTCTATCTGCGGGTATCTCTTGTTTACATTATACATTAATACTGTCATTGGTTTAATTTTATAGGCCTTTCATCAAAGATTGATTGTAACAGGATTATGAATAACTTGCGTGGAAGTTCATGCTCTTTTATCACGACTCAATTCGAAGAATGGTCAAACTTAAGGAATGGTGTTGCCATTCTTAAAAGAAAGTGCAAGACCTAATTGTTTATTAATTTTCGCATAAAAATATATATTTATTTAAATGTTATTAGAAAATAAATCGGTTGGTTTAGTGATATGATAAAACTAAAGTCCGTTTATTCATAATTGTCCTATTATGTAAGTAAACAATCTTACCATGTCTTTTTATGATTTTACAACAATATAAATTAAAATAGACTTTTTAGGAAATTACTTTCGTGGTTAATAAATGTTTAACTTTAGAATGTTTAGGTTTGAACTAATATTTGATTTATTTTCAACAAAATTCCATAAAAGTACTGTGAAGATTGTTTACATAATAGGACAATTAAGAAAAAATGGAGTTTAAAGATAAAATGATTGAAATTCCGAAAATTAAATAGAATAATTTCCCGAATTCCCAAAAAAGTTTTAGGGAAAACACAATACAATATACGGCACTTCGGTCAATTAAATTTCACAAATTAGGAACAAAATTTCAAATTGGGGTGCAAGCAAATGAATCATTGTAATTTGTTCCTTTTAGAGACCGCCAGCCGCCAGGGGTATTTTTATTACATTCAATTAGGTAGTTTTTTTTTTTATCAACAAATATGGTAAACTCCAACTAATAAAATATTTATCTTTAGAATATAATAGGATTAGAATGCACTGCATAGAGCCGACCGGTGTCATTCTGTGGCAATATGTTGGTTAAGTATAATGTAATTTTTTTTGACATTGAACCGGGGGGGTTCAATTGGATGGCTCGAATTGGATGGTTTCAAGTGCTAAATCGCAGTTATCCGGGTATCAAGTTCTCGAATCGGATTAGCTGATTGGTATCACGTTAACTTCTGGTTTGGGGCGGGATGCAAATTGATAGCAGTCCTTCGCAATCAGGCAGAAGAGGATTTTTTTTTAATTATTTATTTATTTATTTGCCAGTTCCTGTACACGAGACAAAGTACATAAATAAGGCAGCATTTCTTTGGAATTATCTCCCTGATGATATAAAATTGGCTACAAGAGTAAAATTTAAATCTAAGTTAATAGGCTCTATCACTAAATTTTGTAATTTATATTTTGTTGTTGTTGATGCACATTGAGAGCATAGATCAAATTTCCGACCGACGACGACGCGACGTAGCAATAGAATACTCTGTGAGATACTATCTATTTTTCAATATGTTCATCAACAACATCAAAAGATAAATTAAAAAATGTAGTATATATACCTATATGTAGGTGCTTTGACACAATAAAATGTGTTTGTAAAGCTATTTTACTATTTATTTACTCACATAATCCTATAAGTGTAATATGGATAAAATAGAGATAATTAAAGTTCCGAAAGTGGCTCGATCAGTTGAGGTTGACTGCATTGTGAGACGTGCAATAAAACGACAAATCTATAAATTTGTTCATTACCTTGAATCATAGCATAAACAGTGATAGTAGACTATTTTACTTATTAGATAGACACACAACAGTAGTTATTAAGACTTAGTTCTAACTAAATATATAACATTAAACACTAAGTTAGATTAGTCATTTTGTTACGTACTAGCTATTGCACGCGGCTTTGCCCGCGTGTGTTTCTCTTAGATGAAAAATCTTTTTATGATCCAAACTGTAGTAACCTAAACTCCAGTAGGTAATCCGATGTTTCATAATCTTCAATTTTTATACGTCAGCAGATAATGTTCATCAGGTTGAACGACTTTTGCTAAGGCGCCATTTCCATATATGTAATAGTGTAGCTGGTCTTTTGGAATTCTTTATCAGATGATCCTCATCTTCGATTTTTATACGTCAACAGAAAATGCTCGTTAGATTGATAAACTTTTGCAAAGGTACCATTTCCATATTTCTTATAGTTTAGCTGTTCTGTTGAGGTTTTTCATCGGGTGTTCCAGTTTTCAAAATCAATTATTACCTATATGTTTCCCAGGCTTAATACCTATACAACAAAAAAAAGTTGATTCAAATCCGTCCAGTAGTTTTTGCCTGAAACGCGTACATACATACAGACAGACAGACAAGAAATTCCAAAAAAAATATTTTTGCTTTCTATTATTATTTTTAAGTGTCCCTCTATCCATTTCAGTCAAAAATACTAAATGTACAGACAAAATATTTTTACTGTTTTATTATATGTATAGATAAAAGTGTAATATGTATGATCTTGAAAAAAGTTGCGTCCTTCCGGAGGGTCTTAAGTCCTGCTAGCGGGACTCCGGGCGATCTATCATTAAATTAAAATAATTGTATGATATCTTATAACTATTTATTTCTAATGCTCTTATATTATCTCTGTCATCGTCTCAGGTTAAATTAATTCAAAATCATACACATACTACCTCAAACAGTAGACAAAAATGACAAATATGTTAACAAAGTAGTTCTACTACCACCACTGTTTGTACTATGATTCAGGGCTCTGAAAAACTTATTCATTCTGTGCATAACGGATAATTTTTATAGAGGATTAGTTTACGTCCCCCTATTTTACCTAGTTATTACGTTGTTTGGACTGTGCAAATAGCGGTATGAGATAAAGTGACGAGGCACCGCTAATGTATGACTAAAGCAAACAAAAAACACCGACTTAATTAGACGGGGCAGCTTGAAACATCAACTTGTGGAATTTTACACAATAAATATATGTTTCTACGTAAATTGATTTGTAGGTAATAATTATTTTTAACACACTTGTTCGTACTCGTAATTTTGAATCTTATAACCGCGTATTTAGGCTATACTGAAGCGTGCATAATTATAAGCGATATTATGTACGCGTGCTTTTTACTCTACATTATCGCACAAGAGCTGTAATTATATAATCCAATTACATATATGTGTGTCCATTCTTAATTTAACCGCGTAATAGGTAATATTCATAGAGATTTTGAATATTGCTTGGGAACAATGCTTTTTCCGGGGGGGAAAGGTACCTTATGTCCTTCTTAGTACTTCGGACCATGTGTATGCTAAATTTCAGAAAGATTGGTCCAGTAGGTAAAGCGTGAAGAGGTAACAAACAAATAAACTCACTTTCGCATTTATAATATCAGATAATATTCATTATATTATTATAAATAAAGTTGCAATCAAAAAACAATATTGTAGACGTAGGCGCCAAGAGAGCCAGGGTGAAATAGGCCTGGGCTGGACATGCGGCATACCTCCAGAAAGATGGACTCGGGTAGCTACACTATGGGAGCCAAAGAGGAGCAAGCATAGGGGTAGATGAAGAGAGAGATGACGAGACGACATCGACCATTCCCTGCGAGGGTGGCAACACGCTACCCTCGACCGAAACTGTGGAAGAAGGAGGACTTTGCCTTTTAGGACTCAATACCAGGCTAGTTTAAAATTAAAAAATAAAACTTAACTAAAATTAATTTTACTAATATAAACAATAAATAGAAAAACGTACATATAACTATAATATGTATAATAACATTTACATGTGTGTGTTTGGCTGAAACGCTAAATAAGTCGATGGACGTGTGTTGTGTTGTGTATGTAACAACGTTTGAGCGATTTAGAGTTAAAAATAATTCATAACATGCAAAAAATCACAGACGACTATTGAAGGTGTGCCAAGAAAATAATGTCTATTTTAAGACACATTCATAAAGTCTTAAATAAATACTTATATCGAGTCGTATAGCTCTCAAGTGGATGTGTAATTTCAAGTTAAAGTCATGTGTTTTTTTTAAGGGTAGAATTTATTTATCTCTTTTTCTTTTGACAGATAATTTAAAGGATAACTAAAAACTAATTATAATAATAAACTGATTATCTAAAAAGGTAATAAACTAAATTAACCTAAAATAAAATTATAAATAAACTAAATAAAACTAAAATTAAATATTTACAAAAACGCCAGTCCCGACAAGGCGTTGCCCAGAAGGCTGTCAGCATTGCCACGTTGGATGACAAATGGCAATGCTTAATCTATGAGCGAGATAAATGCCAGCCCTCTGGTCACGGAAGAATTAATAAATAAATATTTTTTTCTTCAATTTATAATAATTCCCGTCCGCATTAGGTTAGCAAACTTTTTTTTAACAAACTTTTAGTCTGTAACTTTTGTCGCAATAAAGTTGTTAGAATATCACAGAAGCCTCTTTGCAATTTCTTGTTCCCTAGTACAACCCTATAAAGTTCAATACAGTTTGCATTCCATCTGAACGCGCAAAATCGAGAAATTTCAAAATGCACTTTTGCAGGCACTTGTCAAACTGGATTGTTGCAGGTTGCAGCAAATACTATGTAAACTACTAGGGTTGCAGGCACTGAAGCAGAAGCAAAGACGGTTAAAACAAAGAAAAAAAATAGCGCACTGGCTGGTTCATCTGATATAAAGAACCTAACTGCAACCTCTTTGCAATTTCATATCTTCTAGTAAAACTTGCTGAATTTGTTCAATAATTCTACGTCCCGAAATGCACTGCTTTCACTGAACTGAAAACTCTTTTCAATTTCGTATCTCCTAGTACACGGCGACAAATCGGTTCAATAAAGCAGTCTCCCGGGCATCTAGGGACACAAATCGAAGTTGCAAAATTATTGAAACCTAACCTCTTCCGAATTTCGTGGCTCCTAGTATCACGCAATGAATTTGTTCAATAAAGCTAGCTCCCGAGAATCTGGGAACAAAATCGATGCATCATATGCAGCCATAGAGCAATACGCCGCGCGCGGAAGTCCTTGTTGCTCGAAGTATGCAACTCTTGATTGGCTCATGCCCGCGTGCGGAAGTCCTTGTTGCTAGAAGGCTCATGCAGTTTTGATTATTGATAGGATAGGAACATAGGAATACCTAGGTCTACTTGTCATGCGCAATAAAGTTACCATCGTTATCTAGCTACTACTCGTTGCTTACAGCCTGGTATTTTAGTATTTTTTTTGTTGCCCTGCAAAAAGGTACCAGTTAAAATTTTTATAACTTTAATTTTTAAACGTTTTTTTTATAACTTTAATTAATCAAAACTTACAGTACTGTTAACTCATAAAAATCTTTTTAAATATATCATAAGTATTTTATAAGAAAAGCAATCTTACTTATTCACAAACAAGGTCTCTCTTTTATCGATCAGTGTACTACATATATATATTTCTTTGCCTACTACAGTTTAAAACCATACGTACAGTCGACCGCACCTCAAGTTACCCTGCATGATCTCTTATGCCGCGGCCGCAAAGTCGAATTTGCAATGAATTTGAGTAGGTTGATGTGCTGTTGACTGTACACGTATAGTTGAGGTATATAAATAACTTGTGAATCACTAGGCGTTCATAAAACGAAGAAATACTATTTTGCGACCTAAGTATTTGTAAATCAATGAAGTTATTTATGACATGAAATCAATAATTTATCTGACTCTTTCTGCTCTATTGCAAAACACAGCCACCTGAGTGGGACCAAATATTTATCATGTTTTGCTTGAAGCCTTCGTTCGATGCGCATGTAACTTTCACTTTCAAAATCTAGGTACGCAGTCGCATCTTGTCTTGCACATCGGCTATCGCATTCTGCATGTCTTAAATCAAAATATTGATTGGCGCTCCTTTGCGAGCTCCTGCCTTTCATGATAGCCTGGTATACCGAATCTATTTTGGTGACTAGCTGTCTTAAATCAAGTTTGGTTGCCTGAAATGGGAATGTTGCCAGGTCTGTAAATTGTAAAAATTATGCAAATCACAGAAATCACAGAGCAGAAAAAAGGCCGTTCTCACGTGGCATGGCGCTAGTCTTTGCTCTGTGCATAGAAAATTTATGAAACGATTTTACTACAAAAACATGACCTAAAATTCACTTTAGCATGCTGTGCACTGTGTTAAGCTTTTGCTTTTAAAACGAAGATTAAAGTTTAAAATTTTAAAAATGTAAAATGGATTGTCCATTTTTGCACATCTATTGATTTCAAAAAAAATAACACATTAAATGATATGAATACATTACTACATTAACAATTGTTGTTTTAAGGTTCTCGATGAAGAAATTCCTCTAAACGATGAACAACATATCCTAAACTTTATTCTACACTTGCCACCGTTGTTGTTACTTATTGTTGTTGTTTGGAATGGAATAATTTTATTTTTTTACCAAACAATTGGACCATTCGAACCGATTGTCGCCTCATCGCCAATATGTGACTAAGAAAAATACTTATTAGGCTCTTTAGACCTTGGCGGCTTATTAGATAGAAGTGCGCACAAATTGTTCGTCAAACAATATAGTCTTATTATTGTTATTAAGTGTATCGTACATATTAGAAGCTCGTGACGAATGTGACGATGTACACAGGCTGTTGTCGATTCTTTCAATCGTACACAATCTGGTCGTGCTGGTGGTTATTTGCTTGTAAAATTTGTAACAATATCCCCTGGTCACGTGTTCACTTTGCGACAATTTATATAGATTGTGGGTAGAATCAGCATGCGGTCGAAACACCAATAAGATTATAGATGCGATTGTGTGCCCATGGGTGTGTTCGAAGTGATAATTTTACTTTTAAATATTTACAGTCCTACGTCAGTTTTGCTGTTTGCAAATTGGGAGACTACTTAATTGTTGAAAACTTTTCAACCTATATAATCTCTATTTTAGTATTCAGTTTAGTAATGTCTGAAGTTATGGTGTTTGTGTCATATGATTGACATTGTTACTTCGCCTGACTATGAGAACTTCAGGAAATCCGTTCTTGGCAGATACTCGCTAACGTTATGAATTTTCCAAATTTAAACTTTCAATCAGTCAGACCAACAACAAACTTTTGTCGTTTGATTTATAGAGTTATAGGTACATTTTAAACTATGAGTCCGTTTTACGGTTTGCTAGGTATCAGTTTTATTATATTATTATACTAAGAAACGAAACATTTTGAACTTTGTACGTACGAACGACATAATACCAGATGATTGTTTACAAGCACTCATTTTGACCAACCTTAAGTAGGTACGGGTAGCTACTTAGCTTCTTTCATTTTCACTAAATTTTTGACATCGTTTGTGAGTTAGACACATTACATGTAGAAACAATAAAGTATAACTTAGGCAGAAGCCTAAGTTATATTTTATTACGCCACAAAAGGAATTAAAACAACAACATTTTTAATTCAAACTATAAGTCTCTTTTTTTATTAAAAAAAAAACAATAACATTTCCTAGGTACTTATTCAAGAACCGTTGAAATTTTAATCTTCACATACACAATTCACTTTGAAAAAAGTACGTGCCAATTAGCATTTAAAATTTAAATACTGTCAGGTGAATCAAAAATGAGGGGGAGCACTTGTTTATGAGTCACTAGTAACTAGTGTATAGAACCGGGAAATCCCGGTACTGAAAATCCCGGGATTTCCCGGTTTTTTGTGGCGGTAATAGAACCGGGAATTCAAATTCAAGAACCGGGATTTTCGGTACTTTCGGGATTTTTTTATTTTTTATTTATTCGGTTCGCCAACTGGCTGTGCAATACACAAGTTCATAAAGATATATGAGAGAGCGCCCAAGTTGTCAATCTCCTTATATAATTATTCAAATCGTTAATTGACATCATTAAAAACCGCATAGAACTCATTGTTTGGTTTTTAAGGAGCTGAAAATACCCTCATAGTTTACACGGACAAGTCCGTTAAAATATATGGCAATTGACGCTATGCATGGCGAACGGTGCAAGAGCAGAACTCTGTGGCGATTCGGAAGGATGTTAATTCGACGCAGAATTACGACCTCGAAACAAATGTAAAAATCGAGGTGGCTCTTTTCGAGAATGGAGGCGATCGTTGGCGACATTTACTACAATCTTCTGAGTGTTCCATCCACCAGTGTTGAGCTAGATGGATTTTTCTTCGGCTGGCCTGCGCTGCGGTGTAATAAAATTAGATCGCGTTTAGGTGATGTAACTTCGGACGCGTTAATCTTTTTGATGACATATATTACAAAGAAAAAAAAAGCTTTTAAAAAGACCATAGACATAGACATAGACATAGTTATCTGTGATCGCAAGATTTTATTTAATTGTTAGATGTTAATCTGTTGGCGTAGATTTTATTTGATTTTTATATCTATTTGATTTCAATTTTATTTGATATTTTATTGTAGCTAAGCTTTGATCATTTATTTCTGAAATATATGATCGAAGTAGCTAAGGGTTCCTATTGTTTTCACGGCGTTAACTAAGAGTACTTTCAATTATAGTCTGTTTTTTACTGGATAATTAATGAATACTAAGTTTTATTATTGCTAAAGACTGATTGTTAATTAGTAATTAATTATAATTAAAGATAAATTATTTATGGGTGGAAAAAAAAATTAAGTACCGAAAATCCCGGGAATCCCGGCTCCACAATAGTCCAGTACCGAAAATCCCGGTTCCTTGAAACATCTCCGGTTCTCTATACACTACTAGTAACGGAAGGGGTGGTAGTCCCTTTTTTTATTTAATCTGTGTAGGTATTAAAAGGTATTTTTGCCAAATAGATATTTTGTGTTTCATTTATGTAATTCATTTCACGAAGAAGCCTATGCTTTTCGTGAAATGAATTACATTTGCCTTGGGTCTCGCAAGGGCTATCCCTTGCGAGACCCAAGGCAAATCAGAGGGGGTGAGGGGCGGTACGTAAGCTCCGCCTTAAAGCAGACAGAATAAGGTTACTTTTCGAAATTTCTATAATTTGTGTTTTTGCTAGCGAGTTTTCGTTAGGCTCTTAGGGTAGGTAATTATTTTAGAGGTTTAATATATTTTTAAAAATAAGCCAGTATCTTTTTTAAATAATTGTATTCTTTATTTAATTCTTTAAAAAAATTCTACTGTTATCGCTTAAATTACGGTGATTTTCTACGATTAAGGAAAAAAAAACAGGATTATGTATTATTTTTTTTATCTAGTAGTACATAATATCTCGATGATCTAGTCTTATTTATTTTATTTGTAATTTGATTAGGTATAATTCTATTTTATTATTTTTCTTTTTACGGCATATTTTTCCTGATTCAGTACTTCTAACCTATATAGTTCACACTTGATGTTTAAAGACAGTACGTTTTCGGAAAATCCTGATTGGGTATGGCCTTAAGAAGGTATACTTCTTATTCAGTTATTTGATCGCGTGATACGCGCAAAACATACACAGACGAAAAATCTAAAAAATAGGTATCGTTTTGGCTTTAATTTAGCCCCAGAAAGACCCTTCAAATATTTTTTCCTTAAAATCTTCTTACAGACATTGATTGACCACTTACAGTTTTATTCTATGTATGTAATGTAGATGAGTTTTACGTAACGTCCAAAGTACGTCACTCGAGATGTACAATGTACCTACCACAGTATATTACGTCGCATCGCAAGTCGCAACATCACAAAGTATCTTCCAGCGGAGTTGCGATTTACCGCATATGAGTTCAGAAACAGTTATTTTTGGCGTCCCAAAATAGCAACCGGGCGGTCACGTGGTGCGATCACCGGCCGGCGTGCCCCTGTGCTAGTTAAATCGTCTTCTTCCTTACAAATGTTCACATTGGCCTATCGTCGAACTATTTTTTTTTTATTAAAAAGTTAGTTAAGATACTCGTAATAAGTTAACAATGGATAGAGAAACACAGTACCGGGTTAGTCATATCTACATGACATTCCCGATTTTAAAGGACAATGGGCACTTTTAAATGCTGAAATTCCCCACGGCAGACAAAGATCAAACATGTTATTCTAAACCTTTAACGTCTAGCTTAGGTGACTTGAAGCGCATCATTGAGGCATTGGTACATGTTATTGAGCTATAAGCTGATTGAGTCGACGTCGGCATATTAGTGATAGTTTCCAGCTTATAGAGAAGGAATGCCTAAGGGGTTTGAGTCGATTGACACCATGAAGGAACACCATGGTGGTGTAAATGGCATAAGGACTCATTTTTGCCGGTTTCAGCTTTTCTCCAGCCCGTAAGGCTGAAAGCCGACCCCTCCTGCCCAACGAAACTATGTAGACGATATCATCATCCCTTCTATGTATTCTCCAAGATCACGAAACGACAACTTGGCTATTTCAATGACATTATCATCACTACCCTTGCTTTTTTATCAACAGCCTAAACCGATCGGTCTTTCTTTGGTCGGTATTTAAACCAAGAAGCTAATAAACATTTAACAGTTTATTATTAGCATAGCATGGTGTCATATTTTCATTTCATTGCAACTTAATTACAATAAATAAAACTAATCGAATTTGGTGCATCAGAAAAATTACATCTCGCCAATCAACTCGCTTAGTCAACTCAACCGATATGAACCTCATTTTCAGGTCATAACTACGTCATCATCACTTCACAAACTGCAAATTGTTATATCAATAAATGACGTATGTAATGCCAATTGTAAATGCAAGTTTAGATAGCTTGATCCATTACAGCTTGGCCTTAGTTTATTGTCGATTATACTTACTAAGATTCTGTATCATTACGATACTGAAATCGTAATAAATATTTATAGATGTTTTGATAAAACATGACTATGACCAATTTAAGGCTCGAAATTCCTTATTTTACCAAAAATGGTAGAATCTTACTAATTTTTGTACTTTACTACTGAAGTACAAAAAGAGGCACCTGGCTTATTTTATTTTGGTATAAGCAGGTTACACTTAATCCAAAGGTCCTCCACTTAATCCAACTCTATAGTTGCAAATCATAACCATGTCGGTTATAGCAGTTGAAGCACCAATTAATAGCACGGGCCTAGGGTCGGATTAAACTATGCAGCAGAGGTTGATAATGTCTTTTTCTCAAAATACAACTTGTTTGTTTGTTTATTGTTTGTTTTAAATTAATTTTGTTGGGAGTGGTCACTGGTCAGGTGATGCACGAAAACGTGCAATGTAGAAAACTACATATAATTTATACTGTTAACGGTTTAAATTCATGAAATTAATAAAAATTTTGTTTTGTTACAGAAACCTCAAATGCGGCCGATGATAGCCGAATATGACCCCAAGAAAAAAGGAGTCAAAAATGATTTGTCAGATGTCGTTATGGTCAAGTAAGTGAATTTGTTCCGATTAATGTGCCCAGAAATCATCCCAGACTACGAATCATCGATACTAAGCTTTGACTGCCTCTGTGTGTTGTCAATAATAATTTACTTCCAGTTAAACATTAGATCAATTTTGTTTTAATGCTTAGTGACTAGTAAGAATCAACATAAAAGCATGCTTCACAGCTTTGAGAATTTAATTGTGAAATATCAATTGAATCGTGAACTAATAATATTGACATTTTTGTTCAACAGGAAATTGAAAGAAAAAAATATCTGTTAGTTGTTAATTTTACGGCCTTGTAGCCAGAATCGGTTTAGAAATCCCTAGAAGCACTCCATGGAGTGCGGCGAGGGCCAACAGGCCCAAGCATTGAATCTATTGATAGTGAATCAATGTTTAATGTCCAATATTTTGACGTGGTATTTTATATTGTATGTTGACTGTTAAGTACTTGCTCCTTTAACGAGCTAAAATCGCTCGACGCCGTTCGGAGACGATCCGGGAAGACGTGTGCTGCTTCCACGAGATTAAAGTCGTTCGTCGACTTTGATCATCTCGCAATGGACTCATACACCGGTACATCATTCCATTTTTATGGTTTCAATTTTTATTTAATTTGTTTTGTTTGGTTCTGGTAAAAGTAAAAAAAAAGTGTATCAGGAGCGGCCGCCCGCGATCCGCATGCCGTGGGTCGCCGTCCGGCGCGCCGCTTGCGCCATCTCTCTTCAGGCTTGGGATTGGCTCTCACTCTCAATTTTTGTACAAATTTGATTTAGCTTTATGTCTTTCAAACAACATGCATTGACTACCCATACATTACATAAATCAATTTCAAGGTTTCAATACCATCTACAAACGAAATACCAGATTTTACCATACCCCAGTCATGCCTTCTCCGATTCCATTCGAATTTCCAACTGTCACATCTACAGAAACGTAAAGCTGTATTGAATTTATCGTTGAGCCACAATTTTGTAAATGCCAAGTCTTAACAGAGTGAAGCGCATATAAGACCTATTGTATATTTTGGAGACCATAATGAATGTATCACACTTAACACATCAACACTTACACATAGTTCTTGATACAGCAGATATTTAACCAAGTAACTTTTGTATATCGCGAATAAATAACAATGGCCACATAATAGAATCAGATTGGATCCGTTCATATAGTGCGCCGCGTCCGCGATCACACATCGTATCACACATCGTTCACATAGCTTGAAATGTGGCGCTTTCTGTGTTCCGCTACCACCAACTACATCATAGTGCTTCAAATCCGATATTTAGAGAATGATCTTAAACTACACTGTTATACCCACTCACTTCTAACCTTCATAATTTAAGTAATTAAGTACTATTAACATTTTATCATTGACTATAACAGTGCTTGGGGAATGTTCCACAGGTACAAAGTTGACCCAAATGAGATCCCAGTGGAACAACAAGCGGGATCCACCCTGCCTCTTATGGAGATCCCTGGCCGTGATATTGAGGCTGATGAGGATTACAACCCATTTGAGCACCGAAAACTTGCGCATCCTACGTCGTAAGTAATACACTGATAATAGGCTAGTCATAGCTTTGAATCGCCAAGTTGATCTGAAGAATCTTTGACTACCCAAGGAGATCTGCTCTCTAGATCTGTAATTTATGAAAATGTATACAGGAAATAGGCCTTCATAGATACAGGTCTTACTTTTAAGTCTCAACTTATAAAGTTTAAATATGCTATTTGTATGCTACAGCAGTCCTTCCGGATAACTTCAGTATTGAAACATCCTTATTATAATTTTCATCACAATCTGATCAGTGAGCAGCTCAGCTATAAAATTTTTGTTCATCTACAGTACCTACCTATTCTAAAGAAAGTTCTTTTGTCGAAAGAAAGTCCATTCACATATACCATGTGAATGGACTTTCTTCATCAACAATTTTATACATTAAAGTTATCTCTTTTCAGGGACTTGGATACCCTCATTCACTTACTGAAGGGATCGCTAGGCAGTGGTATCCTAGCCATGCCCATGGCGTATCTTAACGCTGGTCTTTACTTCGGGTTAGTGGCCACGTTCACCATTGGAGGCATCTGCACCTACTGCGTCCACGTTCTGGTCAAGACCGCCCACGAGCTCTGCAGACGATGCCAGAAACCTTCTCTTGGATTTGCTGAAACTGCCGAAGCCGCTTTCCTCTCCGGACCCCCAGCTGTTCATAAGTTTTCGAGACTTGCTAAGTAAGTACCTTACGTTACCTGAAAAAAATTCATTCTTAAGCAAAATCAAACCTCTAATCTCGTTAAAAAGTTCCTATCCATTCACTATTGTGCACATGAGAAATCGATTGTACTTATTTGTAATTTGTAATAATAATTATAAAGCTATTAAAAATCAAACTAAATAAATATATGTTCATCTTTTCTTTTCAGAGCAATAGTGAATTGGTTTCTTGTGATAGACTTACTTGGATGTTGCTGCGTATACATAGTATTTGTCTCGAAGAATGTGAAGCAAGTTGTTGATTACTACTCCGAGGGAACTTCCTATGAGAAAATGGATCTTCGGATATACATGGCCGCCTTGCTGCCTCTTCTTCTTGCGATGAACATGATCAGGAACCTCAAATATTTGGCCCCCTTTTCAATGATTGCCAATCTTTTAGTTGGTACTGGAATGGGCATCACTTTCTACTATCTGTTCCAAGATTTGAAAAGCGTTAGTGATGTAAAGACCTTTGCTGGTTTTGAGAGACTACCGACCTTTTTCGGCACCGCTATCTTCGCCCTGGAAGGCATCGGTGTGGTGATGCCTCTTGAAAACAACATGAAGACCCCAACTCACTTCATCGGTTGCCCTGGCGTTCTCAACACTGGCATGTTCTTCGTGGTCTCGCTTTATGCCTTTGTCGGATTCTTTGGATACTTGAGATATGGAGATCTTACTCAGGGCAGCATCACCTTGAACTTGCCTGAGGACGAAGTGTAAGTTACACGTATTAATTTTTCCTACTTTACGTATTTAAATATGAATACCTCCATTTTACATAATAGCGTGAACTATAAACGCATTTCCTACGTGTCGCCAACACTGCGGTGTTGAAATTTTCACTCAACACACATTTATATTGGCTCCATACCTATAAAATAACTGTAGAGCAAGGTATTTCTATATTATACAACCAGTGAATATAGGAAGTAATAAATAGTAGGGAAGACCAAACATAAAATTGTAATTTCATAGAAGATTCACTCGTATGTTGTCGTTACGACCTTTCAGTGGTAGATTATACTAAAAATCAAGAAACATGTGTGCCAAATTTCGTAAGGACCAGAAATGTAAAATCTAGAGCCCGGAAAAACACCCTAACAAAAGTAAAATGGGCCAGTCTGGAAATGAAGGCTCTCGCTCGGTCGACTAATAACCGTATTTTCTCTCAATTGCAGACTTGGACAAAGCGTGAAGCTCATGATCGCTGTGGCCATTTTCTTCACCTACAGTCTTCAATTTTACGTGCCTATGGAGATCATCTGGAAGAACGTCCGTCACTTTTTCGGAGCCAGGAAGAATATCGCGGAATACAGCATTCGAATTGCTATAATCCTCATGACTCTAGGCATTGCTATCGCTATTCCTAATTTAGGGCCTTTCATCTCTCTAGTAGGTGCCGTGTGCCTTTCTTTCTTGGGACTCATCTTCCCTGCAGTAATCGAAACGGTCACTTATTGGGACCGACCCAACGGCCTCGGCCGCTTCAACTGGGTTCTGTGGAAAAATATCTTCTTGGTTTGCTTCGGAATTCTTGGATTTTTAACAGGCGCTTATGTGAGCATTCTAGACATTATTAAAGGAGATGATGCTTAATGGCAATGTGTAAAAAACACAAATTGATCACGTAATATTCATGTCAAAATTTAAATTTAGTGACATAATTTGACGGCTAAGTTTTATTAAATTTATTTTTATTCGCTTTTAATCTTCTTTTTGTTTTATTTTTATAAAACTTTTAATGTTTGTCAACATTAGCTGTGACCATTTAAATATAGGTTCTGTAATGCTCAAAATGTTTTTGAGATTATACAAATTTAACTTCAGTTTAAGTTTGCAATTTGTGTTTTGACCCTTCTGTTGTTTGTTCTGTTGCCCCCGAAAATCTGTAGGCATTTTTATTAGAAGTAAGAAAATGTAGGAACTTACATGACGACAACTTTAAAAAACGTGTGAGAATTATTCTAGTGCATTATCGAAATGTGATACAACTTTAGGTTAAATGATTTTAAAAAGCATTGCGCAATAGCTAATTAATAAGAAAAACATTAGAAAATTTTATTTGCATGGATAATACTTACTTAAAATTAAAAGTTGTTAGCGAAGTCAATTGGACCATTTATTATTCCGTTTGATTTGCTTTATTTAACTATATTTGAATGCGTTACATTTTTGGGGTATTGAATAGATACATTAGAAGCATTATATGATGGCATTTCCATTACCAAAAATATTGGCATAAGTAAAGTAGAATTTTTCATATCGTGCTTTTTAGAGAATTGTGAACAAAAATCCGTTGTTATAGGCATCTTTTTATAGCTAAATTCAGAGACGGCCCTAGACGACCTGCTTGATCTTATTAAGGCGAGATTTTTTTATAGAAACTTTTCACATATTCGATGTTGTCGCCCGGTGTATTGGCCATACCACACCGCTCTAGGGCCGTCTCTTAATAGATTGCGATGTAAGATCTATTCTACAGATCATTGTAGAATTAAAATTAGTGAGAAAATTATCTACGACTCAATAAATGTATTGTCTCTTTAATTGTATTGGAAGAATATGTCTTTTATTCCGATTTGATTAAATTAGACACCCACGAATTTTTACTGAAATTTTGAATACCTTCTCAATCCTCAGATGGTGGAGTGGGGTTATAAGGTACGTGTATTACCTGTCTCAAAATTATTCGAAACAATAAAGTATACCTACCTAGTTAGTAACTCGTAGATAAATATCAAGTTATGTTCCTTTCATGTGAGTCGAGTTTTGATATTTATTTTTTATAACCGACAGTGTGTTTGCGGTGCGACGATATTTAACTTAAGTTTTAAATTAGATAAGACTAAAAAGTGAATAAATATACACGGAATGATTGCTATTGAATCTGGGCCCTTTTGCCAGTGATTTGATAATAGTCATTCTTTAGATGATAAGTGTTAATCTTGTGGAGGTAGGTAGCGCCTACCCCCAAGTGCAATGATCTTTGATATGTACATTCAATCTGATCCCGACTGGGTGAGGAGATAGTGGTGATGTCCATGTTCTGTAATGAACTAAAAATATATTATTATAATTTTTATGATATAGGTAATTGACTAAACAATCAAACTGTCTAGAAAACAACAAACTTATGTTAAAGCTGTTAGAGCAAACATACAACTTTCCATCTCTGTTGTTCGCAAGTTCGCATTCACTATATTATGTTTTTAAGCCAGGTAGAGAACTGATTCACCTCCCTCCACGACTTGAATTAATTTGTCTCTTTGATTTCCATCCCGCTCTCAGAGCCATATTACGAACGCGATAGCAATAGTATTCGGGATTCGGACATTGTCCTTTTTTCTACTTGGCTGAGAAACGAAGTTTAGTATTGCAATTGTGGGGTTTTGTGTCATTTGTAATTATTACAGAGAAAGAATATCTTTCAACGGCTCCATAATCACAAATGCCACAACATGATGCCATCCTGAAAAGACCAGCGCGAGTGACAGGGATAGAAGAGAGAGAAGCAGTACCTAACTATATAATGATCTTATTTAGCATTCGCATAAAATTCGCGTACTAGTTTAAAAACAGAAATTTTTGAAAGAAACAGTAATATTTTTGAATAATTTTACACTATGAATGAATTAAAAAAAGGAACTGTTATGACGTTCTATTCTATATTTTATATGAGTTCATTCCGACATTGGTGTAATGTACCGAACTAGCTATTTTAGATAGTCATGGTTGTTTTGTTACAGTATTAAATAGATCCGTTCTAGGCATCTGTGTTTTATTAGACCGACCTATATTAGCACATCACGTTGTTGGAATTAAAACCCTCCTTTATTATTCCAAACACTCGGCTAAGTTCCGATAGGTTTACCCTCAAAACAATGATTAGTTTACCACAACAGTTTCCTTTAATTTAACCAATACCTACCATATTGAGGACCATCGCCATGTGGGTTCGATTCCCAGCACAGGCAATTAGGTACCTAGTTGTACATACTCGTTTTCACAGATATTTGTCTATGGTTCTGGGCACTTCTGGGTGTATATTGTACCTTGTTTCTGTGTTGGTGTCCATCGGACTCACGATACAGTGTACGCCACCGTTGAGTGTCGTCCATAAAAAAGTAGCCTTTAGAATATTATTTTATTTTATTTATTAGAGACAGCAAACAGCAACATTACAAATATACAATAAACAAGTTTACATAAAATGCCTTAATAGTAATGCCGCCCACAGCGCTATCCACAGAGTGAATATAAAAAGTTTACAATATGTGGCAACCAACTTCCACTAAACAAATAAAAATTATTTAATCAAATGAGGGATTTTCCAAGACCCTGATTTAAAAAAATAGTTCCAGATGACTTCATAGATGGCGCTTAAGCAAAGGCGAGAGAAAAAGTTCCATACAAAAAGCAAAAATTCACGGGATTGGCATTTAAAAAATAAAACTTATTAAAAAAGAACGTCTAAAAAGTATCAATATTGCGATTTCTTTATACTGTTTTTTTTTCTTAATTTGGCTGTCAGAAAATCGCTCATTAACAATAGTCTTTTAAACACTTAACCATAATTAAAAAACAAGTATATTAACGGGATTATGCACAAATATAAAAAATTGAGATAAATAGCAAGTAAGAAGCAGACACTATAATATAGTATACGCAGTATAAGCAGACACTATAATATATATCTTACGTTCTCTTTGATTAAAAATTTACGAACATTTTTTTAACTATTCGTTACCGATTCGGTTTTCATTGCGTAAAATGGAGCAGAAAATGTTTCTATTATTATTTTTATATCACAGGCAACATTGCTAGACGAGTGATTTCAAAAATACGGCTTTTATGTTTTAGTGACATAATAGGACGAGTGCGACATAATAGTCTATTCGTTTTCGGCGGTATGTCACACTTTCAAAAATAGGGCTCCAGGAATATAAAAACCCTCACCATGTTGCGGACAAGCAATAGAACTAATTTCTTATACTGGCAACTAATTAAAAAACCCATCTGTCATTTCTCTTGTCAAAGTTTGACTTTCAATCAAGGGCGGATCCAGTAGATATTTTTTTCTGGGAAGGGCACCGTTTTTCATTCTCGAGAATATTTCCGAGAATTTTTTAAGAAAGTTTCCGCCTGTTTTTTTAATTTTCGGGAACGGCACATCACTAATGGTGGCGGATTGTTTTTTTGGAAATACTTACTTGTAAGAAACTATTACTACTAAATCCTGTTATTTTAACAACTCAAACCTTAATTTGATATGTACTGTTATGGAAGCTGGAAAAATATGGACAAGGGTGTGTAGGTTGATTCAGTCTACACGGACTACGCCAAGGCCTTTGATAAAGTGGATCATGAGCTCCTCTTAAATAAAATAGCATTCAATGGTATTCGTGGGAACTTACTGCGCTGGTTCTCCTCCCAGAGCCGGCTTTAGCACTACAAGCGCCCTGGGCGAGATTTCTACGGCGCCCGCCCCCTATACTAAATTTTATTCAAACCCATTCGAAATAAGGCAAGGTAAAAAAAAATATTATAAAATTTCGTGCCTTAGACGACTATCAAGCACATTGAGAGTTTTAAGTTTTTATATATTTAAAAAAATTTATAATTTTATTTAAGATTTATAAGAATGGAGTACCTGTAACACACCACAGGCAAAAACACACACTAAGATTATTATTCACACAACGACAAAATACAGGGTCGGATCTGAGATAATTAATTATATTCAGTACAGTGTAGCAAAACCAAAAATTTTGAGACGCTGAATCTTGTGCCGTGCGCGGTATGCGGACGGATCTGCATCAGTTTTTTACAATGGGAAATTCTATCCCTTTATGGGAAAAAATACTAGTCATTAAATAAATAAAATTTATTTTAAATTATTTAAAATCACGTGCAATGAAACATTGCAATGATGTTGATGGTTGCTGGCGTCCATTCAATGTCCTGGTACTCGTAGTACGGAAGAGACATACTCCCTATAGCAGTTCTCTTTCTTTAGGTATTATTTTCTGGCATATTTTCCTTGTCCTGAAATAAAATTCACTGTCAGTATTTTTATAAAATGTGCATTTTAATCTTCAAGAAAGAATTCCTAAGATTTTTATAGAATAGGTACTAAATTCGTATATTTGCCTTGATTCGGCCCAGCCATAGTAAACAAAACTGGATCTGTCAAATGATCTATGCTATTTACGAAATTATTAAATTACTTGTAGTATTTCTTATGAAATGGTTATAATTAATACACTACTTTATAAAATAAATAATGATATTGGTGATAAATAGCATTCAAAAGTCTAATAATGGTTATTGTTTCAAAAATAACACGAAATTGTATATTATCATTGGGCACGTCAAAAAACATGAATTGCTTACCGATGGAACGATATTCCAGGAATATTTTTATAAAAAACACTTCCACATATTGTACACGTTGCATTTTATCATTTCTATTGGGTTTAAAAGCACAAAACAGTAAAAAATAATTTTAAATATATATGACGACTGTGACAACACAACAAATATGACAGTTAAGGATCATTTCGCATGAAAAAACCGGCTCGGATTTTAAATCTTTCAGTGTAGTGGTTCGTGTTGCAATACATTGCAATGCTAAGGAAGGAAAGGGACAGAGTTATGTGACAGTCCTTATCATGAACAGGATGCAAATATTGTCAAATATCATCAGTGTGTGTGTGAAATTTGTGTTCCTTCTGCTTATATTAAAAAAAAATTTACTTCTGTGCTACCAATAGAGATGGGCGGTCAGTAAATACTAAATAGTATTTACTGGGTATGAATGATAAATATGAGTATTTATCCGTTTTTACTCATTCTTACTGAGTATTTATCCAAAAGCATGAGTATAAACTTTTGTATGCAATGGAGCCCTAATTTAATACTTTATTTAAGTTAACCTTTCATTTTTAGCACTGAAAATGGGATCATCAGAACAATTAATGTTCTTTTCAGGTAAAAATAAAAGGTTAACTTGAATGTAAAAATTCTTAGTAGGTACTGGCCGCGATACATTTATTGTTCTCGTCGGGTTAGAATAAAAGGTTAACTACTAAAACATTACAATTCTATTACTAGCTTACTTTTTATGATAACGGCAAAAGCTACGCAAAAACTGTCAAAGACCAATAGTTATCCATTAAATTCTTTATATCTATTGCCTTTGGATGCATGTTGATAGGACTTATAGTTTACAAAATATGCCCATGCTACAAGAATGTTTTTTTTAATGCGAACTTTTACTATTACTGCACGGTCTTGGTAGAATTTCGTATTTAATATCACGGACAGCATTCGATTTCTGATATAGTGGTCCCAGACTTCGTGTCGACATATGTTACCATCGCCAACAAAGTTTAAAAAGAAAAAATACAAAATCATTTATTCAGTAAAAACACATTTTACATTCCAACGATCCATTCAGATTGTACTCAAAAAGTGTTCCGCCACTTTTACGGCCGTGCAGTAATAGTAAAAGTTCGTATTTAAAGAAAAAATGTATTTTAGCATGGGTATATTTTGTAAACTGCAAGTCCTCTCAAGTCTTTATTCACGAAAAGGCTTTAGTACCGTAGACCACATACATATGCTGCGGCAGATTATACAGAAGACTGCGGAGTATAATCAGCCATTATGCTTGGCGTTTGTGGACGACGAGAAAGCCTTCGATTCGATCGAGACCTGGGCTGTGCTACAGTCTCTCCAACGGTGTCAAATTGACTATCGATATATCGAAGTGCTGAAGTGTTTGTATGAAAACGCCACCATGTCGGTCCGTCTCCAGGATCAAGGCTCGAAACCTATCCAGTTGCAGCGAGGGGTGAGACAGGGAGACGTGATATCTCCGAAACTGTTCACTGCCGCCCTGGAAGATGTTTTCAAGCTTCTGGACTGGAGCGGACTCGGTATCAATATCAATGGCGAGTACATCACTCACCTTCGATTCGCTGACGATATCGTAGTCATTGCTGAGACCTTGGAAGACCTAGGCACAGTGCTCGATGGCCTCTGTAGAGCCTCTCAACAAGTGGGTCTAAAAATGAACATGGACAAGACGAAAATTATGTTTAATATCCGTGTCGCATTCACTCCTCTGAAGGTTGGAGACTCTACACTCGAAGTTGTTGACAATTATGTATACCTGGGACAAACAGTTCAGTTAGTTAAGTCCAACTTTGAGAAAGAGGTCAATCGTCGAATCCAACTCGGCTGGGCAGCGTTCGGGAAGCTTCGCGATATCTTCTCGTCCAAAATACCGCAATGTCTTAAGACTAAGGTCTTTGACCAGTGTGTGTTGCCAGTAATGACAAATGGAACAGAGACGTGGTCGCTTACTATGGGCCTCATAAGAAGGCTCAAGATCACCCAAAGGGCGATGGAGCGCGCTATGCTCGGAGTTTCCCTGCGTGATCGAATCAGAAATGAGGAGATCCGTAGGAAAACTAAAGTAACCGACATAGCCCGCAGAATCGCCAAACTTAAGTGGCAGTGGGCGGGGCACATAGCTCGTAGAACAGATAGCCGTTGGGGTAGAAAAGTTCTCGAGTGGCGACCACGAACCGGAAAACGTAGTGTTGGCAGGCCTCCCACTCGGTGGACCGACGACCTGGTAACGGACGCGGGACGCGCATGGATGCGGGCAGCGCAGGACCGGTATTGTGGAAATCCTTGGGGGAGGCCTTTGTCCAGCAGTGGACGTCTTTCGGCTGAGAGAGAGAACTCCTATCAACATACATCCAAAGGCAATATTATAGAGAATTTAATGAAGAACTTATTGGTCTTCGATAGTTTTTGCGTAGCTTTTACCGTTTTCATAAAAAATAGAAAAACCACGATTTGGGATATAAAATGGGGGAGAAGGGGGGGAAACAATCATTTCTCGACGTGTTTCCATATCAATATTAAAATACATATATGAAAGCTACATTTATGCCAAGTTTCATGCTTTCTTTCGGATAGGACCATAAAATCGATATTTTTTAGGACAAGGAGCCGTAGGTACTAAAAGGTTAACTAAACATTAAAATTCTAAGTACTAGCCGCGGTACATTTATTGATCTCGTCGGGTTAGAATAAAAGGTTAACTATAAACATTAAGGTTAAGTCCAGTCCATCAATAACTATCGCGTGCACTTTCTAGGACTAGTGAGAGCCAACTGTCGTTTTCAAGTGAGGTATACTTCCCCTCACGTGAAAAGGTCGCTGAGAGGGTGAGGTGGGGGTGAAACTTGCGCATGGGTACGACTGACGAACCAATCGCGGGCGCCGGATGAGACCCGCCCGACCCCCGCTCACCGCATAGACCATATCGCCTACTGCGCAGCTTAACCGCCAGCGGACTTATTATGTGACGGCAACTATACGCGTGTTGTTACAAGTAACAATGAAACCGGCCAAGTGCGAGTCGGACTCGCGCACGAATGGTCCTATCCTATACCATTATCTATACAACATTAAAAAATATAGCAAAAAACGGCAAAAACAAAAACACGTTTGTTAAAAAATAAATTTGGGGGGCTCCCCCTCAAATTTATTTTATTCTTTTTTTAGTATTTGTTGTTATAGCGACAACAGAAACACATCATCTGTGAAAATTTCAACTGTCAAGCTATCACAGTTCATGAGATACAGCCTGGTAACAGATAGACAAACGGTCAGACGGACAGCGGAGTCTTAGTAATGGGTTCCGTTTTTACTCTTTGGGTACGGTACGGGTTTGGGTTTGGCTAAAAATCACTATCCTACCACATGAGTAGTTAAAAGGGTAATCCTACAGACGATTATTGACAGAATTTGTGGATTTAGAATAAATACATTGCAATTTTGGTACTTTTCCATTAAGTACTTATTAATTAATCACCCCAATAAGTTCTATATCCTTTATAATTTTGTAAATTCACAGTTCCAATTCAATTTATGAGACTAACTAATCAAAAAATATTTACTGTCGATTAAGGATAAAAACTCAGTAGAAATGGATATTTATGAGTATTTACTCATCCTTGGATAAATACTAAGTCCTTAACCCATCTCTAGCTACCAACCAAGAAAACCTAGATTATTGAATCGCTTCTTAGTATAGATCAAGCCTATAATTCGCAAATCGTGACACGTCGGTGCAACTGGTGCATCTTTTGACAGTTAAATTTGATAGTGATGAGACATGTAAACTTTTCAATCATTAATCATGCTTTTTTTTTAAGTATTTAATTTCGATTATAATAAAATAGAAGATAAATAAAATATTTGAGGCCTGTTTACATTTTTATTTTGTAATATGAACTTTATACATTACCATAATATTAATTCTGTGACATTACTTTAAATTATTTACATGTAACAAATGAACTCGATATTTAAATGAATCTATTGATTATGATATATTTATTATGTGTGGGTGTCGGCTGTGCCAATCACTAATACATATATCTTGACATTTGTTTCTATCTTGTTTATGAATTTTCTGCTCACGCAGAAAACAATAGGGTTTGGCTTAAACAATCACTCTAGTAGTACCTAGTAAGAAATTCGAAACTCAATATACGAAAACGAGTGGTCTGGACCCCTAGACTATTGAATCGTTCCCTATGAAGACCAAGCCTATGATTCGCAAATCGTGACACGTCGGTGCATCGAGTGGTGCATCTTTTAACAGTTAAATTCGATAGTGATGAGACATGTAAACTTTTCAAAGTTTTCAATCGCTGTTTATTTTAAGTATTTAATTTCGATTATAATAAAATAGAAGATAAATAAAATATTTGAGGCCTGTTTGCATTTTTTATTTTGTGTTATGAATTTTAAACTATTTACATGTAACAAATGAACTCCATTTTCAACCGACTTCCCAAAAAAGGAGGAGGTTATATGTTTCGATGTATGTATGTTTTTTTTTTTATGTATGTTCGCCGATTTCTCCTCATTCAGTAGGTAGGTAGCATGCTAATACATTTTTCTTTATAGTTATTTCATGATTTTAAGTTTTATAATGGAAGTCGGTTCAATTTTTTTGGAAAAAAAGTTTTATTAAATTAATCTATTGATTATGATATATTTACACAGAAATATATTTTTTTTTAAATATAAGCAGAAGAAATACAAATTTCACACACATACTGATGATATTTGACAATATTTGCATCCTGTTCATGATAAGGACTGTCACATAACTCTGTCCCTTTCCTTCCTTAGCATTGCAATGTATTGAAACATGAACCACAACACTGAAAGATTTATCATCCGAGCCGGTTTTTTCATGCGAAATGTTCCTTAACTGTCATATTTGTTGTGTTGTCATAATTGTCATATATATTTAAAATTATTTTTTACTGTTTTGTGCTTTTGAACTCAATAGAAATGTTAAATGCAACGTGTACAATATGTGGAAGTGTTTCTTATAAAATTATTCGTGGAAAATCGTTCCTTCGGTCAGCAATTCATGTTTTTTGACGTGCCCAATGATAATATACAATTTCATGTTATTTTTGAAACAATAACCATTATTAGACCTTTGAATGCTATTTATCAGCAATCTCTCTCAGCCGAAAGACGTCCACTGCTAGACAAAGGCCTCCCCCAAGGATTTCCACAACGACCGGTCCTGCGCTGCCCGCATCCATGCGCAACCCGCGACCTTCACCAGGTCGTCGGTCCACCGAGTGGGAGGCCTGCCAACACTACGTTTTCCGATTCGTGGTCGCCACTCGAGAACTTTTCTGCCCCAACGGCTATCTGTTCTGCGAGCTATGTGCCCCGCCCACTGCCACTTAAGTTTGGCGATTCTGCGGGCTATGTCGGTTACTTTACGGATCTCCTCATTTCTGATTCGATCACGCAGGGAAACTCCGATCATAGCGCGCTCCATCGCCCTTTGGGTGACCTTGAGCCTTCTTATGAGGCCCATAGTAAGCGACCACGTCTCTGTTCCGTATGTCATTACTGGCAACACACACTGGTCAAAAACCTTAGTCTTGAGACACTGCGGTATTTTGGACGAGAAGATATCGCGAAGCTTCCCGAACGCTGCCCAGCCGAGTTGGATTCGACGGTTGATCTCTTTCTCGAAGTTGGACTTACCTAACTGAACTGTTTGTCCCAGGTATACATAATTGTCAACAACTTCGAGTGTAGAGTCTTCAACCTTTAGAGGAGAGGGTGCGACACGGATATTAGACATGATTTTCGTCTTGTCCATATTCATTTTTAGACCCACTTGTTGAGAGGCTCTACAGAGGCCATCGAGCATTGTGCCTAGGTCTTCCAAGGTCTCAGCCATGACTACGATATCGTCAGCGAATCGAAGGTGAGTGAGGTACTCGCCGTTGATATTGATGCCGAGTCCGCTCCAGTCCAGAAGCTTGAAAACATCTTCCAGGGCGGCGGTGAACAGTTTCGGAGATATAACGTCTCCCTGTCTCATCCCTCGATTCAACTGGATAGGTTTCGAGCCTTGATCCTTTAGACGGACCGACATGGTGGCGTTTTCGTACAAACACTTCAGCGCTTCGATATATCGATAGTCAATTTGGCACCGTTGGAGAGACTGTAGCACAGCCCAGGTCTCGATCGAATCGAAGGCTTTCTCGTAGTCCACAAACGCCAAGCATAAGGGCTGATTATACTCCTCAGTCTTCTGTATAATCTGCCGCAGCGTATGGAAGTGGTCCACGGTACTAAAGCCTTTTCGGAAACCGGCTTGTTCGGGAGGCTGGAAGTCGTCAAACCTGCGAGCGAGACGATTCGTAATGACTCTCGAAAACAGTTTGTAGACATGGCTCAGAAGTGAGATAGGCCTATAATTCTTCAATAAGGTTTTGTCCCCTTTTTTGAAGAAAAGTACCACCACACTTCTGTGCCATGCCGTAGGCGTTCGTCCCTCGAGTATGACGGAATCAAATAGCTTCTGAAGAGCTTTTAATACCGGCGTTCCGCCTGCTTTCAGAAGCTCAGCCGTGATTCCATCGTCACCCGGTGCCTTATTGTTTTTTAACTGTTTGAGAGCCATTCTAATCTCGTATAGGCTGACGTCTGGGATATCTTCGGTGTAGTGTCGGGTCAATCTGGCTCTTGGATCTTTGGCCAGATTTATGACAGGTGCGCGTACGCTCGCGTATAATTGTCCGTAGAACTTCTCAACCTCTTACAACAGCTCCGGCTTCGACGAAATGATTCTGCCATCCTCAGTCTTCAGCTTGGTCAGTTGGCTTTGACCAACAGACAGATCCCTTGCAAAAACTTTTGAGCCCTTATTACGCTTAATCGCCTCTTCAATACGGTCGGTATTGAATTGGCGCAAATCGTGAGTTAGGGACTTGGAGATCTGTCTGTTTAGACGTCGATACTGAGCAGCATCATCAGAGGACTGCAGAACCAAGTTTCGTCTTTCTTCCATGAGTTTGTTGGTGAGGTCTGAGATCTCTTTGGTTCCTTTTGAGCAGCGGGTTTTGAAGGTTTTAGACCCAGCTGTTTGGACAATTTGCACGAACCTGTCATTATAATCGTCCAGATTTTCGCAGTCTCCCAGGCATTCGAAGCGATTCTGCAACTCGAGCTGAAAGCTCTCGGGGTTTTGGAGCTGGATGGGCGCTAGTCGGAGCGTAGACTTCATCAGTCGACACCTTTCAAGTTTCGTTCTCAGATTCAATGTGCCTCTTACCATTCGGTGATCGCTTCCTGTTTTTACGGCATTGATCACAGAGACATCATTGAATATGTGCCTCTTTGTCGATAAGATGAAGTCTATCTCATTTTTTATGACGCCATTAGGATGCAACAACGTCCACTTTCGCTGTTTAGGCTTTTTGAAGAAGGAGTTCATCATAAAGAGGCCCTCCTTCTCCATAAAGCCGGCCAGCAGATGACCGCGTGCATTTCTCCTTCCATATCCAAAATTCCCCACTCTCAGCTCATTATCGCTTCGTTTGCCCAGTTTCGCGTTAAAGTCCCCCATCACAACGGTATAGTGGGTCTGGGAGCTATGTATGGCTTTAGAAATATCCTCATACATAGTCTCCACCTCGTCGTCGGAGTGATTTGCGGTCGGTGCGTACACTTGTATGACTTTCAACGAATACCGTTTGGTGATTCTGAGTATAAGGTACGCTACCCTTGCTGATACACTCTCGAACTGGACCACATTGTTTACGAGGGACCCGTGGACGATAAACCCAACACCACCCTGGGACAGTTGGTCGCCCTCCCGGAAATAGAGCAGGTTTCCGGATTTGAGGATCATGGTGTCCTCCCCCTCTCTTCGGACTTCACATAATCCTACAATATCCCATCGTAACCTGCTCAATTCTTCCTCCAGTTCAGCGAGCTTCTCGTCGGTCCGCAGTGTGCTCGTGTTGTACGTTGCCAGGGCCAAGGGTCGTCGGGGTTGGTAGCCTGGCATCTGCCGGGGATTCTTAGCACCCCCTGCCCCGCCGTTACCGTGACCGCTACCAGAGTCCGGAATAGCGGGGCCGCCGGGAACTAGGGGCCGTGTTGTGGATGTATTGTTCATGGGGGGTTTTGCCGTAATCGCCACGCTTGGCAGGTGGGTTGGCGATCGCAGTGTGATGGCATAGTACGCGGATAGATGCTGCTGCCCATCCTCCGGTGTTTTTAAATCCCTTAGTCGCCTCTTACGACACCCACGGGAAGAGATGGGTTGGTGCTGGGGTTAGGGGCCACACCACAGGCCAAATCATTATTTATTTTATAAAGTAGTGTTATCAGCAATATCATTATTTATTTTATAAAGTAGTGTATTAATTATAACCATTTCATAAGAAATACTACAAGTAATTTAATAATTTCGTAAATAGCATAGATCATTTGACAGATCCAGTTTTGTTTACTATGGCTGGGCCGAATCAAGGCAAATATACGAATTTAGTACTTATTCTATAAAAATCTCAGGAATTCTTTCTTGAAGATTAAAATGCACATTTTATAAAAATACTCACAGAAAATTTTATTTCAAGGCAAGGAAAATATGCCAGAAAATTATACCTCAAGAAAGAGAATTGCTATGGGCAATATGTCTCTTCCTTACCACGAGTACTAGGACATTGAATGGACGCCAGCAACCATCAACATCATTGCAATGTTTCATTGCACCTGATTTTAAATAATTTAAAATAAATTTTATTTATTTAATGACTAAGTATTATTTTTTCCCAAAAGGAAATAGAATTTCCCATTGTAAAAAGCGGATGCAGATCCGTCCGCTTACCGCGCACGGCACAAGATTCAGCGTCTCAAAATTTTTGGTTTTGCTACACACTGTACTGAATATAATTAATTATCTTAGATCCGACCCTGTATTCTGTCGTTGTGTGAATAATGATCTTAGTGTGTGTTTTTGCCATGCAATTTCAAATGACATGTTCAGTATGCTTACTATTATTATATGTCTGTGTATATTTATGTGCGAGTGTTGGCTGTGCTGTGCCAATCACTAATACATCTATCTTGTCATTTGTTTCTATCTTGTTTATGAATTTTCTGCTCACGCTCTTGTAGTAAGGAGGATTTCGAAACTCAATGTCTGGACCACTCGTTGCGAATGAGGGATTTTCCATGACACAAATTAAAAAAAGAAATAGTTCCAGATGACTTCATAGATGGCGCTTAGTAAAAGGCGAGTGAAAAAGTTCTATACAAAAAGCAAAAATTTCACGGGATTGGCATTTAAAAAAAAGAAACTTAGTAAAAAAAAACAACTAAAAAGTATCTATATTGTGATTTGCGCAACTGCCAAACTGTTATGTGATTTTTTTTCTGCCTCTGGTTGACAAAAAAAAAGCGCTATTATAGGTTCAGCCATTATTACGACTCGGCTTTCATAAAACGCTATCTGTTGAGACTTTTTTATACTGATTTTTTTTTCTTAATTAGCTGTCAGAAAAATCGCTCATTATTCGACATAGACAATTCGAAAATACGGAATAAATGATTTCGAATAAAAATCATTCGGCTCACGTTTTTTTAGGTGAGTCACACTTTCTGAATTATCCCAGGTCTGAATTTTTTCTCTCATTGCAATACCAGATCGAATGGTCATCATTGGTTCAAAATCTATTCACGATCTATGTGATTGGTTAATAAACACCCAGCGTTGCCAGCTAAGTGAAAGCGCCCCCATTTATTTTCTACACTTTTATGTCACTACTAACTAAGTCTGTGGTTACCTACCGCACAGACATTGTAATATAATAATAGTAGGAAGCAGACCCATGGAACGTGTAGTGGTATGTATTGCAATACAGTGCAATGGTAAGGGAGGAAAGGGTAGTGTTACCTATGTGACAGTCTTTAACATGAACAGGATGCAAATATTGTCAAGTATCATCAGTGTGTGTGTGATATTTGCCCTTCCCACCCTTACTATTATAGTTTAGGCGCATAATGGTAAAAGCGAATAATGATAATAATTGCTCGCAAAATGGTAAAAGAGCAAAACTTTAAAGGACCAAAATGGTAAAAGCGTACAATGGTAAACGTGAACAATTGTCGGAAAGAAATATGTTTTCATAATCAAATAACCAAAATTCATGATAAAATCAAAATAAAATAAATATATTTTAAATGGCCAAAAACAAAGTAAAAAAAATATTATAAATTGTCAAATCAAACTTTAAGTTTTAATACTTGTCTTAAGGGTACTAAACTAACTCAAAGATACTAAATTAATTACCAAAATCATTATTATTTCTCTTGCTTGATGATTATCATGAGTGTTGATTATTTTATTTCAACAATCATGTTTGCGTTTTTTTTATTTTTTTTCTTGTAGTTCAAATGCTTCTTTTACCAAGACAAATCAAGAAAATTATCTTTAACACTTTTCAAATTCGGAAATATAATTATTATTTTTTTTTTTTTCATTTCATTTATTCACTTTGCAATATTTACAATTTAGCATTATACAATGTTACATGAACCATTCATGTTATTTTGAAAGTTAATTGGTACATATTTACATAATTAAAAAAAATATATATATTTCTAGATTTATTTGTATTTTACTTGTCAATTAACCAATATGATGTTAATATAGTCATGATAGCTCATATACTATAGCACTGAAATCTTTACCATTCTGCGCTTTTATCATTTTGCTTTTTTTTACCATTTTCCTTTTTACCATTGTGCGCTTTTACCATTTTGCGTTTTTACCATTTTGCTCTTTAAACATTTTGCAATTTTACCATTTTTCAAGCGGTTACCATTTTGCGCTTTTAACATTATGCGCCTAAACGACTATTATTATATTATGTCTGTGTTCCCACCACGGTAACGAAACGATAACACGTTATGATAATTTAAAAGCAGCCGCCACATGACAATGTCAACAAGAATATCAAGTGCTTAATTATTGTTCTGGCAACACTGCCAAAGATACCGTGCATGCGTGCGTTGACGTCTCGACTGACTGGTCTCCACTCTCAACAAAATATTCTCCTCTCCACTTTACTTTTGGGCGGCCATATTGCTCCATCCCCGTGCGTGCGTTTCACTGATAAATTGAAGTCCTGAGGTAATCATTTTCTTATATTATTACATGTAACTTACTTTCTTAAAATATACTCTGGTACTTGTTTGTGAAAATCGTGATGAGACGGAAATTTTTTGATAAAGCTGTGGATAATTTGAGTTATACCTACTGCCACCTTGACTCTTGGATTATGTGTCAGTTGGAGCCCCATCACACGAGGTGCCTACGGTTTTATTTTACTGCGTGATTCGTACATTATCGCTGAGAGGCTGAGACCTTAAATAGTGCATTCTCGAATGTAGGTAGGTACATTATAACTGTGATAACGATTACACCCTTCAGTGCATTTCGTTCAAGCTACGTAATTGAATTGCAATATTATTATTTTTCTTTGTTAAGAATTTTCTTTATAGTTAGCTTTTTCTGTAATTACATACGTTTATTTTAATATGTAAATGTTATTGCCTCTAGGGATAACAAATAACGTTTATTTAATCTACCCTACTTAAAAATACTAGTATGTACCTAATTAGAAATATCGCGTTTATTATTAAAAATAAGTCAATAAACTAGTTGTTATATTACCATCTAAAATAACAATTAGTTTATTGAGCTATAATGCATATTTTATGCTGTAATTGTAAACATTGAGTATTTTATTTATACACCAGTTTTCTGTGAGGGTAGGCAGAGACAATGGATTTCTTTTTGCTACATCCTTACTGTGTCTTGTTTCTCTTACACATTCTACACTCTTGTTTTTATGTTTTATTTGAAGTTTACGAAGTGAAATTCTCATAAGAATGAAATTGTCACCTTTCTATGCTAGAAGCACACCATGCTAGAAGTGTTTGCCATGCATTATCCTCAAAGAGTCAAAATTGAGTTACTTTTTTTTTAAATTTAGTTTTTGTTTCATGCTCTGTGTCCACTTTAGTAACTAAACTTTTGAAACTTTTTTTGCATCAACACGCCAAGAAGAAAGTTATTAAACTTACCTAACCAGATACAAGAGAACATTTTTTTTTTCGCTGTCTAGTAAGGAGTTGCTAGAGAAGAATCATTTTCTACTTTCATAGTTACATCAAACTATTTCCATTATTGTAACCAACCAAGAGAAGAAATGAATCTCCATTGCTCCATTTTTACACATTATCTGATAATCAATGACTAGAGTGTATGTGTGTGTTTTCTCATAATGTTTTCTTTCAAAGAATCAAGTGCTGGTCTATTAATTAAATACAACTAGTAATGCAATTACCATGCAATTTAATAGACCATCCACAAGGTCTTCAACACAAGAGGCAAGTGGGATTTGAACCTGGGAACGGCGCATAGGCGCGCGTATCGGCCCGTCTTGTTGTCACATCAGCGCAAATAAAAATTAACTTTATTTATTTATGTCTTGACTTTGACTTTGTTTACCAGTTAACCTTCGGGATAACGTGAGAATGATATTGATGTCCATAAGGAACACGTAAACTACATTTTTATTTTTCGATTTCTGTGCTAGGACCTTTTGCTTACAGCGCATTTAACCAACAAGAATTGCTACAACCAATGTAAACTCAATTTCTTCCCAAAATTTTCCTTTCTTAATAAATTGCTAAATATCAGTAGAAGTTGACAAATATTGAATACAGAGATAACAGATTGAATCTTTAATCTTATTGACTGTGGTGTGGTCTCTAAAGTCAAATCAGCTTGTCCCGATTTGTTGATGCCAAGCTAAGTATTATTCACCTGAAATTTGGTATCCTTATATGTATAGACATGAATTTTAATAAAATCCCATCTTTTATTATCCGTTGTTCCCACAGTATTATAGAACTGTACCACCCGATGTATAAGCGGGAAATGTGTGATTCAAATAGTTCTACCAAAGCAAATTGTGTAGATTTAAGTAAAAAGTTAAAATAAGTAATTTTTTTTTTGTATCATAGTATTCCAGAGGACGAATTTTAGGGTACGAGTAGGTACCAACTCGTGTTACTCTCGCTCGGTCGGTTTTTAGTAGTATCACATTTATGGATAATCGATTGGCTATTTTATAGCTTGTCTTTTGTCCAATAAAGGTACTTTATAGAATATGATTTCTAATATGGTTGCAAAGATTTTGTTTTCCATCCATTGTATCATCTTCCTGCTAGTGAATACTATTCCATGGTCAATACCTCTAGGCTGGTAGCATTAAATGATGCCAGAAGCATTGGTTTCTGCATATTAGAGTTCAGACTTATTTTCGTTAAATGTATAGTAAAATTTTAAAAGTTAACAATAGTTATTACTTTAATTAACAATATAAAAAAAATTGGTGTTTTCTGTAAATTGACATAGATATATTGATAAATTAGCTTTTTATATTCGTTATTAATTGTTAATTAATTAGTAAGCTTAGCGAATTTACTAAATATGTTCAGCGAATTTTTTTATATTTCTCTTCCTGTGTGTTAAGATAAAACTATTGTCAGATATTTCGAAGTTGCCTAATCGCTTCTATTTCTCACTAAGTTTAAAATATTATAAACCATTCAAGAAGTTATCAAAATAGTAGTACTAAGTTTAAAATATTATAAACCATCCAAGAAGTTATCAAAATAGTAGTAGAACGTGAATCAAATCAATTACTACACATACAGATGCGTAGAGTGACTTCATTGTATACTATGTTTTGAGTATAAATAAAATATACTATATGCTATTGCGTGCATAGGCTGCTTTTAGCGCGGCGCATTGAATATTTTACATAGGACATCAATTTTCCTATTTCACGAGCTTTCTGTTAAATTAACTTGCATTGTGTATAGTTCACTAGGTCAAGTACAAGTTTATTTTAAATACAGAATAGGTACATCATATCCCTTATCTAGCTAAATTAGATCCTCTTCCTCTTTTCCTATCTAGGTGAAATTTGACATGTTAAATTCCATTGACAATGCATTTTATTACACTACTCTAAAACTCATTCGCCTCTAGTATCTATATGAGGTGATTATTTATATGATTCATGACAACATTCAACTCACATCTATAAACATTAAATATAGACCAAAAGTTCATTACTGCTTTTATGAAGTTTCCCCTTTTTCTGGTTGGCTGGTTTCTGCACGTATGCCTGTAATTAAGCCTTTGTAAGTTCAATTTGTTTTTGATTGAGCTGAAGTTTTGCATTAAATTGAAATGATGAATTTTTACCCTTTAATGAGCTTATTGTATACTTTATTGTAACACTACAATTTTTACAAGATCTTTCATACAAACGAAATTTACTATCGTTATTAATCTCACGTTCTATGCGCTGTATCATGATGCGTCCTGCGTCAATTTTAAGTTAAACCTTCAGTAATAGATAGTATTGTTAAAACCGCATAAAATGTAATTTAGTAAATTTTGCGTGAAGCGCGTACGTATCTGTCTATATAGACAGGTAGAAATAAATTCAAAATATTTTTGCTTCTTTTGGCCCTTGTCCTAACTTGAACCTAACAGAGTTCAAATTTTACACATGGCTTCAGTTTCGATGACAGTACAATCAGGATCAGTTACAATAATATTTTTGACAGTTAACTGCATGACCATTAAAGTGCAAGCCATATTTATCTATAAAAGATTGTGCAATTAGCTATTAGATTGGTGATTATTATTTTTTGCATGTATTGTTGTTACAATTGTTGATAAACTTAATATATAAAATTAAAAATAAACATGACAAAAATCAAAATAAATAAAAAGCTTAATTTTTGTTAAAAACTTATTCTACAAACCAGTGAAAAAAGGGTAGTGACCCAGATATCGGGTGTCGGAAACTGTCGTAACTTATTTTCCATCGGTAGCTGTCGATACTCAATTAAAAAAAACTAACCTTGTTATACACGAGCTGCCAGGCGGCGACACTTTTTCGATCCTTTTATATAAATTATCATTGTGCTAGCGTTTATGTATTTATATCTGTTATACACAAAGGATATTCCTTTGTAATCCTGATAAACATCTAATATTATAATGACAAAAGATTTGTTTGATCAGATTGGTTTTCCATAAAAAAATATTGGCTGAAATTTAGCAGGTATATAATTGACAATGCGAAGGATACCTTTTGTCCTGAAAATCACGTGGCTAATGGAACGGAATTATTATCCTTAAGTACCTTGTAGTAAATAAAAACATTGAAGGATTGAATTTATTTATAAAGCTCTGGAATGCTTTTCAAAGCTAAGCTCTTTATAAAGTTAATTAAGTACTCTTCCATTGTTGAGAAGTCTATTTGTCTATAGGTTTACAGCTTGGTATTTTGTTACAGTTGCTGCTTTCATTTCGCCGGCTTCCCACTACTGATATAACAAGACAATGGGCGATCGTAACAACCCTATTAAGTTCGGCCCAGAGTGGCTGCGTAACTTTGCACAGGAACGCAGTGGAGTGAGTTCTTCAACCCGGAACCAAGCAAACTCAAACTTCACAGGTACCGTATAAGCTGCTATTTAATTAAGCTTGTGTAAACTGTCTGTATATTCTATAAGTCATAAGTGCTGATATTATGATAAGTATATTATGCTGATGTGGTAAAACTAATTTTATGGCTCTACCAATAACTGGAATATGGAAAGTTTGAAGTTTGATTTCAACAGTTGGGCACAAAATACTAAGAACTGTCCGCATCACTTGTGTTTGTGACTAGAATTGTAGATTGAATAACACCTGAAATACTCAATATTTTAGTCATTTTAGATTTTTTTTATTTATGTGTGATCTGCAAGATTAGTGCCTGCGAAAGATAATTTTCCAATAAATGTTTTGAAATGTACATAGATATTTTTCTATATACTGTTTAGGCAAGCAATTTGCGAACTATTTTAGTGTTTTTATTCCAATCCTATATATTATTATATTAAGAACCATTATTTTTTATTATATATGTTACTGTAAAAGCTCGAACTACGGTAAATCCTAAGATTTAAGAGTAAGTCTTAGGATTTACCAACATACATACATACATATTATCACGCCTTTTTCCCGTGGGGGTAGGCAGAGACTAGCAATTTCCACTTGCTACGATCTTTACAGATCTCTCTTGCTTCCTCTACACTCATCACTCTCTTCATACATGCTCTCCGGTTATGGGTGCTCCTAATATCTCCCTTTTTAAGGAGGTCCGCAATCTGGTCGTTGCGAATGAGTTGGTAAATGTAAGGATTAAAGAAAATGGGACGATTTTTCGAGATTTTACTATTAGAATTTAGTACATGCTAGGTTTTACCACTGTTGGCTGGTAAATGTTGGTTTTGGGATTAAAACAAATTTTATTTAGGTATCACATGAGCTTAATATAGTAATAATAATATCATAGTAATAATTTACTAATTTGTTAAATCATTCATCAATCATCATTTTTCATTTGGAATTTATAAATTTCTAAAGAACTATTCATTTTAAAAACCTTTAAAATTATTTCCTAAATAGTGAAAAATAGAACTAGTAACATCAAACATTTATTTTTCCACATTTACTATGTCTGTAATGTAAATCCTAATTTCTACCAAGTGAATGGTAGTGCGAATCGTAAGATCGTTCGTGCTTTTACCATTAAGAGTTGATAAATCTTAGGTTTTACTTGAAAATCTTAGGATTTACCGTAGTAGCTTTTACAGTAACATATATACCGTTAGTCGGATTTTCCTTAACATGCTTCTGGATTATAAAAATGGTAAAATACAGGTTCTGGTGAGCAAGGCGCATCGGGGGCTAGTGGGGGGGCGGGAGGGGGTAGTTCCTCCTCGTCATGTAACGTCACAAGTACCTCCTGCGATACAAGTTCCGCAACTGGCAGTTCTGCCGCAGCTAGTTCAAACTCCACGGGGGCAATTGCAAAAATACAATTGGCAAAATTGCGGTAAGTACTTAAAACTATATCAAGCATGATATATCAGTCACAATGTACGGATTTCGTCATATTAAAGGCTGACACACACCAAACGGTGTCGCAGACGTGCTGCACTGCGTCTTGATTTGTATTATTTGAATTTGTACGCGGTGGTTCCCACCGACGGTGTCGCAGATGCATTGCGTTGCGTCTGCGTGCATCAGTCGGCCGGCAGTCCGCGCGATACAAACTGAACATGGCCTCGGTGCGGTCGCGCATAAGCGGGACGGCAACGTCGCTCACTCGCTCGGGCGTGTTGACGTTGTATTTTGTAGGATTTTTTAGTCGAAAACACACCGCGGTGATCTATGCGTCTGCGTGCATCTGCGAAACCGGCCGCAGCACTCCAGTTGTGATTATTTACAGATTTTAGTTTGGATTTTAGTGACTAGTGGTCATGGATTTTGAAATACGCGAAAAGATAATTAATATATTACGCAGTTACAAATGTTTATATGATCCACAGGATAAAAATTATAAGAACAGTTCATATAAAACTATGTTGTGGGAAAAAATTGGAAGGGAATTAGGAATTGAAGGTAAATAAATATTATTATGTTGTAAGTTAAGTAATTCACTTGAAATGCTATCTTCCTCCACAGATTACTAAAATACCCTTTTAACTACTTTGTGCTTCCTCGTTGTTCGACATCTTGAAACAAAATGACAGCCGCGATCCGAAACGAAAACACGGCGTCGCAGACGCAGCGTGCTGCGTCTGCGACACCGTGCGTCTGCGACGCCGTGGAGCCGGTGTGAATTGCTTTTGCCGCAGCCGTGCTGCAGATGAAACGCACGGTGTCGCTGACGCATCCGGTGTGTGGCAGCCTTAATCCTTGAATGTATGAGGGATCAAAATGGCTCTAACCTTTTAGGCCTTAATTTGGAGTCGGCGAGTCGTTTTAAAAGGCGGACTCAATAAATATAATTAAAAATATTGTTTACAAAAAAAGGCGCGAATCTTCTTACCAGTCACGCCGCAGGACTTCGCTCCCGCGGGAATTTTGAGAAAAATACACAAACCTTGCCCTGACAATAACAATTATTTATATACATGATAAACTTTGTTAACAGATACGGCAGAGAAGAAATGCTGGCGTTATATGAAAGAACAGCTGAAGCTCCGCCAGAATTAAAGTATATTGATTTCCTTTACCAATCAAGAGGAAAACCGCCGTTCGCACTTAATAACACATTTGAAGATGAAATGGTATGTTTTTTTCTACTTAATTTTAATAAACGTAGTATTCCACTTACACGAAGCTCAATCAGGAAAAGATCTGCCTCTAAAGTCCATTTATTCATAATTGTCCTATCATGTAAACAATCTTACCATGTCTTTTTATGATTTTACAACAATATAAATTAAAATAGACTTTTTAGGAAATTACTTTCGTGGTTAATAAATGTTTTACTTTAGAATGTTTAGGTTTGAACTAATATTTGATTTATTTTCAACAAAATTCATTAAAAAGTACTGTGAAGATTGTTTACATAATAGGACAATTATGAATAAATGGACCATAGGTGATTCGTTTGGTTGACTATATTTGACACTCAAAAGTATATAATGCAAGCAAACACTTATTTTCAAAAATTAAATAAACATCAATGCCATTTTTTTGTAATGCTTATGTAAATCAGGACAAAGGAACATGAGGATTCTAATAATACATCTCCATCAATTTAGGCATTTGAGAGTTACGGGGATCCAAAGAAATGAAGCTTAAAAGCAGTCTATTACTCGGGTAGTTGTACCTCAGGGCAACAAACTGTCGGGGCTGCCATTTTTGTAAATATATTTAATTTTAGTTCTTAAAATCAGTTTTATTTTCTTATGTTATAATAAAATTCTATTTATTTGTACCTATATATTTTTTAATTTTGTAAAGATTCGTATCAATCCACCTATGATTTGAAGATGTAAACAAACCAATTTATGGCTATTTGCGGAATTTTTATATGTTGTTTATTCAGGAGAGTGGGCCATCTATGGAGAGGTACCCGGTGGGTCGCGGTCTCTGTCGGGGGGCGCCGGCGAGCGACAGGGGGCGGCCTCGAATGTCTTTTGTACGGTCAGCATCTACCGGCAGGTAATAAGGGCTAAGTGGGGCAATTTATAGTATCATCTCATTAGGTGCCATTGTGGAAAAAGCTAATACAGGCTAAACTAATCAGAAAATCGTTGTATATTGAGATTTAAACCAACGGGGGATGCCACTTAGAGGTTCTCTGCCTTTCGTATGATCATGCTCATACTGTTTGTGATTGTGTTCGTAGTTTTTATTAAATTAGTGGTCGGCATTATCTTTGTAAAAATGTAAAAATTATTGCGTTAGTGAGCACGATTTCCCCTATGAGAATGTCAGACCGCATAAAAATTTGCGCTCGCGTCGTCTTCTGTTGATTAAATGCTCAAAGTAACTTCCCATAGAATTTATAGACGAATAACATTTGATTTTGAACAAAGAAAGACTAATTCACTTTTTTTTTCCTTTTCTTGGCACATTTACTAAAGTTAAATCTAGCCTGACTGCAGGCTAACAAGTAATTTTGCATTGTCCTAATTTTATAAATATGAATATAATATTTAATAGAATATATGATATTTAAAAAGAATGTGTCCATCGGCACTTTTGCTTACTGTCTCTATTCACTTTGAATATTTTTGAACGAGGAATAAATGAGGAACGATAGCTGTGGAAGTGGCCAAATACTGGGCAAAAAAAAAAAAATTCTGCCATTTCGACTCGAGATGATGACAATATTTTTTTTTTAAATCAGGGGTCACTGGCCGTCTTGGCACTTGGGCGGCGGCGGCAGTGGCCCTCGCATGTTATTCAATCCGGACGAAGAGACGCCGCAACGCCCGTGGAGCAGCAGCAACGGCGGGCCGGCCAACCGGAGCAGCGGTGATCAGGCCGAGTGGATGCCTAACAAAATGTATAGGAGGTATTTATTGCTTTTTATTTAAATTCTTAGAACATTTCACATAATAAAAAAATTGTGATTTAAGGTAGACTTCGGAGCAACGCGGCCTGCGTCATGCATCACTTGCGGCCCATGCGGCCATGCGGCTGTACTTTGATGTACAGGAGTGTATGGAATCCTTTCCGAGCGATGCGTCACATGACGCATGCGGCCGTGTCGCATCGCTCGGAAAGGTTTCCATACACTCCTGTAATTTAAAGTATGGCCGCAGGTGACGCATGACGCAGACCGCAGGCCGCAAGCCGCATTGCTCCGAAGTCTACCTTAATTTTAATTTTTATTGTTTACTAGTTTTTGCCCGTGGCTTCGCCCGTGTGAATTTCCCACAGGAACAGTGCTTTGTCCCTGGATGAAAGGTACCCTATATCTTCCTCCGTCCTTCTAACTATGTGTGTGCGAAATTTCAGGAAGATTGGTTCAGTGTATAAAGCGTGAAGAATTAACAAACTCACTTTCGCATTTTTAATATTAGTTAGGATTAGGATTTAGTTATAGTAATTGACTATTCTGTATTTCAATTTACGACAATAAGCGATGTTTTGCTTCAAATGTTTATTTGTTCATTAATTCTGGGAAAACTTCCAGCATAAGAATTTAGAACAGTGTAAAAAAAATACAGCCGATTTGAGAACCTTTTATTTGTTGTTTTTCAAGATGGTTGATAAAAAATAGAAAGCCATTTCATAGTCTTATCAGAAAATAAAGGATTTTATTTAATTAAGTTAATGTAAAAGTTGGCCTTAGGCTATCATTAGGCAAAGACAATGATGTAAATATTTATCATGTTTGTTGTAAATAAACAATTTTATCTCGTTTATTTCGTAATCAGACTTGAATATTTTAATGAATCCTTCTTTATTTTTGTTTTGTTGTCTATTTCCAAAAAAAAATATTGTTATTTGCTGAAAGTGGTTAATTAAAATAGGAATTAAATTACTTACATTTTTTGTTTGTTCAGCCATGTTTGTATACATTGCTAGCAAGGGCCCGGGACTTTGTTCCCGTTGGAATTTCGGAAAATCCTCTCTCAGCGCTCCCCTACACTCCCTAAGGAACCTACATGCCAAATTTCAGCTTCCTACGCCCAGTAGTTTTGGCTGTGCGTTTTCTGTCAGTTACTCAGTAACGAAAGAATTTTGACACACTTAACATACATGTTTCTCTAAATTGGGAGTAACGCTTAATTGAAATCCTAATCCTATCCTAATCCTAACTTCCTAACTAATATTATAAATGCGAAAGTGAGTTTGTTTATTTATTTGTTTGTTACATCTTCACGCTTTATCTACTGAACCAGTCTTCCTGAAATTTCGCATACACATAGTAAAAAAAGTACTGAGAAGGACATAGGCCGGGAAAAAGCACTGTTTCCGTGGGAAATTCACGCGGGCGAAGCCGCGGGTAAAAGCTAGTTAAATATCAGCTAGCTTGACCCACTTAACATATCTCTAATTGGTAGTAACACCACAGAATTAATATAAGTACTACGTACAGAAAGGAAACTCCCTGCACCCTCCGCACTTCTCCCCCTTTCGTTTGTGTATTGGGGCGTTATGACTACGAAAACGCACACATTGACGTGTTACTGACGTGTTCACCGATATACAGTTACATTTGTAGTAGTAGTAGGTATATTTGACGCCCCGTTTCTATGAACCGCCCGCCCTGTGGGTAACACTTAATTGAAATTGTTTATATTGTTATAGCAAACGGCAAGGCCAAGCTACCAATTGGCGGCAGGCTCGAGAGGAGGGGGAGGAGTGGCGGTCGTCTGATGCCGCTCCGACTTCTAGCTCAGCCAGGGCCCGCACGAACCAGGACAAATGGGGTTAGTTATTCATTCAATGAGGGATTTGCCGAGACCCAAATGAAAAAAATAAATAGTTCCTGATGACTTCATAGTAAAAGGCGAGTCCATAGAAAAAGCATAAAATGCACGGGATTTGCATTTTTTTTAAATATAATCTAATAATAAAAACATCTAAAAAGTATCAATATTGTGATTTGTGCAAGTGTCAAACTGTGATTGATTGGATGAAACGGTGATTTTTTTTCTGCCTGTGGTTGACAAGAAAACGCGCACAATATAGGTACAGCCATTATTACGACCCGGCTTTTTTTTTCTTAATGTAGCTGTCAGAAAATCGCTCATTAACGTCGTTGTTTTAGATTTAATATGTAATTTTAATAATTTTAATGAGCTTCGAGTTATGATATAAATGTTTATGATAACAAAGAACATGTCGTAAAATAATAAAAATAAGATGTATTTTCCAAGAATAACTTTTTGCTGCAGTTGCAGCGGAGCGCGACTGGGGCGATAGGCCCAATCCAGATAAATCGCAGAATAGGAACAATCGTCGCACCTGGGTCGGCTCGGAATCGCAAAACGACGAACTGCCGGAATGGTAAGTATTTTACGATGTTTCTTTTTAACTTTGTAGGATTAAAGTTGCCACTACTTTTAACCACAATAGCACAAACCTTATTTATTTAGTTTTTAAAGCGCGAAAGTTGAAGACTATTATTACTAGCTTTTGCTAGTGTTGTTTCTAACAAAAAGGCTGTTGTTTTATTATCTCGTTGTTGCTTCCATGCGAATCAAAATCATAGCATGTGCCAGCTGCTTCTATTCCGCGATTGTAAAAGTCAGCTAAAGGTATGGATTTGTAACGTCACCGTTACATTTTTGCATCGGTGCAAAATCGCGCACGCAGGCTACTGTAGAGTAGCCCTTGCACCGCGGACCATATAGGTCATATAATAAGTGTCCTCAATTTTAATATCTTGTTGTAATATCGAACATTTGTGCAACTATATAAATTGTGACTTTTATCCTGAGTTTCTTATATAATCTCCTATACACTCCCTCGCGATCAACAAGGGCTATTCAACAGGTTTTAAACTGGCAATTATTTTCCATACCTAGGCGATGGGCTAACAAGCTATCACTATCTGACTCCATTCCACCGAGCCCACTATCTATCTAACCGTGGTACTGGCGCGACTATTGGCTCTGTCTACTCCGGATAAAAACGTGATGCTGTATCTTTACCAGGGCTTGTTACTGGTACCAAAGTTTCCATATAAAGTCCCGGAATATACCGGTACTTTATGCGAATTCTGTACCAGTACCAACCGTTAACAAGCCCTGGGGGCCGATTCCACTAATTACAAACGTAAATGTCGTGTTTCAATCGTGTCTCAAGATCCAAGGAAATTGAAATAAAGTGACAAGATCTCTGTAATACTTCTATGTTTTATTACGATTTCTTTGGCCTTTAAGACACAACTTAGGCACGACATCTACGTTTTTAATTTGTAGAATCAAGAGCCTGATCAGTACCTTGTCAAACAGGGCCGTAGACGGCGCAGAGGCGTGCGGGGGCACTTTCGACTCGTCCGGGGCTTTCCATGGCTACAGTAATGACGACACCAATGTTCCGAAGGCTCAGGAGACTAATCGTAAGTTAATTCAGTTAATATATATTTGTTGTGCCCCGAGGCTTCGCTTCTTTTTTCTTTTTTTTATAACATAGGGCGGCAAACGAGCAAGCGGGTCACCTGATGGTAAGCGATCACCGCTGCCCATGGACTACTGCAACACCAGGGGTATCACAAGAGTGTTGCTTCTGTGGTAATTTCGGGTTAAAAAGTATCCTATGAGATTCCCTCGGTATTTTTCTGTTCGTGTACCGAATTTTACCAACATCCGTCTAGTTTATTTGACATAAAAAACGTCCACTTTCGCATTTATATAAACTAAAATAGAACTAAAATTATAAATATAAAAAAATACCCGAAAATAATTGCTCCATTTTATCAGTGTTGGATTGACGCATGGATTGATTTTTATCCCAAAACTAGCTTGTGCCCGCGACATTTACTTTTACTATTGTTAATATGTCAGGTTCTAAGCAACGTATCGAGTTGAAACCTACGCCACATTTTAAGTTAGACCTTAACTATACAACAAACAAACATGTTTTATTATATGACTATTATTTTTTTCTTATATTTTATTTTATTTTTGACTGTACACAATCTAGTGTATGTATAAAGTTAATGAATAGCTCCTCTGGCATGCTAGGAGACCAAGACTGTTTCATGAGTTTCTTTCGGCATTTCTTCTCAGCAGTGGTCGTTCCGAAATGCTAGTAGTTTGTAGCTTTGAAACATAATAATATATTATGATTAAATAATTAGTTATCGACGTGAAAAAGAGCCTTCTTTGAAGGCCAAGTTTCAATAAAAAAATTGACTTTGACTTTAACAAAAACTGCATCTGAGTTCGGACAGAAAAAAATGACCGACAGAAAGACGCACAAAATTCTAAATAATCTTTTTGGTTTCTATTGGCCCTATAAAGACCCTCATAGATATGTATAAAAGTTGTATAGATAGGTAGATAAAGCGTTAGTGATTACCTACATCACTAACCGCGCACCGCAGGTGGAATTTTAATAAAGCAACATTAGGATTCGGACAAAACAAAGTTCAATTCAAAACAACAAGCTAACTTCGCAAACTTTTAGTTTAGTTACTCTGTGCAATTTCAAACGCTTTCCGTCCGTGTTCCGTTTTCACATATGGAATTTCAATTGCATTTCATTCAAAATTCAAATTGCATTTTGTTCAAAATTTATGTCTCATTCCGCATCCCGTAATATTGAAATGGAAGGTATTCCAATAATAATTTCCAGTCTGAATTAATCACAGTATTCATAACTTGAATTAATCTCTTTCCAATGCAACTCATTTACGCTTCTATTTACTGTATCGTACCTATTTGAATCCTTTATTATTATTATTTTTATAGAATAGTAGGCAAACGAGCATGCGGGTTGCCTGATGGTAAGCAATCACCGCCGTCCATAGACACCAATGACCCTAAGAAGGTCACTGATGCGTTGCCGACTTTTTGAAAAAGCGATAGGCTTTTTTCTTGAAGGCCCCAATGTCGAACCTATTCGGGAACACCGCTGAGGGAAGTTTATTCCATATTTTAGTACAGCGCAGTAAAAAGCTGCGCGAAAAACGAGCGGTGGTTGAACACCAGCCATCAAGGTGGTGGGGGTGGTACTTTATGTTTGGTATAATTAAAAACGCGAGTGTAGGGTAGTTCGTGTTTTTTTTCGTTTCAAGTTAGACTGCATTCAGTCAAAGGCGTTTTTATTTTTATTTTAATTAGCGTCGCGCTGCCTCGGACGGCAGAAATAAACGCAATATTCGGTGGGAGCGTCTGACATAGACATACATCAAAGTGATCCTATAAGGGTCAGCGCACACCTAGCTGCAAAATGCTCGAGCAGTGTTAAATATTTCCAAGTGGTCTAAAGTTCTGAGTAGGGTGCAAAGTTTAATGAAGGGAGCAATTCCACCAGCCTCGCTCAAAGATCTAAATATGCTACGAAATTTGCAGCAAAGTTAAAAAGGCTCATGCGCAAAATGTCGCTTTCGCGAAATGTCCTCTAGTCGCAAAAGGCCTCTTTCGCAGAATGTCGCTTTCGCAAAATGTCTCTTTCGCAAAATGTCGCGACAGGAACTTAGAAAAAAAAAAAAAAAAATGTTACACATTCAAAGAAGAAAAATAATTAAATAAGAAGATTAGTTATTAGTTACGGCATAAACGTAACTATTTTCTCATTATTGTACTAAAGTTTGTTTATTAATTTAGCATTAGAAATCACTTATTTTTTTAATCATTTTTAAAAAGATAAAAACAAAAAAATTCTAAGTCCTCGTCGAAACATTTTGCGAAAGAGACATTTTGCGAAAGCGACATTCTGCCAAAGAGACATTCTGCGAAAGCGACATTTTGCGAAAACTACATTCTGCGAAAGAGGCCTTTTGCGACTAGGGGACATTTCGCGAAAGCGACATTTTGCGCATGAGCCTAACTTATTACTGACCTTTTATTCGAATTTGTATTTTTATTTATTAATTTTTTTAATGGATGAATGATTTATTGACACACTTATATTTTACACTTTAACAATTACAAACAATACTATTATAATCACTTTACCAATTTTACTTACAATTGACATCCTTCCCTTTTATTTTGACCAGTATTTGTGACATTATGTTTAATCTAAATTGAATTAGTATCAATCTTAATATATTATTATATTTTCACACCTTACAATGTAGAATGTAATTGGACACCTAATTTTTAAGATCATTATACATAAATTTTATTGCAAATGAAGAGATGTTGATTTTGAATTACAGCATGCATCGTATTCTGTAATTCATTTATCGTAAACATGGTTAATTTTTAAATATTTTACACATACAGCTTTAGTATTTTTTAGCTTCCTAAGGGTTCCGTTTTTTTTTTTGTTTTATGTAGGGCTTTCCATACCTTATTGTCAGTGTTTTTACTCTGATGTCTATTCTGCTAACATTAGTCATAGTCGCGCCTCAATGGTGTTTCAATAGTGGTACTTATTTACATTGTTATTTTACTAGTAAATGGAAAAACACTACTATTGAAAAAACCCTATTCTTCCTTTTGGAACTACAATGCCACAGAGAAAAAATTTTTTTTTAGTACATATGTCGAATTGTTTTATCCCTCTTTTTTCCGTCATTATTTATTACTAGCTTTTGCCCGCGGCTTCGCCCGCGTGAATTTCCCACGGGAACAGTGCTTTTTCCCGGGATAAAAAGTAGCCTATGTGCTATTCCAGGTCATTATCTACCTCTGTACCAAATTTCATCGAAATCCGTCCAGTAGATTTTGCGTGATTGAGTAACAAACATCCTCACAAACTCACAAACTCACAAATTCACAAACTCACATCCAAACTTTCGCATTTATAATATTAGTATGGATTTAATAGCCATCAATGTTCCAGTACTGGGCAAATGCCTCTCTCCTTCCAAGACTCTCTCTCTCTCTTACTCTCAGCCGAAAGACGTCCACTGCTGGACAAAGGCCTCCCCCAAAGATTTCCACAACGCTTTCCAAGACTATCTAAGGCTATATCGTGCCACCGTTTTTTTCCGTTGGGTCCTACAATATTAAATAAATTTCAGCTTTAACGCGGTCCCACACTCACGGGAGTTTGGCCCAGACCCACGTGAGTTTCGTCCGCTCTAAGACCATGGAGGAAGGCTCCGAGGAATGGTGGGCTTCTGAGAAAGCCAAGAAACTGTCACCCAAAAGATTCGATGCCAGTGACGTTAAATTCAACAAAAAGGTACCGACAAAAATTTCATATTTAAATTAATAACTTCAGTATGTGAACAGAAAACTTCAGTATACTTCAGTATACAAATACAATTTCATATACGATTAATTGGAGTCAATAATGGCGATCAGTTTAAATGTCTATGTTATGTAACTTTTTAAGGGGTTTCAGCGTTGCTATAATGCAACATACAATTAACTATGTCTAAATCTATTTTGTATGTAAAAATATGTGTTTTTTCGAGTTAAATGCTATTTAGAATGCTAACACATAAGTAGTACAACAGATAAAACATTCATTTTTTTAATATGTGGGGCAAAATTAATTGCCACGGGTAAGCAATGGGTATTTCAATCAGTAAGTAACAAAAATGGTTGCGTTGACCTAGTGAGTTAACTGTCTCAAACTGAGATCTTACATGAAGTGTTTTGCAGCCGCCTACTGATACTTCTAAAGCTGAAGCGACGAATGCACCCCAAGAAGAGTCAGGGCTGGAATGCCTCGAACCACTGGAGTCCGACAATGCCGACTCCACCATCGCCTCCGAAGAAGATGTCTATGTGAAGAAGAACGCCATGAAACAGAAGTTTACCGAGAGCAAGACCTTCGATTCCCTGATGAGGACCAGTATAAACCTGGAGGAAGCCAACGACGAAAGGGGCAATTTCCAGTCAGTGATGATCACTCCGAATAACAGCCTGCGCCAGAAACATCAGAATATCGTGTCGTCTGCCCCCGAAGTGAACCGGATGCAATCCCACAGGCCTCCGCTGCTCAACCTTCTCGGCAATTCTTCAGCCAGCAAGTTTAGTTCTGACTCGTAAGTTGTTTTGAAAATTGTCCTAATGTCCTGATTGATAAGTTTGCAAAAAATTTAATTAGGCCATGGTTTTGGTCATTTGAAATGGGTAAAATATCTAAAAAATCTCTCGATAAAGCAATATTTTTAATTACTAAATATGTACAATGTAATGAACTGAATTTATGCCCTAATTTTACTTTTCTTTCAGTGATTACGACAACTCAGAGGAAAAGCTGGTCGACGACCTTATTGATCTAAATCTAACTGAAAAGGAGATGATTGTTATCTCCAAAATGCCCCTATCGACGTCCAGCCAAATGATGAACCCTTCAAGCTCTGCTATGGCGGCAGCGATGCCCACATCGGTGAATTCTATGCCGCAAATGCAGAATGCTAGTATGCAAATGAGGATTTCAAGCCCGATTCATAACCAAGGGCTGATGCAGAAGCCTAACTTGCCTCCAGCTATGCAAGGGCCTGGCATGCCAGCTGGCCTGCAACAACCAGGGCTCCAAAAGCCAGGCCTCCAACAGCCAGGCCTCCAACAGCCAGGCCTCCAACAACCAGGCCTTCAACAGCCAGGCCTCCAACAGCCAGGGCTCCAACAACCAGGCCTTCAACAGCCAGGCCTCCAACAACAGAGCCTCCAACAACAGAGCCTGCAACAAGTGGGCATACCGAACTCTGCATTGAATGCATCTCTGGGATTGCCTATAAGACCTCACGGAGTGTCGTCGATGGTACCGCCTATGGGACTGCGGATGCAAGGAATGCCGCCTAACATGTTGCCAAATGCAGCAATGCCGAATCCAGGGTTGAATTCCTCGGGGCTGCCTGCGGGATTGGGAGCGGCTGCTATGCCAAACAATGCCTCTGGGTTGCCCGGTTTCCAAGGTCCAGCTGGATTGCAAAGCATGGCTTCGTCTAACATGACAAATAATTCGCTATTCATGAGCCAAAACACAAACAACGGCCAGGTAAGGAGATTATGGTTTATTTTTACCTTATTCTTCCTCCAACCATATTTAGCAGTGGGAGGACCTATTGGACCTATCAGTAGAACCTTACAGTCCGAAAGGAATTTTTCATTACTCTGGTCAATATGTTTGTCCACTGAGGAAGTCAGTACTTACTTACCACTGCGGCGCAGCGACCCGAAGTGGATCTTGGCCTCCGAGGCACACGAGGTGACGCCATTTTTTGCGGTCTTGCACCAATTCTCGCCAGTTTTCCGCTCTGAGGTTCTGTAGGTCTTAAAGGAAGAGGAAGTCAGTACCTACTTTATATTTGAATAATCTCTGATTTGATTTCGACTGAACATGAATATTATGCAAAAATTGACACGGGTGATTCCTTAGCAAAGCACTCGCGTCGCCGCCCTACTTGTTTTTTTTTGTAGAATAGTAGGCAAACGAGCATGCTGGTTGCCTGATGGTAAGCAATCACCGCAGTCCATAGACACCAACGACCCTAAGAAGGTCACTGATGCGTTGCCGACTTTTTGAGAAAGCGATAGGCTCTTTTCTTGAAGGCTTCAATGTCGAACCTATTCGGGAACACCGCTGAGGGAAGATTATTCCACAATTCAGTACAGCGCAGTAAAAAGCTGCGCGAAAAACGAGCGGTGGTTGAACACCAGCCATCAAGGTGGTGGGGGTGGTACTTCTGCTTAAGGCGGGTGGTACGGTGGTGGAATAGAACTGCTGGTACAAGGTCGAACAGCTCCGATTAGCTCGATTTACTTCTGTGTCCGTATTCCAGAGCGTGTAGTAACGTGCCATTACCATTTCAGATGGCGAACCACGCCAGCCAACCGAACATGTTCCCGATGCATAGCTTGCAGCACTCTGGTTCGCAGCCGTCCTTCTCCATCTACGGCAATATGATGCAGACGCCGCCCCCACCCCTCCCCTCCGCCGGCAACCAGTCCGAGATGTGGTACTACGAAGATCCTAAGGTTGGTCTATTGTTTGCAGGATTTTATTTCTCTCTCAGCCGAAAGACGTCCACTGCTGGACAAAGGCCTCCCCCAAGGATATCCATAACGACCGGTCCTTATAGGCTTAAGGATAAGGTCCTTGCTTAAGGATTTTATTTATTTAACTTTTATAAAAGACATGGCGGATTTATATAAAACTAGTTGCGGGATCAGGCTTCACTCCCGGATAAAAAAATCTATGTATAAAGTCGTATCTATAATGAAATGGAAGATACAGTGAAAGTAACATTAGTATGGTCTCAAATGAGTGGGGAAAAATGAAATAGAATGAAGTATTGATTTATTTGCTGCAACAATACTTACTTACTCCACTGGCTTAGTGACCCCAAAGTGGATTTTTGCCTCCGATACCAGAGAGCGCCTAGACTCCTATTCTAACTAGAGATGCGCCGAATAGTGATTTTGCCGAATAACCGAATACCGGATATTATTCGGTTTAACCTTTACCGAACCGAATATTCGGCCGAATTATTCGGTTTACCATTACTTTGTTTTGCCGCGTAAAACGTAGCAACAACACCGTAACGCCGTGATAGATCACGTCGTTACGGTGTTGCTGCTAATTTCAATTTTAGAAATCAATTTTAGGGGTACTGGACTCTAACAAAATTTATCACTTTAAAGTTAAATATTTCGCAAACGGATTCCTAAAAGAAAAATTGGTCTTTACATACTCACTATATTTTTAAAAGAACTATCAAACGATACCCCACACGATTGTATAATCAGAGAGAAAAAAGTCATCCCCACTTTAGGTGTAGGGGAGAGGTGTGCACCGTAAAAAAAATATTTTTCGTGATTTTATTCTACAGTTCGCTCCGCGTAATTAATATGTATATCTATACCAAAATTGTTTTCTAGTAGCAATAGTCTCTGACCAAAGCCTAGGACAGACGGACCGACGGACGGACAGACATGACGAAACTATAAGGGGTTCCTTGTTTACTTCGGAACCCTAAAAATCTTGCATATGAAGCTGTCTTTTAATTCTACTCCATGTCATGTAACCAAGAGAATTTTCGTTTTTTAATTAAAAAAAAGGAAGAAAAAGGGGGAAGCCTTTGCCCAGCATACACCTACAGGCATAACACCTACAGGCTAGTTTAAAAAAAATAGAAAAAAAAATTAAACCGAATATATTCGGCAACAAAGCCGAATAATTCGGCCGAATACGAATAGTGAAAAAGATGCCGAATACGCCGAATACCGAATACCAAACGAATATTCGGCGCATCTCTAATTCTAACACATAATTAAATAATAATAATAATATAATACACATAATTAATTTAACACATAATATAATACATAATTACAAAGTGAAATAAACAAGAAAATGGTAAGACAATATGGCAACAAGACACGTGTGTTCCAGAAAACTATCCAAGGCCCGTTCTCGTCGAAGGAGATGTTGAACTGGTACCGAGCCGGGTTCTTCACGCAGAACCTGATGGTGCGGCGCGCCTGCGACGCCAATATGCGTCCGCTCGGCAGCTATGGACCTGTGGTGCCCTTCGCGCAAGTTGTAAGTGCTACTGATACTGTGACTTGACTTATGGTATACCCCGGACTAAAGAAAGGACAACCAGTAAAGGACACTCTGGGTACTTCACGCAGAATCTGATGGTGCGGCGCCAATATGCGTCCGCTCGGCAGCTACGGACCTGTGGTGCCCTTCGCGCAAGTTGTAAGTGTTACTGATACTGTGACTTGACTTATGGTTATGGTATACCCCGGACTAAGGAAAGGACAACCAGTAAAGGACACGCTGGGTACTTCACGCAGAACCTGATGGTGCGACGCCAATATGCGTCCGCTCGGCAGCTACGGACCTGTGGTGCCCTTCGCGCAAGTTGTAAGTGTTACTGATACTGTGACTTGACTTATGGTTATGGTATACCCCGGACTAAGGAAAGGACAACCAGTAAAGGACACGCAGAACCTGATGGTGCGGCGCGCCTGCGACGCCAATATGCGTCCGCTCGGCAGCTATGGACCTGTGGTGCCCTTCGCGCAAGTTGTAAGTGCTACTGATACTGTTGTTTGTAATATATTGGGTAAAACTAAACGCAGGCGTTTCGCATTGCTGCCGCCAGAGGGCGTTCGGGGTTTTCACACTGCTAGCGTGGAATGCATCGTGTGGTCGCCATTGCATTGTCCAGGGCGATATCGGTTTGATTTTAATACGCGGAGCGGTCTCGCGTCTTTTGCTTGTTGTTTAGTTTGAGTGATAATTGTGAATTTCCTGTTTGTCAAATAACTATTGAATTTGTGTTTGTGAAAAACTCTGTTATTGTGACTTTTTCTTGTGAGAGGTGAAACGTGGCTGGCTGTTCACATCTGGCTGTTCCCGAGGGAAACTACGGGAAGAAATCTATTTAGTTGTTTTGGGGAATTGAGATCTCAAGGGTTAGGTAGGGTGATTAGGAATTCCCCCTTCCCGAAGACACTCAAGTTTGGATCCGAAGAGAAAGAAGATTTAATTTGGTAAGTGTTCAATTGTAGTTAATTTATAGGTTAGGTTATCATATAGGGCCCTGTAGCTCCCTTCATAAGCTACGGTGGTAGCAGACTGCGTTAAGTTAGTTAGGTTTTAGTCGGGCAAACGTGGTGCCGCGTGGAGATTTTTTCCCGGTACTTAATTTTACCGGTGGTTTTTTCCCGGTGAAGTTCCGGTACAGAATTCTTCCCGCCGCTTCCTTTGTCCGGATTCTCTCTGCCACATTTTCTGGCAGCAGAGCGTAGTTGCTCTGCACATTTTCTGGTAGCAGAGCGTAGTTTATCTACCCTCTATTTGTTCGTTTGTAAAAAATAATTAATTGTTTGTAAAAATTATTAGATTTTTCTTAGTTTGTTTGTATAAGAATATTTGTAACCTTTTTTGTATTTGTTTGCGGTTTGTACCGTGCGTTCCGGGTTTGTGCCATTCTCATACCTACCGCGGTTCTTCGTGTAGTTGTTTGATTTTGTTGTTTTTTATTTACCTTTTGTTATTTTTTTGTTTGTGACTTGACGCGATGGCGAAGGCCTCCAATGCTAGGGCGACACTCGCCAACGAATTGAGATGGTTTGTGACGGCCGGAGGACTCCTGTCCCGGAAGGACAGGGAGGGCGCCATACTGCTAAGAGCGGATCACCTCCACTCACGATTGATTAGCGCGGAAGCGGCCATGGCGGCGCTTACCGAAGCCGATCTTACCCCGGAGGCCTACGCAGGTCACATGGCGGACATGGACCAGATCCTGAGTCTGCACGATGATATCGCGGAGGCGGTGACCGCAATAAGGGCGAGACAGGCTGGCGGACCAGCCCTCGCACACCTGTTAGACAGGAAGGACCAGCGGTTACTGGTCGGCTCCCCACCCTTCAGCTGTCCCACTTTGGGGGTAGGATGGAGGAGTGGGTAGCATATAAAAATATGTTTGAGTCCCTGGTCGTAGCACGACAGGATTTGTCGAAGGCCCAGAAGATGGCCTACCTCCTCTCCACTCTTGAGGATGAAGCGCGGTCGCTCATCCAGCACCTCCGGGTGGAGGACGACCAGTACGATACGGCTTGGGAGTTATTGAACTCCCGCTACCAAAACTTACGTTTGTTAGCGGATGCGCACGCCGCACAGTTGATGGCCCTGCCCAAGGTGGCCAACAGGGCACAGTTGCGCCTGCAGTTGCTCACGCCCGTTACAGTGGCCTGTAACGCGCTCCGCACACTGGGGCTGCCGGTGGACCAATGGTCTTTTTTGTTGGTGCACATTGTATTGGGCAAATTGCCCAATGACATCCGCTCGCGGTTTGAGCGCGAAAATGCGGAGCGGGATAGCACCACCCTACCAACATTCACTGACTTGGTGAAGTTTTTGGAGTTTGAGGCACGGGCTGCTGAGAATACCATGACGGACTCAGCGCCATCCAGAGCGCCTGAACGTAGGCCCTTGGAACCCTCATGGCGAGGGAAGCCCCCACAGGGACGGCAACCGCCACCGCGTGGAGCTGGTGTGCGGGTTGCACACACGGCAGCAGTCGCGGGGGACGCGGACTGCCTGCAATGTGGCCGGATGGGCCACAGCCTGCTGCAATGCAGGGACTGGCAGAGACTGCCAGTACAAGATAGGCGCCGCATGGCAAAGCGGCATGAACTTTGCTTTTATTGTTTGGGCGGTCACTATGCACGTGACTGTCCCAGTGCCATACCATGCAGTGCATGCCGTGGGCGGCACCACGCGATGCTTTGCATGAACCGCAACGGGGATGGCACCCGGATGTTGAGGCAGGGGTCCCCTATGGGCGGGGGCGCTCCTGCGCGAAGCCCTCCACCACCGGACGGAGGACGCGGCTTCGCTCGTCGCACCCCCTCGGGAGGGGGTCGCGTACCTGCGCGGGTCTTGGCGGACCGGGACCACGCGCCCCAAGGTCATGGCCAGTATGTAGCTGGCCAGGCCCCGGATAGGGCCCCCATGGGCGGGGGCCCTAGATCGGACGTGAGAGTGGGGACACCCCCTCCACGCGGGTTACCACTACCCACCACATGCAGCCGCAGCGGTTTTCTCCGCCGCTGCACGAGTACCCACGGCTGGAGTACCACCCGCCGTACCATATGTATGGCCGGGCCGCGGGTTATGCCCCCTCAGATGGGGATGTGCACTCGCCCGCCATATTATCCGGGTCAGTGGCGCGCCCCTGGTTTGGAGAGAGTGGGGAGCCCGTAACTAGCTTGCTCCCTTGCTGGGACAGAGCCGCGGACGGTTCTGCTCCCTACCGCGGTGGTCCGCGTATGGGGTCGTAGGGGGAAGCCATTAATTTGAGAGCTCTGTTGGACTCAGGGGCTCAAAGCAGTTTGGTTACCACTCGAGTGGCACGCCAGTTAGGTTTAGTCGTGGAAGACTCGCCTGTGCCACTTCTTGGAGTTGGTGGCATACAAGTGAAGTGTCTGACGGGCCAGACACTTGTCACCTTTTCTTCGCTGAAGTCCTCCACAATGAGGATCACGACTTCGGCTATGGTAATGGATACCATTGCGGGTTGGCACCCCTCGACAGACATACCGCCGGGTGTGTTGTCTTTGGTTTCGGGTCTGGATTTGGCCGACCCCTTTGTCTTTCATCCCGGCCCAGTGGACTTGCTCCTGGGCTCGGACGTATTGGGTTGGATTTTGTTGGGTACACAGAAGGCTCTGGGTTCGTCTTCACTGATGGCAGTGTCTACGATTTTTGGTTTTGCCCTGATGGGCCCTGTGTTTGATAATGGCACCGCGGAGGAGCCACCGGTTGTCGCATCTGCGTCCTTGGCCAAGACCATGCAAAGGTTTTGGGAGGTGGAGGAGCCACCTATGAGTTCCAGGATGGATCCGGAACACGCTGAGTGCGAAGCCCTTTTTCGATCAACCACGGAGAGGTTGCCCTCCGGTCGGTTTGTAACTAGGTTACCCTTTGTTGCCTCTCGTCCTAGCCTAGGGCAAAGTAGGGCGCTTGCGGAGAAACGACTGCTGTCCATGGAGCGACGCATGCAGCGTGACCACGTACTTCGCGATAAATATATTGAATTTATGCGCGAGTACGAGGATTTGGGTCACATGTCTCCGGCTCGAGTTGATTGGAGCTCAACTGAGCATTATTTTTTGCCCCACCACGCGGTGGTGAAGGCCTCAACGGGCAAGTTGCGGACTGTCTTTGATGGGTCCGCACCCACTTCGAACGGGGTTTCGTTGAATCTGTGTTTGCATTCGGGTCCCAAATTGCATAGGGACATAATTGACATCATCTTGAACTTTAGAAGACATCAAGTGGTTTTTGGTGCGGACATCCGGATGATGTTCCGCCAGACAGTCATACATCCTGAGGACAGGCGATTCCAGTTGATACTCTGGCGTGAGCGCCCTGAGGATCCTGTGACGGTGTATGAACTCAACACAAACACGTATGGTTTGAAATCTAGTCCCTATATCGCCATCAGATCATTGCTTGAATTGGCAGAGCGGGAACGGATCCGCTTTCCCCGTGGGGCTTCCGTGCTGTCACGTGACTTGTATGTTGATGACGTGTGCACCGGAGCCCAAAGTATTGAGGAGGCCCTCCTACTGCGGGATGAATTGATTGAAATATTGAAGACAGGTGGCTACGAGCTACGTAAGTGGTTGTCTAATGAGCCTAAAGTTCTAGAAGGGATCCCGGAGGATCACCAACAGAACCCTCACCTGTTTGAGGATGTGGATGATCCCAACAGGATAGCGGTGCTGGGCATGCAGTACCAGCCGCTAACCGATATTTTTACATTCCAAGTGGACTTGGAAATACCAAAGGTCTGGACTAAGAGAACGGTGTTGTCCGTAATAGCCCGTATGTTTGATCCAAGCGGTTGGATCAGTCCAGTGATATTCTCTGCGAAGTGTCTTCTTCAGAGACTTTGGACTTTGGGCGTCTCGTGGGACGAGCCGCTGTTTGGTCCTCCATTGGATGATTGGCTCGAGTTGTTTTCATCGATTAAGGAAGTCAATCGGATTGCCTTGCCTCGTCGAATATTGCCCCCGGGAAATATCGAGCCAGCCTGCATGGCTTTTGTGACGCGTCGGAGCGAGGCTACGCCGCGTCAGTCTATATGCGGACAGTTGACGCCGATGGCCGGGTCAATGTCTCGCTTTTGTTAGGGAAGAGCAAGGTCGCCCCCATCAGGACTAGGCTGACTATTCCCAAGCTTGAGTTGAGTGGAGCTCACCTTCTCTCTAAATTGTTGCATCACGTTGCCAGTGAGCTGGCGGCCACGGTCGAGATACGGGACATCTTCGCCTGGTCGGATAGCCAGGTCGCGCTTGCATGGTTGCGCGCGGCCCCACATACCTTGGAGGTTTTTGTTGGAAACAGGGTTTCCCAAATTCAAAATATTGGAATTGATATAACATGGAGACATGTGCCGGGAGAGCTTAACCCAGCGGACTGTGCTTCCCGAGGTTGTACGGCACCAGAATTGGTGTCACACCCGCTCTGGTGGGGTCCAGAGTGGCTGATGGGATCAGAAACATCTTGGCCTGTCTGTCAGACAGATGTTACTTCTTTGAGTTTGACTGGGCTCCGTGTACATGCTGTAGTCGCTGAGACGACGTCGGAGCCGGATTGGCTACTTGCTCGGTATAGCAGCTTGGATAAGCTTCTGGGTGTTACCAGTTGGATTAAGCGTTTCATACATAATTGTAGAAACCCACAGGCAAAGCGGTTGGAGCCGATTGCAGGTGCAGAAGAGCGCCGGAGCGCATTGTTGCATTGGGTCCGTGTCGTGCAGACCGGACGGTTTGAGTCAGAGCTTCGTATCTTGCGCGACTCACGCGCTAAGTTGAAGGGCGCGGTCGCTCGTTTGAACCCGTACATCGACTCGGATGGGCTTCTTCGGGTTGGAGGCAGGCTCCGGAAGGCGGATCTTCCATATGAGACTCGCCATCCTCTGTTGTTGCCCAAGGGCGGACCCTTGGTGCAGCTTTTGGTGTCTGATCGACACATTCGTAACGCCCATGCTGGGTGCAATGCTTTGTTGGCTATCTTGCAACGCGAGTTTTGGATTTTGTCAGCCCGAAGAGCAATCCGTAGTGTTCTGTTTCGATGTATTGCATGTTATAGGTTGAAGGCATCCACGATGCAACCACAGATGGGTGATTTGCCCGCTGATCGAATCCGACCTTCGAGACCGTTTGACGGCGTTGGAACCGATTTTGCCGGTCCCTTTTCGATCAAGGCTTCTCCCTTTCGTAATGCCCGTATTGTGAAGGGCTATTTGTGTGTATTTGTTTGTTTGGCCACCAAGGCTGTCCATTTGGAGGTGGTATCGGCTCTGACTACGGAGGCCTTCGTCGCCGCGTTGGATCGCTTTGTTTCGCGTCGAGGTCTACCTTCCTTATTAGGTCTGACAATGGCACAAACTATAAAGGAACTGTAAATTATCTTAAGGATGTTTCTGTGTTTATTGATAAAAATTGTACTAGTTTAAGTCAAATTGCTGCCCAAAGGGGAATAACCTGGAAGTTTAGTCCCCAAGTTGCCCCCATTGGGGAGGGATTTTTGAAGCGGCTGTGAAATCCGCAAAGACCCACCTCCGCCGCATTATCGGAGAAACGGCTCTAACTTTTGAAGAGCTGGCCACAGTGTTTTGTAAAGTTGAGGCGGTCCTCAACTCTCGTCCTCTCTGTCCGCTATCTCCAGATCCAAATGACTTGGAAGCTCTCACCCCTGGTCATTTTTTGGTGGGAGGGCCGTTGAATGCCCTGCCCGAATACCCGTGGAAGGATGAACGCGTATATCGGTTGTCGCGTTTTCAAATGTTGCAGCAAATGAGCCAGGACTTTTGGCGTCGCTGGTCGCTTGAATATTTGCATTTGCTGCAGCAAAGAGTGAAGTGGACAGACAGGACTGAGCCTCCCAGGGAGGGTGATTTAGTATTGTTAAAAGAGGCAAATTTGCCCTCATTGCTTTGGCGACGAGCTCGCATATTACGTTTGATTCTTGGCGGAGATGGCACTCCGCGTGTGGCTGAGGTGTTGGTCGACGGTTCGATTTTAAGGAGAGGTGTGACCTCTCTCGCCCGCCTTCCCGTAGAGTAAGCTAGCGGTCTGCTTCTCAGACCGGGACGGGGGGATGTTTGTAATATATTGGGTAAAACTAAACGCAGGCGTTTCGCATTGCTGCCGCCAGAGGGCGTTCGGGGTTTTCACACTGCTAGCGTGGAATGCATCGTGTGGTCGCCATTGCATTGTCCAGGGCGATATCGGTTTGATTTTAATACGCGGAGCGGTCTCGCGTCTTTTGCTTGTTGTTTAGTTTGAGTGATAATTGTGAATTTCCTGTTTGTCAAATAACTATTGAATTTGTGTTTGTGAAAAACTCTGTTATTGTGACTTTTTCTTGTGAGAGGTGAAACGTGGCTGGCTGTTCACATCTGGCTGTTCCCGAGGGAAACTACGGGAAGAAATCTATTTAGTTGTTTTGGGGAATTGAGATCTCAAGGGTTAGGTAGGGTGATTAGGAATTCCCCCTTCCCGAAGACACTCAAGTTTGGATCCGAAGAGAAAGAAGATTTAATTTGGTAAGTGTTCAATTGTAGTTAATTTATAGGTTAGGTTATCATATAGGGCCCTGTAGCTCCCTTCATAAGCTACGGTGGTAGCAGACTGCGTTAAGTTAGTTAGGTTTTAGTCGGGCAAACGTGGTGCCGCGTGGAGATTTTTTCCCGGTACTTAATTTTACCGGTGGTTTTTTCCCGGTGAAGTTCCGGTACAGAATTCTTCCCGCCGCTTCCTTTGTCCGGATTCTCTCTGCCACATTTTCTGGCAGCAGAGCGTAGTTGCTCTGCACAACTGTGACTTGACTTATGGTATACCCCGGACTAAAGAAAGGACAACCAGTAAAGGACACTCTGGGTACTTCACGCAGAATCTGATGGTGCGGCGCCAATATGCGTCCGCTCGGCAGCTACGGACCTGTGGTGCCCTTCGCGCAAGTTGTAAGTGTTGCTGATACTGTGACTTGACTTATGGTTATGGTATACCCCGGACCAAGGAAAGGACAACCACTAAAGGACACGCTGGGTACTTCACGCAGAACCTGATGGTGCGACGCCAATATGCGTCCGCTCGGCAGCTACGGACCTGTGGTGCCCTTCGCGCAAGTTGTAAGTGTTACTGATACTGTGACTTGACTTATGGTTATGGTATACCCCGGACTAAGGAAAGGACAACCAGTAAAGGACACGCTGGGTACTTCACGTAGAACCTGATAGTGCGACGCCAATATGCATCCGCTCGGCAGCTACGGACCTGTGGTGCCCTTCGCGCAAGTTGTAAGTGTTACTGATACTGTGACTTGACTTATGGTATACCCCGGACTAAGAAAAAGACAACCAGTAAAGGACACTCTGGGTTCTTCATGCAGAACCTGATGGTGCGACGCCAATATGCGTCCGCTCGGCAGCTACGGACCTGTGGTGCCCTTCGCGCAAGTTGTAAGTGTTACTGATACTGTGACTTGACTTATGATATACCCCGGACTAAGAAAAAGACAACCAGTAAAGGACACTCTGGGTTCTTCATGCAGAACCTGATGGTGCGACGCCAATATGCGTCCGCTCGGCAGCTACGGACCTGTGGTGCCCTTCGCGCAAGTTGTAAGTGTTACTGATACTGTGACTTGACTTATGGTATACCCCGGACTAAGAAAAAGACAACCAGTAAAGGACACTCTGGGTTCTTCATGCAGAACCTGATGGTGCGACGCCAATATGCGTCCGCTCGGCAGCTACGGACCTGTGGTGCCCTTCGCGCAAGTTGTAAGTGTTACTGATACTGTGACTTGACTTATGGCACAGGGAGGGCGCTTCATAGAAACGAGGCGTCATATATACTTACTACTACTACAAAAGAAACTGTACATCCGTGAACACGTCAATGTGTGCGTCTTCATAGTCATAGCGTCCCAATCCGGAAACCAACGGGGGAGAAGTGCGGGGAGGGGGTGCCATATTGCGGGAGGGGCAGGGAGCTCCTTTCTGTACGTAGTACTTATATTAATTCTGTGGTATAGTGGTTCATAGGATCTCCACAAAAGCTGCGTAGCGCTATCCCCTCAAACCAGGACTTGTTACCGGTACCAAATTCTCCATATATCCCGGAAAATACCGGTACTTTATATGAGAATTTACGTTTACGACTTATCTCTCAGCGATTGGACTGAGAGTACTGTGACGGAGATATTTCAAACTGTGAGTAACAAGGTATTCATTTGTCCAGGATATTCTGTCGACATTCCCGCGGTCAACCGCCTATGAGCCGCGTCCCCAAGGCCCCCACGATAACATGTTGAACTCGCAGCCTGGTCTCGGCCTTGAATCGGTGAGATATCATAAAACACATTATAAGTTATAACTACTAATTATAGTAGGGGAGCCCATGATGCTAAATCAGGATTTACTCGAGCGTCATAGAGACCTATTGGATTGCGAAGTTTAGATGATAAGAAGAAAAAAATGTCATATAATATATACCTTTTCATCGGTGGGGGGAGCGACTAGATTTTCAAAATGTAAAAAAAAACTGTTGCATGGACATACTCGAGCGCGTCAGATATTGATAGCATCTATGTCCTGTGTATTTTTGAAAATGTACGTATGTTAATCTGATTGTTTCCATGATGGGGGTGGTCGTACGTAAGGGTTGAAAGTGAAAAAAAAAAAATTACTCGAGCGCGTCAGATTTTCTAAGGGGATGTTATTGGCACTTAAAAAAAAGCTCTTAAATAATAATCTGACGATTTGGATGTGACGCAAACTCGCGGCTATTATTAGAATGTGCAAAAAAATTCGCCATTTTGAAATACTCGAGCGCGTCAGATTAATATATATATGGTTCTTCTTAATGTCCTAGACGCGCTGTCTCATAATCTGACGATTATCTAGAGGGATTCGCCTAATCTGACAATAATTTTTTTTTTTTCAAATCATTGAACTTAATTAATTGAAAAGCTGAAGAAATAGCATGCAAATAAAAAAGTACAGGTTATTTTAAGTATAATACTTGTATTTATAAGAAAATAGTTATAAAAATTTTGCGTAGTTTTTTTTTAAATTATCATCTTCATCGGTAGAATCATCTTCCTCCTCTGGCTCGATTTCATCCTTAGATTTAAACTTCATCACATCACATTATCAATTTACTAGCTTTCGCCCGCGTGAATTTCTCACGGGAACAGTGCTTTTTCCCGGGATGAAAGGTACCCATACACATAGCTGGAAGTACGGAGAAGGACATATCCTTCTCCATACTTCCAGCTATGTGTATGCGAAATTTCAGGAAGATTGGTTCAGTAGATAAAGCGTGAAGAGGTAACAAACAAACTCACTTTCGCATTTATAATATTAGTAAGTATTAGTCTTTATTATCTTTGTCCAGCAGTGGACGTCTTTCGGCTAAGAGAGAGAGAGAGAGTCTTTATTAATAGTAGGGGAGCCCAAGAGGGGATTTCGGGAGTTACTAAAGCGCGGCAGATTAACATACAGGGAGATACCTTATACCAGGTAAAGTATCCCCACCAAATATGAGCCCCATATATATGGCCGCCTGTCAAGGATAAAGGATCAGATTATTAAAAAAAAATTGATCATCAGAAATTCTCGAGCGCGTCAGTAAGGTAGGGTGAGTTAATTACATGCTAAAAAGTGTACGGAGAAGGACATATCCTTCTCCGTACTTGTACTCCGTAGGGTGAGTTAATTACATGCTAAAAAGTGTATATTCCACTAATCTGACAATTTTCCAGTGACGTAGAGAAGTAGGAGGGTTACAAACTTGTAAAAAAAAACGTTATCTCGACTTTCTCGAGCGTGGCTAAATTTTTTTTTATTTTGAAGGAAATAATTCAAGGATAACGAAAAATATATAATCTGACGATTTCCATAAGCCGAAGTAAAAAAAATAATCGATAAAGTTTAATGCGAAAAAAGTTTTAAGTTTAAATCTGAGGATGAAATCGAGCCAGAGGAGAAAGATGATTCTACCGATGAAGAAGATGATCATTAAAAATAAACTACGCAAAAAAAAAATATTTTTTTATAAATACAAGTATTATACTAAAAAATAACCTGTACTTTTTTATTTGCATGCTATTTCTTCAGTTTTTCAATTAATTAAGTTCAATGATATGAAAAATATAAAAAAAAAAATTATTGTCAGATTAGGCGAATCCCTCTAGATCATCATCAGATTATGAGACAGCGCGTCTAGGGCATTAAGAAGAACCATATATATCTTAATCTGACGCGCTCGAGTATTTCAAAATGGCGATTTTTTTTTGCAAATTATAATAATGGCTGCGAGTTTGCATCACATCCAAATCGTCAGATTATTATATAAGAGCTTTTTTTTAAGTGCAAATAACATCCCCTTAGAAAATCTATCTATCTTACGTACGACCACCCCCATCATGGAAACAATCAGATTAACATACGTACATTTTCAAAAATACACAGGACATAGATGCTATCAATATCTGACGCGCTCGAGTATGTCCATGCAACAGTTTTTTTTTTACATTTTTGAAAATCTATAGTCGCTCCCCCCACCGATGAAAAGGTATATATTATATGACATTTTTTTCTTCTTATCATCTAAACTTCGCAATCCAATAGGTCTCTATGACGCTCGAGTAAATCCTGATTTAGCATCATGGGCTCCCCATGATGCTAAATCATGATACTATTAAGAATTCCTGTTTATATTCATGGTGTAATAAAAAGTTACTAACTTACTTATTATTTCTACAGGTTGATTCTTTGTGGAACCCGCCCACTCCCGCTCCTGATATGATGTGGATGCAACAGGCAATGAATGCTCGCAACGACACTCACGTCAATAATCTGCCGATGTACTTCTGGGAAGATCAGGTATTTACATAGCTTACTGTCAGCCATAAAGGTTTCCATTCGTTTTATCCTACCCCTGTCGCTTGCGTTTGTTTCTCTATTGCCGCGAAGTTTTATTATCCATCTCTTTCTAACAAGGCAAAAGTTCTGATGAAAAGTCCTGAAAGACCAGACCAGAGAAGCAAATGCGATTTGATTTTCTTAGTCGTAAGTTGCTCAAGTGTGTTGCAAAGTAATGTCATATTGAGTCTAAAAAAATATTGGGGTTTGTTCAGTAAAATCGCATGAACTACATTTTGTACGCCATTTAAAGTTAAGTTCCTTACACGAGTCACATAATCCTACTTCTATTATAAATGCGAAAGTTTGGATGTGAGTTTTTGAGGATGTTTGTTACTCAATCACGCAAAATCTACTGGACGGATTTTGATGAAATTTGATGTACGGGTAGAAAAATACCGGGAATAGCACATAAGGCACTTTTTAACCCGAAGCTTCCACGGGAGCGAAGCCCCGGGGCGCGGCTAGTATAAAATAAACTTTAGCTGTAGGCATTGTAGTTTAAACTACATTTATGATACTTAATATGGCAATAATTTAAAATACATTTACGTAAACTCCGTTTTTTCTTACTTGACCTATTATGTTAACAATCTTCACATTACTTTTTGTTGAATTTTAAATTTCTAAACATTCTAAAGTAAAACATTTATTTAAGTCTATTTTAATTTATATTGTTGTGAAATTCTAAAAAGACATTGTAAGATTGTTTACATAATAGGACTGGTAGGAAAAAACGGAGTTTACAGTCAGATGCAAAGGATTCGGTGAGATTGGTTCCTCTGCATCTAAATTTACTTACAATACGTGATTGCATGGTTTCTGAATTATACACTACGCTTTTCTTTCCTCTTAAACATCACTAAAATTTTCATACTGACCGTACCATGCTGTTTCATCCTCCATGTTTAATCTGTACATATAATAAAACTTTAACTGGTTTATGTTTGTACATAGCAGATATTATAAGGGGTCATTATAGGGCAGAAATGTTTTTTTTTTTAGAATTTATGTCAGTCCATATTGTACGCGTATCACGCTATAAGTACTGAATGAGATTCGATGCGGTTTTCACAGTTGTACTGTTGAATGTTTATCTTAAAATCAGGTTTTATTTTAATATGCTGCTTAGAACCTGAGATATAAATAATAGTAAATTCTGCGCGGATTAAGTCACGGGCGAATTCTGTTAGGCATAGTTTTACGACCAACACATATAGTTAACCACCTGTTGGCATGGTGCACAATAAATGTCATTTGTCATGTTTTAAAAGCATGTAATTGTCAAAATACTCTGTTTACTCCTTACGCAAGTGCTACCCACTGGCGCGATGACATTGCAGTTATATCCCTATAGTCCCTTTTAAGAATATCGGGGAATCCCCTCTCAGTGTTCCCCTACACTCTAAGGAACCTACATGCCAAACTTCAGCTTCCTACGCCTAGTAGTTTTGCCTATGCGTTGTCCGTCAGTCACTCAGTAACGAAATAATTTTATATAGAAGGAGATGGCGGGACGACATAGACAATTTCTTACCTGAGTGGCCACAAATTGCGCTAGAGAGAGATGAGTGGGAGATAAAGGGGGAGGCCTTTGCCCAGCAGTGAGACACAAGACCTATAGGCTAGAAAAAAAAATAAAAAAAATTGATATATTGATTTGAACGAACGGGGGATGAAAAAGCTGGCTACGCCTATATAACCTTCATAAAAATAGTGTAACAAACAACTGAACTTTTCAGCTTTATTATGTTGTATAAATTTACTTCATAATTTATTTATGCACAAATCTCTTTAACCTAGCTTGCACATTAAAGTTTCTTCTTAATCGTAATGTTTCCTTCATTTGGTCATAAACTAATAAATTGAATTTCAGAAACCATGTTCACAATAATATTGACGTTTAACTATATATTATTTTAAAGAAAGCAAAATTTGCTTGAAATAAATTAATGAATGATGATATAATAATTAAACGTCAATGTTTTTCATTTTTCCGCTTCGATATTCCAAGATGTTTGCATTTAAAGACACAGTGCTTCGGTGGTCATCTCACTAACCTATGTATGGCATTGCATATTTCATTATTTATATCATCACAGCAGACTTTAAGGTATTGTCTTGTAGTGATAATGGAGTTGCTATTTCAGTACCTTTTGTCATGCAGTACCAGTGGTTCGAATCACCAAGTTGACTATAAATCTGTTTTTGGTTTTAAAGTTAGATACAAATTAGTGAGAAACGATATTAAGCCCGACTTCGGTAAATTATATAAAAAATTCTATGACTCGGATGATCTAATACTACATTCGTAACAGAACTCACAAATAGCCAGCTCTTTATTACCATAATGCTTTAGTAGCGAATAATTTTTGACAATAATTCTTCAATTGAATTATCTCATGTATGTGAATTATTGAATTGCCAGCAGAATTTTATACTGCTATATCATTTTGTTATGTCGGGAAAATTTACGTTAGCTATTGTGCAATAAATTTTAAAGTTGAAATAAAATGGTTATATCTATTTTCTAAAAATGTTGCTATTCTATACTTTTAAATTGAGACTTTGAAACTTCCCCCTAAGAAGTAGGATATGAATAGTTAGGCGTCCATTAAATGCCAAAATGTGTGAACAACAAACATTTACAAGTACCTACGAACTTTGGAGTTATTTTACCCTGTGATGTATAAATAGAAGTACTGTTAAATATTTTTAAGCGTATTATTTCTATTATTTTTATATATATAAAGCCTGACCAGAAATATAAAAACCCTGAATTAGAGGCAGCACTTATGCGTTTTATATTGCAACATTTTTGAAAGCAGTAGCGGATTTAAAGGGTGGAAACACGGAGGCGTGCCCCCCCCACATCACCGACTGCTATTTTGTGTACGTGATACATACTGTGGAGGCAGGTTCCATAACAGTACATAATTTAGTAAGATTTGAGTTGTTAAAATAACAGGATTTAGTAGTAATCATTTCTTACAAGTTTATTTCCAAAACATTAATCCGCCACCATTAGTGATGTGCCGTTCTCGAAATTTTCAAAGAACAAGCGGAAACCTTAAAAAAATCTCGGAAATATTCTCGAGAACCCTTCCCAGAAATAAAAATAATGGGGGATTTTTGAAAGTTTGATGTAAGCTTGACCGCCCTTGATTGAAAGTCAAAGTTTGACAGGAGAAATGACAGATGGGATTTTGAATTAGTTGCTAGTATAAGAAATTAGTTCTATTGCTGTTCCGCAACATGGCGAGCGTTTTTATATTCCTGGTCAGGCTATACATCTATATTTGTTTGCCCTTTTCCGATTCAGTGGGACGCTAGTAAATCGGGACTATACCTTTCTTAACGAGGCTTATGATTCCTATTGACACCTTTGCCGGCAGTATTTATAAATATAAATTAAAAATCGGGATATTGATATGTTTAAGTATGTACATATATAATATATAAAAATAGGATTTATCCATTGAACACGCCAAACGACTTAATGAATAAACAATTTTAATATTAGCGCCTTATTTTTTAAGTGTATTTGTCGTATTTTTATTTTTATAAAAATAAATTGCCGTAACTTCAGAAATCACAATAATGAGCATCAACGTAGCGAGAACTTTCTTCATTATTGAGCCTTGTTTTTAGAAAAGATTTAATATTAGAATAAAATAGAATTAGGTATAAAGTGCAGGTTTGATATTGGAATAGAATACAAAATAAATTACCTTCAATCATACGTTCCATTGTGTTGTAACTAAGGAGGTCACCTTACACAATATCGATTTCGCAGAATGTAATTCACACTTATCATTTGTGTCACAAAATGAGACTTATTATTGTACATACGTAAACCATGTTTTGAATTTACTCAACGTAAAACATTATTACAGATAAATACTTGTTTGAATGATATTTTGACTGAAATACTATTTTTTGCAATTACATTTTGCGAAAGTCATTTTCTGTTTCTGTGCCCCTTTGTAATCAACTCTGCCCGAATTTACTAAGAGCCAAGATGTGCAATAAAAAAGGGCCGTGGTCCTAGTTGACAACAAAGGGGTCAAAAGGCCATAACTCAAAATACATAGAATGCATCAATAATAAAAAAATCTAACATATTCTTAAAGTTTTTTTTTTTTACATCTTTCTAATGATGATTTCTCAGTGCGAATTAAGATTGAGCAGTTTTGGTCCGAAACAAGAAACTTAAAACTTTGGTATTACATGTGCCTTTTGCCTATAGTTTAGGTTGATACGTGTCCATAAAATAATGTGGTGATACAATATAAAATTAATCTAGTGAAAAATGTTCAGAAGTCCCCACATTATTTTATGTCATTATGCTTGTCGACAAATGTAAAGAATATTTATTTGTTAAGTACATAACTATGAATAGCTAATTGCCCTTTTGTCCTGAAAATTTGCCTGTCTCTACTACTATTCTTCCAGTAAATTGACGGTAGTAGGGCATTTTACGCATAGCTCGACGCAGATAGCGTTGCGATGGTGTATAATCCAACGCGTAATCCCTTAACTTCTCAATGCTACTTGTTTAGAATCTAGACGATTGTTAAAATATCTGTTCTTATTTCACTGACACAGCTCTATTTTTGTGACACAATACTACTTCATTGCGTTTCAACTAGGACTATAAAACCGACTATTGTCTGATCGTTTTTTACACACACTTTTTTTATTAAGTCCTCACTTTTTAGTAGCACATTTTTTTAATGTGCGGTTTGCACTCATACACTTCTCTGTGAGTGTAAAGTTGATTCGTTTAATGAATATAAGTAGTTAAAAAGTAAACAGATACGAATACGTAAATTTCATTGTCAAAATACCCCTACACCAATGCTTACTCCGCCCTTAAACTAGGTGGCGTCTAGGATTATCTTTTACACCGTGTGTAGACTCGAATTAGTTTACTCCTTCCTTACTCCATGTTTATTAATACCGAATTTAGTTACTCGGACCTTAACATTCGGAGTAAAGTTACTCTTGCTTTAGTCCGTGTTTATTAAATAAGAGTGTTAGGTTATTACTGACATGTTTATGTGAACGTGTATGTGAAATGTACAAACATAAACATTTATATGCATCTGAACGCAAATATCCTACTACGAGCATATACAAGGTGTAACGGAAAGGGTATACAAAGTGGAAAGATTCGTTACCGTGGGTAGATCCTTTAAGTTTCAGCACTTAAAAAGGAGTGTTAAAAAAATAAATGATAAAACGAAATCTTTGCCAGGATATTTCAATGTCAAGGTTGCCTTTGCACTGCTCACACACATATCACAACACAAATTATTTTACCTTCTCGGTTACTATGAAAACCTGGTACTTTGAGCAGTATCCACTTTCGTCACCTTTTGACAGTTATACCTATGTTTTCACAAAGAAACCGCCCACACGTGCAAAGCGGCGCAGCACAGCGGCGGGAATTTTTCAATTTTACCTTACTTTAAATTGATTAATCATTGTAAAAAAAACCATTCGCAAGTCGCTTTTCAGTGTTTTTATCGTGTTTTTTTATTAGAAATCAAATAACTCGCATAAATATTTTTCACTTTGACAAGTCAACAACTCAGGCTAATAGTGACAGTTACTTTTTAATATTGGTGCTGTCCTGCTAGGTACATTTTCGGAAAAAGTCCAGTCCCGTCTTTTATTAGCCAAACTTACACCACCTTTTTGAATCTGCCATCCTAATACTAAATAAATAAATATCCTACTTCAAACTATCCTACTTCTTACGAGCAACACGGACCTCCACGAAGTCGGTGTTGCTGATAAATAGGATATTTTTCCGAATGAACCTCCCATTGTTCCATGGATCCCTTGTATTAAACCATGCAATATTTACCATTAATTTTATTTTCATGTTCCATGAAGAATGAACACGCGAAAATTTTGTCAAACCCTTTTTTATCTTGTCAGAATGTCAAATCTTCAGACATACAGACATTTGCAAAAAAAGAGTGCGGAACCTCTTTCGCAAATTCTAATTTATTACAATATCAGGCGCCGAATCAAGGAGGTGTGATTTAATTTTGATAGTTGTAGATGATTGACCTTGAATTCAACAGCTGTTTACTGTCATAGTGGTGAATAGTGTTGTGCCAATTCAAATTGAAAAAATGTGTGCTTGTATGGTTTTATTAAAATTAAAAATTAAATCATAAACATACAATACTAAAAATGTCTGGAACTAGTTTAAAACCATTATCACAGTTAGCACAATCGATATGGATATAGGTATTCCGTTACACCTTGTATATATATATGTATATTTATATTATTTATAATATTATAAATGCGAAAGTTTGAATGTATGTGAGTTTGTATTTTTTTACTTTATCACGCAAAATCTACTGGACCAGTTTTTGATGTAATTTAGTACACGGGTAAAAAAGACCTGGAATAGCGTATGGGTTTTTTTTTTACCGAAATATCCACAGGAACGAAGCCCCAGAGCGGCACTCATAATCAGTATTTACAAATCATACGCACGTTCTATGTTGAACCCCCTGTAAACTTTTATTTCATGAATGGACGGCTGGCCGTCACCAACAATATACAAAAGATTTTTCTATTCTTTGACGTAACACTTAGTTGCGAAAGCATGTTGTGCCATCTTAAGGCCAGGTCCAACCCCACATTCGAAATAATTGTAATTTTTCTTGAAGAAATTTACCTAATTAGAGTTTATTTACGAAGTGGAAAAATAATACAGGATATAGATTATGATCTCTATTAAGGTTTCAATCGTGTTCTTTTTAAATATTTTCGCCTTAATTAATTCATAAAGGCACCGAAAATTTAGAAAATATTTCAGCTTTCAAGTCATGAAACTTAAAATTTTCAGCGATAACATATTTATATTTTTATATAATTAGTTTATATATATGCTATATTAAAGTCCTAATCGAGCACTTTTGTTTTAAAACTAATATTTTTAAAGATATTTGAGAAATAGTTGCTAAATCGGTACAAAATCTGTTCGATCCTGCCAACGAAAGTAGAACATTGTGTTGTGCAAAAAACTATCTTATTGCAACGCGCACACGGCGCGGTTAAGCGCATATGAATTTTGTTTTTTGCAGCTCAGGTTGGACCTGGTCTTAAGTAATCATTGCAATATATAATTTGCGTCATAGAAACTAGTAGAAATAATTGATACGCGTAGCACCTTAATTGTTACTTATTTTTATTGTATAGGGAACTTAAATTGATATTAAAGAAATTTACAATGAAAATGACAAGACAAAGTCGATTTTTATTACACATATCGGGACCAAGAGAGGCAAGTTATTCCTAGTTATGGTACCATATAAACAAGCAATACTTTTTTGTCTGACTTGTGTTGATTATCTTTTTGAAAATAGTGGGACCGAAGCGGAAGAACTTAGGCTTAAGTTATGGGTTGAAAACGGAACATGAAGTAGATGAAAACAGTCTATCATTCAATAGTAATATAAATTAAAATCCGCTCTCCACATAACTTATTTACAGTCTATTTAGACTAAGTACATGTACTGTTTTGATTCAAATTTATAGCTCTTTGAAATTGATATCTAGGTCTGTGGTTACTGATAACGTATATTTGGTTTTTGAATTTTCTAAAAATAAACTTGCTATATTTCCATAAAATAAGAAATATACACAGACATAGATATTTATTTTTCTCTTTTTTTTTAATATCCCGATAATTAATTTATTGTCAAAATTATAACCACCCTCTGTTTTCCATGGAGTCATTTGAATGTTTCAAAGAATTACTTTTCTCAAGTCGCGACCTAGCAGTCCACTGATTCTTTGTTCCGTTCATAGACTTATTTCTGCCCACTCTGAATATGTTCTACTTATTCAATAGTAAAAATAAACTTTTTTTATAGGGTTTTGGTTATACAAGGCCGTCATACGAGTACTTGAAATAAGCAGCAGACATAAGAACAATCGTATATCCCGATTCTAATATTCCAATCAGAGAAGATTTTTATTAGTTTTATTTTTAAACCTTTTTGTGAGATGAAAACACCTTAGAATAAAGTAACCGAATTTAAGAAGATATGGTCCGTAGGATTAGTAAACATGCGTTCGTTGGTATCTTTATTTTACAAACGATAAAGTATTTTGATTTAAAATCAAATATCGATACCTACACATGTAACATTATAAATACCTTTTGAGAGAAAATATTTTCTTAAATTCATTAGATTTAGTTCATTTTTATTGTAACTTTAATATGATAGGTATGTAAGTAACACATACTTTTCTCGCGGCTGCCTAGTTAGTAAAGGTAGAACTTTTTTGAGTGAATGAAAAACATACATCGATTTGAACTGATTGATTCAACCTTCGATGTACTTATTCATACAATAATGGGGTTTAAGGAATAAATTATAGTTTTTTTACTGAATCAATTATTTTTTGTTTCTGAATATTATTAGGAACTCGATTGGATGCGTACACGGATAGTAATATTTTTCAAATCAATTTCGATAATGGCAGTAACGTCATGAAAAAGTATTCAAGTACGCAGGGTTGCCACCATAAGTATTATTATTATTAATTACTTTTCTGTTATTTATATGATTATTATATGTTTGTAGTAAATAAAACAAAGTCTATATATTCACAAACATATACATTATGTAGACTATTTAGATAAACTTAACCTTTACTTTTGATTTATGGCCTAAATTTAATAATATTATATGAATATGGTTGATTCTTATTTGTACGACTTGTGTAATCACAATTCTGGATATAGACGGATTATGCATGTACTACTAGTACTTAAGTATGTACTGTACGTGCATTTTTGTGAAATAATTTTTAATTTATTAGATCAGGTAGAATCTGTTAATGTATTTATGTATTGTTGCATTTGATGAATAGTCGAGTTACGGCAAAAAAAACAATATTTATTGTTCTGTCATTATATTTACTGGTCGTTAGAGCCACCAAATGTACAAAATAAAACACAATGTAAATATTTCGATGATTTTTATGAAACCTTGTCGTTGTGTCATTATAAATAATATGTAAAGTCAGTTACCTCATTTTTATTTTCGCCTAGAGTTTTCTAGTGTTTTCGTCCCTTAAGCCTGATTTCGTTCGCCATATAGTTACGTATCTTAACCGTACAAATAGTCCCATCGCGTTGTGTACTATATGAACGTGACCTCTTTAATACATATTTATTATTTCTTAATCGTGCCTTTCTATGATTTTCGAATTGATTGAATTTTATAATTTCTATAATAAAACACGCGCGTAAGCAAGCGACGTAATTACGCTTAAGGCGGAGGCGGTCGTATAATTTAAATTACTTTTATGGTGAGCCTAAATAAAAGTACTATCATTAGCTCACGGCAAATACACATTGAAATACTCAAAGAGATGAGGTAATCGACATGTATCTCGCGCTAAAACAATTTAGAGAACTTTTATATGTCGCAGGTTCTCGAAGAAATTTGGTTTTTGATCAAAACCTAGGGTTCGGAAGAAGGCAGTAATATTAATCCATTTTATCACTGCCCTAAGAATATCCAGGTTTTTGATCAAAAACCTAGTTTTAGATTACTGGGTGGTAAACTAATTCAGCGGTTTTTGAACTAAAACCTAGATTAGTGGTGTTTTATTCAACCCACCCCATGGTTTTTTTTTCATAAAAATCAATGTAGGTTGCGGTTTCTTTAAAAACAATAATAAAATATGATGATGAACGGTTTATTTCATCTTATTATACAATAATGTTATAAATAAATCTACTAACATTAAAAAACCTAAAAGTTATATTTTATCATTCAGTAATTGTGGTTTACCTACAGTTTTTTTTAGTTTGTCTTATCTGTTTAAACTGTATAAGTCTGAAAAACTCTTTTTATTAGTGCTGACGTTTCGGTTTGGGAGTCTGCAAAGTTTCCGAAACGATAGACGCTATAAATAAAATAAGATGCGTGCTAAGTCCCGTTAAAATCATAGTACATTTATAGTAGCTCTCTCTCTGTCTCAACCGAAAGACGTCCACTGCTGGACAAAGGCAAATTGTATACAAAGATGAAATGAAACTATGTTTATAATCTGTTTTTAAATTTCTGGAATTGTTTTTTTTTTTGTTTATGGTTTCGCCTTCTTCCACTTCTTTTTCCAATATTTAGGATTTTGTTCAAAAACCATTTTTTCAAAAACCTGCGACACATACTATCCTTCTTATATATACTGTCAGTTATATTAGGTTAAGGTGTTTTTATGTTTAAGAATTTATTAAAAAATTTGGCTGTTATTCATTTGAAAGACTGAAATTCGTTTAAAGACTGCATAGAAGGGTAAAGACAATTTAAAGGTGAAGGGATAGTCGATAGATATGGATAAATTTTTGTTTAAACTATTACTAGGTTGCTAAGTTACCAAACTACTTATATGATTATTTTTGTTTAATAACCTACTTTTTAATGTTACTACTAAAAATGTCAGAAATAAAATGACAACGATACAATTAGGTGATAGTTAGAATTATTTTTAGACTTTGCGTATTGAAGTGTTTATTCATTAAGCTCTCTAAGGATCTGATTTTAAAATGTCCGTATAATTGCGGTAAAAAGTATTGTATTTTTCAGTGAAGTGAGGGTCTGTAGTAAAGGATTCGCTGTAAAAGTCTTAAAAAGTGCCATTAGTAGGAAAACTGATTTTTCTCTATACTTATAGTTGTTCTACGCTTGGTTCCCTATTTATTCCTATTTAATTTTGTTAATCATTGTTGATTTTTGCGTTGATTATATAAATTATGAAGTTGTTAGTATATGTTATCAGATCAGCTGAAGAAATTGTTTAAAATTTAAATAATGATAGATCAGAATATAAATAAACAGGTTGTGTTGTTTGGTGTTCAGATCATTCTAAGAGTTTCATTTGGGGGTTTATAATTTGACACTGTTTTGTTGGTATGTAACATGGCTAGGCTCTGTTGTTTATTGGCAACATTTCGTTCACGTAGGTTTGAAAACAAAAACAGATTTTAAGTAAAGTAGTGATGGGACCCTTATTTTATTTTACCTCTCTCTATATTTACACTTTACAACACGATACCGCCTAACTTCAGTTTGCCTTCATTTATTTATTTATTTCTAATTAGAATTTTCTAATTATTTGTGATTAGATCACAAAAACAGATACATAGCATTTTATGCAGTGATCCGCTGTTTATTTGGAATTTGTTTCATTTATTTTAATAAAGCAGTAACAGATTGAACTTTGGTATACTGAGCATTTTATATCAAAACTAGCTTGTGTCTGCGACATCGTCCGCGCATAATTGTCAATGTTAATTCTCATTTTTTTTGTTAAATTAAAGTGAGATCAATACAATAATGGTGAAAATCGCATCTTTTGAAATTTTTGCGTGGTTTGGGTACAAATGCAGACAGACAGATAAATTTTTTAAAAGAAATCGTTTTGGCCCTATATACCATATATATATATATATATAGACCCCTTATCTTTTTGGTCTTAAATATATCCTGTACAGACTCACGACCTGTTACAGTTTTTTTTTCTAATATATATATATTATTTTTTCTGATTCTTTTTTCGGGTTTATTTATAAAGCAATAAAAGTGTTGATAACAATTTTAAATACATTTCGAAATAAAAACTATATGATTGTCATTGTTAAATTGATTTCGCGCAAATGGCACGCTTTCACATGTTAGTTGATATTTAAAAAAACATTGGCATCTGCTTACTGTCATATAACACGTGTTATCTGTTAAATTACATTTTGTTTGTTTTTATTTTTCGTTTATTTTTTACCCCACTGCATGACACAATCATGTTCACAAAAGAAAATTGTTAGACAGTCGGGTTGTTTCTTTATAATAAAGTTTTTGCATATTTTTTGTATCTATGAATATCAACCCTTTCCCAAATTTAAGACAAATATATTTGTTTCATTTAACTTTGATTTTGTAGTGTTGGCTTTGACGCAGAAAATAATTTCCTCAAAATGACACCGTAGAAATTTAGGTTTTGTATGTGGCTCACTGTACGTCATAAACTCTTCTTTTAGTCGTACTCCTCAAGACTGAGGGTCGTGGTCATTATGCCGAGTGAAACACACGCAACGGGCAATATTTTTAGACATGTAGGTTTTCTATTTCTTGTTTATTAATGTGAGTAACCTAATTTTCTGCGGTTTCATTTTGTGACACAAGTTTTAGTAGCTGCGGGCACACCATTATCAACAGAAAACTATCAATAAAATCGACGGTTATCTATAAGGTTCTGTAGCCTTATTCTCGTATTAAAGTCGCTGCGATGTCGTGGCGACTGGTGATGTGTGAGCGGTGCGACAATAGTCAAAAGTATGACAGTACGAAGTGTCGCAACGCTCACACACTGATAGTCTCTACGATATCGCAACGACTTTGAATACGAGAATTAGGCCACTGAAGAAACCGACGCGAATTACACGCGAACGAATCTGCGCGTCCCGCTCACTCCTTAAAGCAGCTTATAAATCTATCTCGTTTGTTTCTGGTGAATTCCGTACGGAATTTGCCTCGGTTTGTCCAGAGCCTAAGTCAAAACGCATAGATAGCGTCTAATATAAAATCATTGGATACTTTTAATAAAGTGAAGCAGAGATATAAGTAGGTATTTGTTTAAAATTTTGTAATTTTTTTTTTATTTTTTTTTTGTAATCATTATTAACATATTAATATCGACTAAAACTGCATGCACATACATTTAACTAACCAGTCAATGCCAAATAATCTTTTTCATTCAATTAGTTCAAAGTTACAAACATACTCATGCCATTTACACCGATACACTGAACTGGATTAAAATTAATTTGCATGGCTACTACGTCACATGACTAACTTTAATCAGTAGAATCTTTGAATGCAAACAAGTGCAAGAATACATTTTTATTTTCGGTCCCATTTTTTTTAAACAAATGGTACTGCACAAAACATTTCAGCCCACAACCATAGCTCCAACTCTGCTGCCTGAGGATATCACTAAAGAGATGAAAACGGAAGATCAGATTCTAGCACAAATGCGGGCAGCACAGAATATTAATACTCAGGCAAACATGTCTTTTATGAAAGAGCCACCACCGTCGACCATTGTGGCCTCGAAACCAGAGGAAGTCTTCATTGGGGCTGAGAAAGCGACGCCAAATTTGGAGGAGTTGCAAAAGTTAATCCACAAAGATATTTTGTCCGCTAAGCCAGCAGTAACGGAAACGAATGTGCAAAGTAAAGAGCCCGAGGTATGTATTGTTTTAGAGACATTATAAGTAGATAAATATAATCTTGTTAGGTCTAAATAATATAGCTCAAAAGTAACAGCTCCCGCACAGCAAAACAATACTTAATAATACAATCCTACTAATATACTCGTATATATAAAAATCCTACTGATTCCTACTAATATATATAAATGCGAAAGTTTGGGTGTGAAGATTTTGCTACTCTATCTCGCATAATCTACTGGGTGGATTTTTGAAATATAGTGCGTACACGGGTACAATATGTAACTACTTTTTATTCCCAAATTCGCACGGGAGCGAAGCGAGCGAATTTTTATTTATTTTATTTACTATTTTTATATTTTTGATTCTTTGTTTAATGCAATTGTAACTCTACTATCGTATGCGCAGGAAATATTTCAACAGAAACCAGAGAAGACGGTAAAAGAACCGGTGGCCGAGCCGGTCGCGAAAACTCAGAAACAGACTGAAACAAAAGCAAGCAAACAAGCTAAGAATGAAACCGAGAAAACTAAAGCCAAGGAAGCCAGCACAAAGACTAAGGCGAAGAAGGCGAAAGATGATAAAAAGGAGGAAGAAGTGAAAAAAGATGAAGAAATCGCGAAACCTGAAGTAAGTACCTCTCGGTTCGCCTCCTGCTTTATCGTGCGAACCGCCAAGATATGGAATTCTCTCCCCGCGTCGCTGTTTCCTGTCACTTATAATTTAGGGGTTTTCAAGGCAAGAGTGAATAGGCATATTCTGAGTTTGCGTGTACCACCCTAGATCTCATCTTTGCTTCCCATCAGGCAAGATAGAGGTCAAACGCACCCAGATTTTTAATAAAAAAAAAAGTACACATTTCGTATCCAAATTTTTACCTGTGTTCATCCACATTTCAATCTTCTCGAAATATTGTTATAGTAACACTGAATTCACAACATACATACATATCACGCCCTTTTCCCGTGGAGATAGAATTGGAATTCACAACCATTTTCGAAAAATCGTAGTTCCAGTCTCGACACGACTTTATGCAACAAAATTCCAACTACAACTACTAACTACTGAACTGACAATCGATCGCAAAATGCCAACTTCGTAGAATACTACTATAGTTGTTACTATGAATATTTGCTGCTAACGTTTGCTGAAGTTTTAATTGGCTAAAGTTGAAATACTCCCCCGACATGTAGTGAAAGGCCTCAGGTTCGAATGTTACCTTTCTCCTCTAACTTTATTTGGTTTGGAATAAATTTCGTTGTCGTTTCTTATTTTCGATGTTATTGAGATTTTAAAACCATATTGAAAATTGTTTAATGTCTATAAGTAATATACATTTATTTTCCACAGAAGAGGTCAGTAGAATCATCACCGATAAAAAATAAAAAGGAAGAAAAGTCTAACAAAAAGGAATTAGAAAAGGAAAAGAAGGTAAGTCGATTATAAAATACAAAATAATCCTTTATAATTTCTACAAGTTTCATCCACTACAAACTTGATTCGTCGGTATTAGTCTGTGTCAATTCAATAATATTTAATTAAATTATTATGCACCGCTTTGTATAGTATAATTCGTATTTGGATACACTGCTATCTCTTATTTTTGTCCTATTTCATTACATGTGATTTAATCGGAGTAAGCATTCTTGCTCTTAAGACATTTGTAATATTTTGGAAAACAGTGTTACATATTTAATACTACTTTTGTATGAAAAACCTTTTCAAAACCATCAGACAATCTGGCTGTATAATTACAATTATACTTCGTACGTTTCATTCTTCGATATAATTTTAAACACACGGGTAGTACTCTTATTGTGTAGGACGATCACACTTTTCATAGGATGTAGGGGGTAGTTAGAAAACAAACGACCTATCATCCGATATAACCCAGACTGTTAGTCATCAACGCTCATTCTTTTATTGTGTGCGGGACGATACGCACGTCATTATATTTCCTATGGAATTCGTTTACGATTGATTTTTTTGATAATCATTTTTTTAGTTTATTTAAACATAAGTATTTTTAAATCAAATTTAGTGATAGTGAAATACGCGAAGCAGTTTCAACGAAGCTATCACGCCGAAGCTATCACGGCGAATGCTGTTCCTGCGATGCTGTTTCTGCGATGCCGTTCCTGCGATGCTGTTCCTGCGATGCTGTTCCTGCTATGCAGTTCATGCGATGCTGTTCCTGAGATGATGCTACTGTTGACACATCGTAAGCTATCCTGGGGGATATCACGAAGGCATAGCAAATGCGCTAGCCCGGAGGGTATCACGAAGGAAAATAACACGATACATAAAAACTGCAGTCTCAAAGCTATCCTGGGGGATATCACGAAGGCAAAGCAAATGCGCTAGCCTGGAGGGTATCACGAAGGAAAATAGCATGATGCATAAAATTTGTAGCCTCGAAGCTATCCTGGGGGATACCACGAAGGCATAGCAAATGCGCTGGCCCGGAGGGTATCACGAAGGAAAAAAACATTAGGCGTCAAAATAAGCCGGGAGGTTAACTGCGGGTTAACACGAAGGTCAAAATCAAAACGGTTCGTATTGTTACGACTATTACGACTATTGCACATCATATCACAAGCATGGAAGTACAAGTCACAGGATATGCAGTAAGTAAATCTTGGCCTAAATCGAGTGTCATAGGAGCGTCGTGCCATGGGCGGAGCAGCCGGGGATCTACTAATATTCCCTTATCGGATAGCAGATCTGTGCAATTTTGTGTCACAGTTTACGAACCGTTCGTTCCTTGCATTTGAAGAATGCGGGCAAACTACCCACAATGGGACTAATATTTAATGCATCTATTCTATCAATAGTTACTGATGCAATGCCGCCAATAAGTATACTTGAGTTATATCTAATCCGTTTTTCTTGGAAATTAGTACCTAACAAACCGTATTTTGCGGCTTAAGTTTTTAAAAATGAAAACTAAATCCTGTATGCAAGACTACATTCTTCTTCTTCTCCCTTACTTCTCCTACTCATGTAACGAGTAATGCTCGTTTATGTGGGGTCGCCATATTATGGTAAATGAAAGGATACAATATTATTTTTGCGCTCCCTCGAGATACTCGGAGAAGAAGGGGGGGGTGCATGTTGTGAAGATCACTGAAGATGGTGTCGGTCGCCGGTTCCAGTAAGGTCTCTCCAGCCCATATGGGGTTATCTATGGCCTTTTGGATATAAAGCAAATACATTGCATAATTAGCTAATAAGTACATTATGCTTATATAGCAAATACAAAATATTACAGTTGGTAACTGTAATCCAATGTGAAATACGAAAGAGAATTACTCACTATTTTTTAAAATATGTTATTATCTCTTTTCATCGATATAATGATAATCGATTACCTCCAAATACAATTTTTCGTTTTCTAAATAGAAGAAAATAAATGTATGTTTCGAAAATTAAATAGAACTTACCAAATGAGTTAAGTTATTATCACTTACTTCAGATATGCCAACTAAGTTTACCTACTTGCCGGCCCATCTCCACTGACGCAGTTTTTCTAATTCAATACAAGAAGTGAAGCGGAGAGGAGTTTAGCGGTGCATAATTTAACCAATCACAACGTATATCAGGATCGGATGCCTGACTGCTTGGCAGAACCGAATATGATGAGACAAATGTTTTTATACAAAACATCCAAGGTGATATTAAGTGATATTTAGTAAATTGACTTGTTTTACTCACAAAAGTCAACAAACTGTTATTTTGAAGACAGTTGCCATCCTCCAAATGTTAGATTCAACTGCAGCTTGAAGTAATGTATAGAATTTATTCTAAAATAACGTACCTATAAGTATTATATATACCTCCTGATTTATTTATTATTTACTGTTTTATTCTCTTTTTGGCGTGTCTATGCCGGTTTATTATATGTATTGATTAAACAATTGGATTGAAAATTGCAAATAATTGGGTCTGCACTATACCTTCCTATTATTGTTTGAAAATAACTCGATTAATTAAAACATAAAAATCTTTACAGCAACTTATATTTCGCTTAAATTTATATTATTTAGTCACGCATATTTGCAGACACTGCGATATTGGGATGATAAACCTGCAGTATCTAATCGATTAAAGACAATTTCACATGGCTATTTTAAGCCTGTCGAAGTAATGCTTTAACGTCAGCTGTTCAAATCAAAAAATGTTTTGCTCACGATTCTGTGAATTGGGAATATGTATAATTATATACACCTTGATAGGTAAACACTATATGGTTACCTAGGTTTAATGAATTAAAAGACATCGTTATTAATTGTAATGAAAACAAAGAAAAACAGTGAATCTCATTGAATGAAATGGCAAGCGAAGACTAGTTGATTCATTTTTATATAAAAATAATAATAATAATAATGCTTCCTTCGTTTGGCTACACAGCCCGATTTAGTTGCGTATTATATACTCTATTTATAGAAGAAAACGTGAAACTACATAAAAATAATACAAAATAATGGTAATTCTTTTGCGTTTCACCATAACCAACATTAGTGATTGATGCATTTACATCACATACCGTATAAACTGATGGAATCTGTTTAATTGCACTTTTTGTTTTGCCAAATAAGACGACTCTTGAATCTTACTAAATTCTCCTTGTGATAAAACTAAAAATGTTAAACTTTGCATAACCTTCTCGTAGAGATCGATAACTCAAGCAAGTTGTTTTAAGAACGATGATTCTTATAGGAGAAAAATCATAAAGTGGTTTTGTGTCTTTTACATTATTAATTTATTAATAAATTTATTTTAGCAGATATATAAGCAGGACTGTACTTTTAATATCTTATAATTAAACCTTTTTGTCTTCTTGAGCACTCATGGCTGTGTAAACTGAAAGATATTTTCCAATATCAGTTACGTGGTATAAGATAAATTACAAAAATGGATATTATAAACCCAAATAAAAAGCAAGTTTTCGTTCAATTCATTCATATTTTATTTACTCGAGTAAATGTATAAAACGAAATAAGTCGATTCTTAAATTCAAAATCGGATGAAACTTATATATTATCAAAAATTAATTGATATATAAATTATATATCTTATATTATACATACACATCATCACGCCTGTACCTATAGGGTCAGGCAGAGAAACTTCGTATAGAAACCGATCTACGAATCCACGTTGTAGCCATATCTAATTAAAACCCGCTAGCCGTGGGTTCATGATGTACTTGTGATGTACGTGTATTTTTTGTTCATACTGTTGATATAAGTATATTATTAAAATCATGATAATCAGCTATATTAAAGAACTTTTGTATAATATTAATCGCAAAAATGTTTTGAATTGACTTGAATACATTCAAATGACAGAACCAAAAAATTAGAAATGAACCTACCGCTTTATTAATTAGGTAATTCCATGACTAAGGTCTTTGAGGTATCCTTAAAGTATTTCCTTTGTTTACATGTACTTACGTGTAAACATGACAACCTTAGCGTTATTTTTTTGGTCCTTTATAAAATAAAAAATAAAAACTTTTTCAAATTCTTGGTTCCAAAAATTTTTACTCCGACATAGCGGTAGTCACTATGTTTTCTAAGAACTACTTATTTCATATATGAAATTCATATTATCTCATATCAATATCGTAATAAATAAAATATACTTTTACTTAAATGTAACGCTATGATCTGCTGAATAACTCAACAGCAGATTGTTTAAAAAAAAAATTAATTCGTTCTTGTCTCACCTTTGTAAGGAAATTAATTTAAAGATATCGTTTATTGACATTCATTAGACATTAATTCACTATCTAGGCAACTAGAATTTTTTGATAACCATTTCAAATTACCACGTTTTAATCGTACGGCAGTTGTTGTTATATACTATTGACGCCTGTTCTCACAGGTGGTATTTTTCTAATAAAGAAATTAAAAAAGGTAATACATTTTATCGTCAGTTTAAGTTAAAAGTCTGGTGTAACGTAGAGATTTACCTGCAAGTAGTTTTATCAATCAATGAACGAATTGATAAAATTTAGGTAAATCAGCAGCAAATTATTGCCTTGTCAATCGTCATGTCATTGATCACGTACGACAAGATTTTAAAACCTACAGGTTAGCGTCAATGTATTTTTACTTTGCTACCAGTATCTAATATACTAGCTCAATAACTACGTCAATGACATAAGATATCTTTGCTTTTTATATAAACAAAAAAAAATATATATACTCAAATATAATTCAGTTAAATCTCTATGTATTTTATTAACAGAGGACTATGTTATATTGAATTAAAATTCAAGGAAAAATTCTCAAAAATCTTTGCTATAAAATCTTTTATTTTATGACATAAATTAATCATGTATACATACATGGATTCATTTATTTAACTTGGGTACAAAATTTTCATCTCTAAACATCTACCTGTGTTTAAAATTATATCGAAGAATGAAACGTACGAAGTATAATTGATGATTAAACGAACTTACCTGAAGTGAAGTTCTATCACAATTATACGAGTACGTTTCATTCGAAGATATAATAAATTCTCTCCCTTCCCGGAACCCTTTGGAAAATTTTGTAGCTAGGTGCCCTAGGTATCTCTAAAGAATGAGCGTTGATGACTAACAGTCTGGGTTATATCGGATGATAGGTCGTTTGTTTTCTAACTACCCCCTACATCCTATGAAAAGTGTGATCGTCCTACACAATAAGAGTACTACCCGTGTGTTTAAAATTATATCTTCGAATGAAACGTACTCGTATAATTGTGATAGAACTTCACTTCAGGTAAGTTCGTTTAATCATCAATTATAAGAACAGTTTTAATTTGAAAATCAATTTAATTTTAAGTAAAGTGGTGCCCGAACTACTAAAGTTTTACCACATACGATTTTTCAGATAAAGTATTATAACTTTACTACACTTATATTGTAATAAAAATTAACCCAGAAATATTTCATGGCAGGAGTGGCTGAAAGAAGGTTTTACTATTGTGAAGGGCCCCGAAAAGAATAATAATAAAGAAAGCAAGAAGAAAGTTGATGAAGCGAAAGCTAGTGAAGAGGCTGAACGAAAAAAGTGAGCGTTTTTGTTCATTTTACATGACGTGTCTAAAGTAAGTTCTAAAAAAATCGCGTTGTAGAAAATTCAACCACCACGCGACATTTAGTTATAGTAGAGTGAATATATTTAACACATTTGTCATGGTAATACATTAGGCAGCATGCTTCATATAATATATCACTTATTGACGATAAGTATACTGGGCTTCTCAATAGATTTGATTTATATAGAAAAAAAAATACTTATTGAATATATTGTAACTGATGACCCAACGTTTGTGCAACAGGAAAGAAGAGGAAAGACTGGCAGTAGAAGAAGAAAAGAAAAGAAAACAGTTAGAGGCAATCAAGAAGCAACAGGTAAATTTTAACAATTTCGTATACAGTAAGTATTCTTATAATTACTATACTTTCCTCAAATACCATGTACCTATACAATCTAGAGAACGTAGCATTTTCAGTTTGAATTACGCAATTTCAGTTTGAGTTTTATATAAATATAAATTTACCATTCTCAGGTTAGATGCAACTTCGTCATTCAAAACAAAAGAATAAAAATGAAACGTCAAGCCTTGAAATAAAGTATTAACCAATTTTTGCTCCAATGTGGCTGGCGAAAGATATGCGCTTTTGACATGTTGCGTGTATCTAAAGGGCATTCTCTCGTCGGCCATACGTGTTGTATTTCTACTATTATAAGGCCCAATTAGACGTTGCAAGTTTCTTGTGCATACAATAGCAATAATTGCAGTGCAACAATTGACTATCAATAATTGCTAGCAACTGTTGTTTAGACCATGCGAGTAAATTATTGGTTTAATTTTATTGTATGCAACAGGCAAGAAACTTGCACAGTCTAAATGGGCCTTTACTCTTGCTTTAGGAACAGCAAATTCAAGCCCAGCAGAGGCAAGCAACGGAGTCTGTGATCAAGAAGGCGCCGTGGTCGGCCGTGGCCAACCAAACTCTGCAGGCCACCAACAAGGATGGGTTGACGTTGGCTGAAATCCAGCGGCTTGAGAGAGAGAAGAAGCTAGAACAGATGAAAGAGCAACAGCAGATGATGCAGATCATAGCTCAGCAGCAGGCCGCCGCGTTGCAAAGGGAACAGGTAATAGAGGTCGCACCAGGTGTGCAGGTCACCAGTAACGGGCTGACGTTGGCTGCAATAGAAGCTGCAGCTGATGAGAGCAACAGCAGATGATGCAGATCATAGCTCAGCAGCAGGCCGCCGCGTTGCAAAGGGAACAGGTAATAGAGGTCGCACCAGGTGTGCAGGCACCAGTAACGGCCTGACGTTGGCTGCAATAGAAGCTGCAGCTGATGAGAGCAACAGCAGATGATGCAGATCATAGCTCAGCAGACTGACGTTGGCTGAAATCCAGTTGCATTGTAAAAAATCGCTACAAAAGACGTTCAAGCACAGGTACAAATTTGTATTCACGAGAATGAAACTTTTTACTTTGAAAGGTGTTTTTTTCTTAATATACTGCAGTGTATTTTTTGTTATTTAAAATTGGGCTTTATTTTCTCCGGTTTGATGAAGAAATGTTTTGTTTAGGAGATGCAGGCTGGATTGGGATGGGCGAAAAAGAAGGGCAATAATCTAAATGCCATCAGCCAAAGTTTAGCTGAGATTCAGGTAATTTATTTATTTCTTCAATGAAAGCCTTCAGCCAGCATCCTACTTAATATTATAAATGCGAAAGTTTGGATGCGAGTATGTTTGTTACTCAATCATGCACATTCTACTGTAAGGATTTTAATGAAATTTGTACACGGCTAGAAAATTACACGTGATTGGGTACATTTTACTCAAAAATTCCCACGGGAGCGATTCTCCGGGGCTAGTGATTTATAGAAAAGTTATTTGTTTTGCCAATTGGAAGTCTTTCAGAACTTGAATGAAAAATAAAGACTATTTTTAAAGTTATTTTAGCCGTATCACCAGTGGTACGGTAAGTCTGAAGTACCTAGCAAATGTTACGAACCCATCGTATGCGTTTGCGCAGGCCGAAGCGCGCAAGCAAGCGGCGGCCGCAGCGGCGGCGATCCAAGTGATCGAAGAGCCCGCGAGTGCCCCCGCGGTTATAAACCACGTGCCCTGGGGCAACTCGCACAATGGAGGTACGTATCTATGTCGTAAGATTGTGCTATGCGATTTAAATTCTATCTAGCTTGTCATTCGAAACTAACTTCACTACATGTAAATGTACATACATTTGTCAGAGACCAGAGTGAAGTTGTTACAGTCCAACCCAAGTTTAGATTCTAATCGGACTGTATTGACATCCTATTACATAAGTCTTTCTTTCGTATCGAGTGTGTCATTACTAACACTGGTGTCAGATTTTATTCAAGCCATCTTCTGCCATCTAGTGGCAGTAGCCGTATACACACTAGTAAACTAAACAGTCAGCCAATGTGCAGGTTTCCTCACGATGTTTTCCTTCACCGGAAGCAGGTGGTGGTCTATGAGAAAACTACCATATATGAGTCAGATTGGCTCTCAAACTCATGTGACACAGGTAGGATTTGAACCCGGGTCCTTCCCGACCTCAGGCGGGTGTCATTACCCCCCTGAGGAGTAGACTATTATGTACGTTATGATTTTATGTTTTACGTTTTCCTGGCGGCTACTTTATGTAGGTATAGGATGTACCTTACTTACTTGAGTGTAGGTACCAAGAAAGAAGGATACGAATTCTTATTGGATGTAGAGGTATAAAAATAAATTATATTATTTATGAAAAACATGTACTTATTTTCTACGGTCTCGTGGCGGGGTCATTAGTATATTTTGTTCATTTATCTAAATAGGAAACTTGTATATTTTATTTAAAAAAAACAATTATTCGTCCAGCGGTGGGTGGCTTCTGGGATACTCAGCCCAACTCGCCCCCTAAAGTGGAGAAGCCTCAGGAGCCGAAGCTTGAAGTCAGCAAACCCAAGAAGAAGCCGACGGTGGTCGTGCCTGTCAAAAAGGAAACGTCGCCCGCGGCCGAGTTTGACGTGTGGTGCTCCACTGTGCTCAGCTCGTGGAGCGCCAAGATCGATGGTGAGCTCTTCATGTCTATAGGGTAGATTATTATTTGCGAATGGTGTATTGCAGCAAAGTCAAATACGGAAAGGGAGGTTGTCAATCCATTCTACAACTTCATGGATCTTCAGATTTCCGCCATCTATGGAATATAGTGGGCAGTGATCAGTGAGGTGTAGTATACTTCGGATATCGACACGGACCACCGTTTGGTCCACGGTTCCACCTGCACAGCAACTATAGGGTAGATGACAACAAGTCAAACCAGTTCTACTACTTTTGACTATTGTCGCACTGCTCACAATTGCCAGTAGCCACGGTGTCGAAGCGACTTTTACTGCGAGGCTCCTTAGGGAGTGTAGGGGAGCACTAAGAGAGAATTTCCTGAAATTCTCCTTCACTCGTACTCTAATCCTACTAATATAAATGCGAAAGTTTGTAATAATAATAATATAATAATAAATCTTTATTCAGTTTTCTTAAATGGTAATTTTTTACAGCATGGACACACACAAATAAAGAAATACAAAGATAAATGGTGCCTGACCTAGGATAAAAAATTAGGCGTATTAAAGCTAAACATACACTAAACAATTTAAGAAAGAAAAATAATGGTGTAAGAAATAAAAGTGTACAAATATAAAATAAAATATAAAAGATTAAATTTGTAAATGTACTTAAGATAAAACTGCTAATAATTAATTGTATGTGAGTTTGTGAGGTTTGTTACTGAATCACGCAAAATCTACTGGACGGATTTCGATGAAATTAAGTATACGGGTAGAAAAATACGGGGAATAGTACATGGGATACTTTTTATACTGAAATTCCCACGGGAGCGAAGCCCCCGGGTGCGGCTAGTTACCGCCTCTGCTCCACTTGCGCTTTGGAGGCGGTAGTAACCTTAGCTTTAAGTAATTTTATGACCTTAACTAACTAAAAAACGACTTGTTTTTTAGTTAGTTACGACGATTTAAAAGTGCTATTTTTTAGCCTATTTAAATAAATCCATTTTTATTTTATTACAAATAATAATATAATGTTATGAATGTTTGGTCTGCAGTGCCGACGTTTGTCGGATTCCTAAAGGACATTGAGTCGCCATACGAGGTGAAAGACTACGTCAAGTGCTATTTGGGCGAGACGAAGGATTCCAGTGATTTCGCGCGCCAGTTTCTTGAGAGAAGGTAATGTTCATTTCATGTTATTCAAAATTATGTCCTAATAATATCATAAATGCAAACGTTTGGATGTGATTAAGGATGTTTGTAACCCAATTATGCTAAATCTACTATGGGGTGAGTGCGAATATTTGCCGTAGCGCCCCTATCGTACGTAAAAGTAACTATTCATTTTCAACCGACTTCCCAAAAAAGGAGGAGGTTATATGTTTCGATGTATGTATGTTTTTTTTTATGTATGTTCGCCGATTTCTCCGCCTATTGTGGACTGATTTCCGAAATTATCTTTTTATTCGAAAGAGTCTATTCTCAAGTTGGTCCCATTTTAACCAAGTCAGAATCTGTTCGGTAATTTAAAAGATACCTAACAAAATATAAAAATATCAACATTGCATTATAGAGCAAAAGCCCGCGACTGCATGCCCTTCCTTATTTTATTAAAACTCAAGATTTTCTGTGTATGTCCCCAACATAAAAATAGCGATTAGCGACTATAAAAGTTGGATCATGATTACTTAGGCAGATAATTTGTAGCAATAGCATATAGAGTGGTAGCTCAATTTCCTCAAAGTAAAGTTTTTTAAAGATTTTATTCCGAATAATATTAAAAATCACGCCATCCATTACCAGGCAATTGGTGCAGATATAAACCCCTGCCAGACATTGTAACTTTATTAAATTATAGTTATATTTTTATTACAAAATCTGAATTTTGTGTTACTTTGGGAGGCCCCAAGGGTGCTTTTTATGCCTATAAAAATCATCCTTGCTAGCCATATTACCTGCATAAGCAACTAAGATCCAAACTTCATACCTAGTCGGTAATATTTTTTACCCGTATGTCCACGCAGGGAAACATTCAGCATTTCTAAAATAATGATGGTTTGGTCGTCGCGGGCTCTCGGTCTATTGATGTGCCAAAAATAATAGACAATTTGACATGTTCTGACATTTCAAATCAAACTGACACAAAAAGTTTCGAATTCTTAATTCTTTATTTTCGGCCAGAAAAAAAATTTAAGTTTATATTAAAGAAAATAAGTGTAGAAGCACTAAAAATGATAAAATAAAACTTTTTTTCCAAAAAAAATGAACCGACTTCCATTATAAATTTAAAAATCATGAAATAACAATAAAGAAAAATGTATTGGCATGCTACCTACTGAATGGATGAAGTCGGTGCCGAAAAAAATAAATAATCTAAATTAACATTAGGATCATGTATATATAAAATGCCTAGCTAAACAATTACATAACACCCTTACTCCTGCACTTGGCACCGACTTCACCTCATTCAGTAGGTAGCATGCCAATACATTTTTCTTTATTGTTATTTCATGATTTTTTAATTTATAATGGAAGTCGGTTCATTTTTTTGGAAAAAAAGTTTTATCCATATAAATTTTTGACGTGACGATACGGTGACAATCTCGCAAATATTCGTGCTCCACTGGACGGATTAAGAAGAAATTTGGTACACATGTAGAAAAATACCGAGAATAGCACATAGGGTACTTTTTATACCGGAATTCCCACAGGAGCGAAGCCCTCCAAAATTTCAGGAATATTGGTTCAGTAGATAAAGCGTGAAGAGGTAACAAACAAACTCACTTTCGCATTTATAATATTAGTTAGGATTGCATCTGAGATGCACTAAAAAATCCAAAAATAAATAAGGAAAGTTTCATTTCAGGTCGAAGCTTCTGCGCGTGGGCATGGTGACGCCGTCGGACGACCTCTGCTCGCCGGCCATCGCTGTCAACCCGCGCACCATTTCCGGTTCCGATTATCAGGAAGTCAAGGTAATCATCGTAATTTTAAACGCTTACCTTAGCTTTAAGTAATTTTATGACGTCACTAAAAAACAAGAATTTGACGATATAAAAGTGCGTCGTTTTTATTTAAATTTTTAAGCCTATTTAAATAAAAACGATTGTCTTTGAATCTTAACTAATATTATAAATGCGAAAGTGAGTTTGTTTGTTACCTCTTCACGCTTTATATACTGAACCAATCTTCTTGAAATTTCGCATACACATAGAAGTACTTAGAAGGATATAGGGTACCTTTCACGCCGGGAAAAAGCACTGTTCGCGTGAGAATTCACGCAGGCGAAGCCGCGGGCAAAAGCTAGTTTTAAATAAGTATTAGTTGCTATGATAAACTCGTACTTATGTTTCTTTCTCCGTCGGCAGTGGCCTTGGCGAAAGGCTAGTAGTTTGTAACTTATACAATGGAGTCTGTCGCGTTTAAATATTCCACATGTCATGTCATGTCACCTACGAGTGAATATCTGTCAGATAGAACAACGCTGTCAATGTCGTTGTGTCAATTTTAATAACACGGGGGATTAAAACGGCATATCAAATGCCGTTTTCGGAATATGATCAAGTTCCCATTTCCTAAATATTTAAAAATGAACCTTATGAATGGTTGTATAAGGTAATATTCCAATTAATCAAAGTGGCAGTTTTAACCCCCCAGTATTGTATGTGCCATTGACGTGATCCATTCGCCAGGCCAACTAGTAAGCGTAAAACGACCCTTATGTTAATATTAATTTTAATGTTTTATAAGAAAAAAACATTTTAATAACGCTCTCTGTATACTATAGGCCCCGCCACGACACCGTAGAATATAAGTACATCATGATCTTATTTTCTACGCCTTGACGGCTACTAAACCAACAAAGTAAGATAAGAATTTTTATTGGATGTATAAAATCAATAAGCTTTTTCATCATGCATGAAAAACATGTACTTATTTTCCACGGTTTCGTGGCAGGGCCTTTAATTTCGTTGGCTCATGCGCAAAATGTCGCCTTTCGCAAAATGTACTCTAGTCGTAAAATGTCTCTTTCTCGTAATGGGCACTTGGAATAAAATTTCGATGTTCATAACAAAATTTATTAAAGTGATTTCATGATGTCATTTAGTAAATAATTTTGCTTTGAAAATAGAAATTTTATTTTAAGGCCCAGTCGCGACAATTTACGAGAGACATTTCGAGAAAAAGACAATTTACGACTAGGATACATTTTGCGAAAGCGACATTTTGCCAAAGCCAATTCGTTTTCGTCTACAACCCACCAATTAGCACAATAACAATCACAGGGAAAGGGCAAGAAGACAAAAAAGAACAAGATGTTGAAAGTGGACGCTCGCATCCTCGGCTTCTCAGTGACCGCTTCGGAAGATCGCATCAATGTAGGGGACATCGACAGCGTGTGAGCCCGCCCCTGTGTTCAATACTCGCCTTGTGATAACCCGCGACTCTAGCCGTCTCAGACGCCTCGTCGGATCCATCGATATCCACATCCGGACCCCTGCTAATTTTTAGATTTCAAGATCTACGCATCAGACACACTTCTGCAGCTCAATTTGTCATTGGTCGCTATTAAAATCTGTTTCCAGAGCAGCCGGAAAGATTTTTGTTTTCATCTGTATGTTTTTTATACGAATGTATTGATGATTTGACTGTCTTATTTAACGTTACAGCGATGTACATACATGCTAGTGCTTTTTAGATTATTTTCAGTTTTTCCGGCTGCCCTAAAAACGATTATGCCTTTGAGACCTCGGCAAGTCTAGTTATCGGACGCAGGGCCTATTATGTGATCGGTCGACATCGAAAATAGCCGGTTGAATTCTGACAATAGTGGCTATAGCTGGCTCTCTTAGCTTAGGAGATTTGCCGTTATTCTCCATAACGTTTCTGAGACGCAGTAGCCGGCGGGGCGTGTGTATTCGCCATCGCTTGCATGAACTAACGATGCGAATAGTAGTATTAATTATCTTTGTCGAAAAAGAATATGTTTTGCAATATTATGTTCTAAATTTAATAATAAAAATGTGCAACTTTAATGTGTCATGATTGTTGTCCAGAAACTGATGTGGCCATTGATATCATTTGTATAGATAGATTTCAGTGTTGTGTTCAAATTTCTACTCAAATTTGAACATAACACTATCAATGGGATGATTTTAGTCGCATTGCATGGCCTCGCGAGCGATGGATAATTATGACGTAGCCTTATAATAGTACCGAAGTGTGTATTACTGATGTGTAACTATTTTGTACTGACCTTTTTTTTTCAATATAGATCTTTAACCTATACTGTTTATTCTTCTCAGTAGCTCAATTCTCAACGCGTCTTATATTGAGTAGTGCGAGCAGACATGACAAGAGTCAATGATAAGTATATAGGTTAAAGTTCCGTATTAAAATTGGACATTGGTAGTTAACCGTCGTCAGCTAGTGCATAATAAGGTTAAAGAACTATTGTGCCTTCAGTGTGTTCGGGCCGTTGAATGGGAGTATCTTCTTTTACAGTGTTTGTGTTGTAATTGTGCACGCCTTTATTATGCATGTCTCCAACTTATTTATTGATCAGATTTTTTGATATTAGAATGTAAATTGTTTGTGTTGCCGCACCTATTATGTTCCATGTTAGTAGGAGTTTTAATTTCTCTAGTCACTTATCCATTTCCAGGGTTTCTCAAACTTATTGTTTCGCCTATTAGGTATTAGGAATTCGGACTACAGCTTAGTAAAATTCAGCACAGAAATTAATAAAATGATTACCAATAGAAATCCTGTATTTGAAATAATATACGTCCAGTAACATCAATCTAAATTGAGCGTTATAGTTATTTACGAATCGATGGCGATCTTATACTAAAATGTTTAATAGAAAAAATATTGCATGTAATTAAGATCCATAAAATAAAGATAGATAAAATTATGCCAATCAAGATTAAATTAATTTAATAATTCATATTACATTACCATTGCCTATCAGGCAAACCATAACCATTTATCATTACCATTCTCTCTTGCATAAAATTTGATGTAAAATAGATTTGAATTAATAAACAGATGTGTGTCAAAATCGACCGATTTTTTGACGTATCCCGTATGACTGGCGGAGTCCAGCCCAGTTTGAGAAACCTTGCATTATATAGACAGAGCTTCCGACGAAATTTGTGGCAAGAACTATTTGCGATTTGACGAAATAGGTATTTATACAATAATAAGATATATTTCTAATATTGTAATCGAATATTTTGTTTTTAAGTATTAAATAATTAATTATCGATTTGATTTGCTTTTACAGAATAAAATAAGTATTTTTCAAATATTATTTATGAATTACTAATCATTTAACAATAGAGACATCAGATTGTTTTCTTATTATTTAATATACAGTGTACCCTTCCATATCTATCGACAACTATAAATATCATAAATACCTTACAGACTGACATACATATATAGGTATAATATAAAAAAAAAAAAACTTCTTACTATAGCGAGAACGTGAAGATACTGGTATAAGACCCTGTACATACGCAAAAAAAATCATAATTTTATTCCGACTCGTATGGTATTAGGAATGTTGTTTATTCATTTTCTAATCGTTTGTACAAAGCTTTCGATGCAATTATTTTATTGTTGTACAAGTTTCGTCGACAGGCTCCAGTCTAACTTCACTAGACAAGACATACGAGACAGCACTACTGCCAATCTGTGGCCGTCACACGTATTATAGAATCGTGCAATCGTTCACATTTGTATTATAATATTGTGCGCTCGATTATGAATACCACATGAATTCATACTATATACTAGCGTAAGCATAACCTTACCGCACACGTTTGCTCATTCAACTCGAAGTTGTGACCACTTAGTGATATCGTCAAGTTAATGCATTTTCACGGTTGATTACTCCTTTATACACCTTGACTAACTTCAATTGATATAATTTAAAAACAATATATAATTGATGATATAATTTGTAAAATGTATACCGAATTGCATTTTATCAGTTAAATGTTTATAAAATTTTGCGATTAATTATAAAATTGTCTAATATGTTTTATCAATCCTTCATTTGGTCTCTAAGTGAATGATAATGGAATGATCCTATGAAATAGTCGAAACTGTTAACTAAGTATTGAATGTTTTATATAATAATTGCTTGTGTTTGAAAATAGCGTGTTGCTGACTAAAATGTGTGTAAATATTAACTGATCATTGCATGTATGGATATATTGTTTGGTGCCGACAACACGTGGCTCACTGATTGCGTAGCTGTTACCGATTTTATGTGTTTGTGATCGTATTGAATTCTTCCATAATTTTTAATTAATTTATCGATGTTAGATCGTTCATGATTCATGCCTTTATAACTGTATTTCAAATTGTACTTCCATGATTTCTTATTAATATCAATTGATTTTAATACTATTTAATTTTTAGTTCTATAGTATTATTTACAATTAATTATTATAAGGATTTTCGTAGCTTTTATGTATATACTATTAGATACGTTATATACTTAATATGGTATGATTATTTGTATATACACTTCTTGTTTCTTATAATTTTAATTGATAGCTAAGTATTTGTTTACACAGCATTGCCGACTGCCTCGGTTCCTGTATATGCCTTTGGTGTGTCTCCACTTGTGTACAGTTTTTATCTTTACTAAAATAAATGGATGTTGGTGAATTTATCGATGTACCTACTGATCATTAGCATTATTGAATACGTCAAAGGCGTGTAATGTGTGTAGAATCGCCGTCTAATTGAGCACTTGAATATTATAGTGTTCAATAGTGTTCACCTGACCTGTGTTTTGAATAGTGATAGATGTGTAAATGTATACCTTCCCTTTCCACATCACACCCGCACGAAACTATTAAATTGACTTTATAAATGATTTGTTTTAGAATCGTTATTTGTATATTGATCACCTTGACTTCAACTCATTAAAATGTAACTGTACTGAACGAGATTAGTGATGACATTATGAATGAAATTCATTTGTGAACCGTATGTTAAGTTTGTGTCCACGAGATAATTATTAATTTTTCAATAATGCCCAATTCAGATTGGCTCTATGGTCGAGACCTTAGGCAGACATTGTTTCTCTGTAGCACACTAAGGAATTGTGGTAGAGCTAAATGGCATACAAATTTAATGGCAAAATCATACCTTTGCCATCCATTTTCTGCACCCAAGTTTGACTCGTCATATCAGATTATTGGTAACCACGAGCTAGTTAATCACCGGCAATGTTTTTCGGCGATAGAATCTTCTTGAAGCGGCGCCATATTCGTACAAAGTGTAAGGGTATATTGTGCTTTTTTAAATTTGTAAAGGTGTTTCGTTCACTGCTGCATGTTTTGCGATATTTCACGTCAAAAAGAATGATATTTAATTGTCTGCTTTAAGAATCACTGTGGGTAAGCTTTATAAAGATTTATTAGATGTATTTTCGATGGGCGGCTTTAAGTTTTTTCCCCATCCCAGAACGATTTTTCTATATTTTATTGATTTTGATTTGATGTGTAATGCAATGCGGCTTGAGCGAAAGTTGACTATTGAGTGCAGTTCGTATTTTATGGGTTGAACCCGTCCCGTAACTCAGCGGACTCCCTAAAAGACTCGTGGTGGGACTGTCATTGTCATTGCGTCATCATCACGTAGTCTCTCAACGGCCTATGTACCTGAGGTCATAAAAATAAATCAGTTTATACTTTTTGTAAAATATTTGATAGCATAATATTGAATTATCGCATAATATCCAGTCGCAGTGGTGTACCACCCACCTTAAACCGTTTTTGTAACACTATTTATAACAGAAGCAATAAGTGTACTGATCTTTGTAAACTCCTTAAAAGTTAAATGTTTCGATTATTATTATATGGATATGTTATAATGATTTGTAAATATTATTTAGAATTAAAAAATAAAATAATTGATCATTGAATAAGAAGTTTTAGTTTTTATGCCTTTTTACAGTACCTATATTTTCTTTAATTCTGGCTAAAGGCTGAAATATCGTATTTTGTCCCCATTGCGGGGACAACAGATCGTAAAGTTTCCTACTTATTGAATTCCCTTTGTTGTTAACGGGGATATATAGCGTATGGGGGGGGGAAGGCATCGGGAAAACATATTAGACATCTATGCTTTAGTACAATCTCTTTGGCTTTGGAGACAGCTGAGGCACAGTCCATGGGCACGATATGGGAAACATGCTAGGAAGCGCCGATTGACCACCAGATCAAACGCTTCGAAGGGACCCCACGCATGTTCTCAGGCAAACTCTCGAGTGGACACCGCAAGGGGAAAGTTGGATGACCCAAGCAGACCTGGCGGCGTACCATTGCGGCGAAGTTGAAGGCAGACAGACAGTTGCCCAAGACAGATCACAATGGAGATGCACTATAGACGCCCTCTGCCCCACCTGGGGGCCTTAGGACTAAACTAAGTGTGAAATGGAGAAGGTAATAGCAAACCACTCTATTGACATTGCCAAGATAGGTAGTAGCTCGGTCATTTAGATTTAAACTTAGACATTTTAAATTACTGAACGGGACCTTTTGAAATATGTTCGGACCCCTTCCGGGATGACGCTCAAGAAAGTCCCAAAAAATCCCTAATGCATTATTATAATGGGAGAGCCGAGAAATCCTGGAATTTAATTATAATATTCTGCGGTTTTACTATTATCTTCTTCTTCTTCTTCCTCAGCGTATAACTGCCCACCGTTGAGCATACACCTCTCCAATGTTTCTCCATTCTCTCCTGTTGTTGGTTTTACTATTATATCCTATTAAAATTTTAGAGCATTCTGCATTTTATGGGACTAAATGCATATTTTTGGACTACTCAGTCCCATACAAGTGCTCATCGTAGATTAACAAATCCTACAGTTATTTTAAATGCGAAATTTTAGACATGTGCGAGGATGTATATTTGATACCCAACTATGCAAAATCTACTAGACGGATTTCAATGAAATTTGATATACTGGTAGAAGAATACCGGATAAAGTGCATAGGATACTTTTTTCTCGAAATTTTTACGGTAGTAGGGGGCGCAGCACTAATATAGCATTTTTCATTGGTATGGAAAACTTATTACGTCCCGGGGCTCCGCTCCAGTGGGAATTTCAGAATAAAAAGTTGCCTATGTACATATTTAGGTTTAACTCTACTCGTGTACCAAATTTCGTCAAAATCTGCTCAGTAGATTTTGTGTGAATGAATAACAAACATACATCCGACACATCCAAACGTTGGCATTTAATACTAGCTGGCGCCCGGGGCTTTGCTCTAGTGAGAATTTCAGAATAAAAAGTGGCCTATTTACTTTTAAGGTTTTACTCTACCTACTCGTTTATCAAATTTCATCGAAATCCGTTAGGTGGGTTTTTGTGTGATTGAACTTATACAAAGTGTGATTATACATAGTACGATATCCGCACGAGATAAAGATAAGGATAATGATAAGAATATATTTTTCCTTCATTCCTTATGGAATAAATCAAAATATATTTCAGGCACGCTCCAGGTATTTTCTTGAAATTCCAGTTTTTCCAGGCTATGCCACTTAGGAAGTCCTGGGACTTTTTTGAGCGTCATCCCGGAAGGGGTCCGGACATATTCCTTAACGGGAGTTAAGTAATTTTAAATGTCCAAGTTTGGTCAAAAATTGGCTTAAAAAGACTTAGCTATAGTCGTTGTGTGTGTTTCATTCCATATATTTTTTGTTCTTCATCAAAAAATGGTAATGAAAACAGCCATATAAAAAGACATTTATTTCAATCTTTCTTTAACATCGTTAGCTATATTTGAGCATGACATACACTTGTAAATAAGACACATGTATAATAATCATAGTTTAATGAATAATTTGGCATTTGTTAGTACCTTATAATAATAATAACAATCTCTTAGATATACATATAGGCAGAAAAGCATATTCTTCAATGTAATATACGTTTAACAAAGTATATTTTCATAAGAGCACCAGGATATTAATTTATTTTTACCCCGACTTAATAAATGGAGGTTATCAATTCGTCGGGATGTTTTTTTTATTGTATGTTATCGATTAGGTACTCGAAGACGCCTGAACGGATTTCCAAGTAAGTCTCATAGTCACCAGGTCAGGATCTGATGATGGGAAATAACTCTTCAAGTTTTATAGGCACATTTATCATGATTTGAGTATGTTTTGTGAGTGTTTCGATTCTAAACACGGGTAAAATAAAATATATTTACAAAATAATTGAACCGACATTAATTCAACACTCAAAATCGAGAAATAATAAAGCTATTTACTGCTCGAGTAGAAATCGGTGTCGATTTTGAGTGTAGTATTGAAATCAATAATTTTTTTTTTTTGATAAAAGGTTTTATATTGATTTTATTCGTTTTATCAGTTGAAACCAATTTTACCTGAGCTTGCTAATTTATCTCAATTTAACATTGAAAAAAAAAACTGCGTATTAAAAATAAAATTGTAGTTTGTATAATACATTGTAGAAAATGCTTTTAGTAAGAAAAAAGAAATAATTTTGGCGTTCTTCATTAGTCTATTTGGTGTTGCATTCAAAACGATTAGTCTTTAAATTGACATAGTCAGAGATCAAACCAAGTAATCATACACTTCTCATCATCTAACGGAAAAACTAGCAGTACTGGCGAATATCTTTTGCTATTGTTTAAGTTAAAAATGAACGTTTTTATTGAGAATAAAGGTTTAGGCCAACTTTATGATTAACTGCATAGAAATTAATAAACCGTGGATTTGGGAACTACGCGACTCGACTACACTTTATTATTCTGAATTATTTGAATTATTCTATAGGAAAATCTGTATTGAATTGTAATTATGCATGCAATACGGTATCTTGTTTATTAGATACTTTTAAACTTCGATTGAATCTGAGCACAAAGAGTTAAGAATAAGTTATTGCTTCTATTAGCAGTTTCATTCACATGAACCTTTGAAATAACGACAATTTTTACACTTATTAACAGCAAATATATATCTAAATCTATACTTTTCAACTGCAAACAGACAAATTGATAACTCACAGCTTCAAAAGGTAAATTGAATATTTGAGTCGTTATGTCATAAAAGTTAACTGTTTTAATTATTTTATTGACACATTACGAAGTAGGTATTTTGTAAAACATCTCAACGATGAAAACCGTAAAATATGCACAACTCGAAGTATAACATCCTTACATAAAATTCATTCTAAATAGATCCCTCTAGCAATTTTATGTACAGTATACAATTAAATTTAATAGTTTATCGATTCTCAATTACGACATAAGTTATATTAACACTGTAAACATTTAAATTTAGTCAATTCCATCAGAGAATACATCTTAAATTTTATAAAGGAACCTTTAAAAATTCGTCGAAAAGAGACGTGATAGAAAAAAATATATACCTACCTATTTTCTATATGGTCTACATGCATAATTTTTGGCGCGCTACTGCTATGCCTTGCACCGAATGCTTGACGGCTGGTATTTAAAATGTGAAATGAAAAAAAAAAGAAATACATTATACTTTTAAATTGATACTGGCCGAATAAAAGCCAGGAAAAAAATGAAACAACTTAATTAAACTGTCTCTGTTACAGTACGCGCCACGGGTCTTTGTGTTTGTGTAGTTAGCTGCGAAATCAGTTAGCGCGAATGAGCCAGACGTACGCTAAGACGAAAGCCATTTTTTGTTAACTTCACAAACACAATGACTCGTGGCGGGCACTGTACTTGAGAGAAGTATTTTTAAAATACTGGGCTTACATGGACCCTGACAATAATATTTTTTTTATTAAATAATTGTATATCTAGTCTAGGCCTTAGTAAATTCTTAATTTTACTTTATTGCCGAATTGGAGCGCAAGAGAAAACTTATAAAATTATTTTTAAACAATCTAGTTATAATCCTAATTTATAATATTCTTAAAATTATATTTTGTTGAAAATGTAGTGGAGACATATTATCGAAATTATAGTAAAACTAAATTAAATTCATAAATGAGTATATGTTTTATAAAACGTACAAGTAACATTGTGAAATGCGTAATTCTTTGTTTTCGTTGTACTTATAAGCACATTTTGCTATAAAGTCCATTCATTTTGTGAATGTTATATGCTATATAGGCACCTGAACGTAGTGAACGTATGTGTATGTGCGTGACTAGCACATTATTAAAAAAAATATTATCTGGTGGTACAAACATTTAAATTTTTACAAAGTACTGACGTCACTAAATGAACGAACTTTACACACACTATCAATAGTTTAAAGTAACAAAAATATTATGAAAGTTTGCATTTTAGTTAGGATGTTATTGATATAGTGTTACGTAAAATTATAAAAGTATGCTTTTTGAGTTTGGAATGTAAAAAAGACAGTCAGTATCTTTACACAATTCACAACATTTCATATTTCTAGCCCCATGTTGTCTTATGCTAAATCACAGATAACCCCCAATAGATTCCGCTTGAATGGGCGTCCGCGGTCACCGCACTTATATGCTTTTGCACAGATAAATGAAATTGCTTCATTAGTTGCGACCAGGACTCAGAGCTGTGAGGTTGTTTCGTGAAAATTTTCGAAAAAAATCTATTAGGTTCGTTGAGTGTGTAAAAATGAGTACATGTTGCATGAAATGGTGCGGAAAATCATCAAGGACAAAAAATCTCCAAAAGGATGGTATAACTTTTCACAGGTAAGTTTTTTTATTAATTTAATATAAATACGTGCAGAGTTCACTTTATAATGGTCGAAATATGTGAAACAGTGCGAACTAGAGTATCAAAATGGGGTGACGTTGATGTCTTTTGCAAGCATCTCTTTCTTTCCCAAGTGTCAAGTATGTTTGTCCTTTTTTCGCAAACCGCCACACGTCAGCTACCGCTCCTGATCCCCGCGTACTTCCTCTAAGTTTGGTGACAAGCATTGAATGATACTCAATCTATTGGGGGTTATCTGCGTGCTAAATGAATAGCAAAAAAAGTCCCTTAAAACCTAAGAGACCCATTTTTCTTTTCCAGAAAACATTGTAAAAATAATAGTGAAATTAAAAAATTTCAAGTATTATTTATATAAAAGATCCGAAAAATATGCAAAGTATTAATTAAAGAAAAACCTTGAAATGTTTTTCAATTTTAGGTGCACATTTTAATGAAAAGTTGTGAATTAGTTCAGACTTAAAAGGTATAATATTTTCTTTCAACCCCACAAAATTCGAGAAAAAGACATTGTGTTGTCACTGGTCACTCAACGCCAATCTTCGCACGTACGTATCAATAATATAAAAAAAATTACTTGTTCGGAGGACAGACTTCACTTTCCATAACTTTGAACACCGCATTTTAATAACAAACTTTAATTAGAATAGTATCACTATTATAAGTTACATACCTGGCGGAAATTAATTCACAACTTGCTTGATAACGAATCGCGAGGCTTCGCAAAGCGCTATCAGCTGATTGTCTTCTTTCCAATTTGATGTGTAACATCTATTTATAGCCTCTGTATGTCACACTGTCGATTTTGAACAGCTTAAGATTTTTAACCAAACATATAAAGTTGTACAGTAATTTTTACACGACTGACCAAAAAAGGAGTGTTATGTTTTCAGGGTTCATGTATGTATGTATGTAATTTCTTTATTCCACCATAAGTCCTAAACGGCTTAACAGATTTTGATGTGAGAGATATTGTTAGATTCCTTGCATAAGCCCGAATGATATAGGCTATGTAAGTTGTCAGTTGTGTTTTTTATTTTTAATAATTCTAAGAATATCACAGGATCCCTCTCCTCTTGTCCCAGTGCTGCAGATGACTTATTAAAAAGAAATGCCTCCGATCCTAAGTCCATTTTTAGATTTAGAAGTATCACATCGGATGAACTCTTATCTGCGTATAAGGCACTCAACATGAAAAATACTGAGGATCTCTGGGGTATATCTGTCGCAGTTCTGAGCAGTATTATTGATTTGATTGCTCCTCATCTAACTGTGATTTTCAATAAGTGCATTTCCAAGGGTGTTTTCCCTGACCTCATGAAAATAAGTAAAATTATTCCTTTATTCAAACAGGGTACAAAAAATGATCCCACTAATTACAGACCCATTTCTATATTACCCGCTTTAAGTAAAATATTTGAAAAAATAATTTTAACGCAATTAGTCTCTTATTTTAACGTAAATAAAATCTTACATAATCGTCAGTACGGTTTCACTAAAGGTCGTTCCACTACTGATGCAACATCTACTTTAGTTCAAATAATCTATGAAGCGTGGGAATCCAGCCAAGATGTGTCATAGGTATTTTTTGCGACCTTTCAAAAGTCTTTGACTGCGTGGATCATAATATACTAAAAAACAAGCTTAAATTTTATGGTGTTACTGGGACGGCCCTTGAGGTACTAGCTTCTTACCTGGACAACAGAACTCAGAAAGTAGAAGTTAACAGAGCTGCTTCCAGCAGCGCGGCGGTACACATGGGCGTGCCTCAAGGCTCCATAATCGGTCCTTTTCTATTCCTTGTTTACATAAATGACCTTCCATGTCTTGCCCAACAATTGTGTGAAGTTGTTTTATTTGCGGACGACACATCATTACTATTTAAAGTCAACAGAAATAGTCAAAATTATGACGATGTAAGTAATACTATGACACTTGTGCTTGACTGGTTTACAACCAACAACCTGGCTTTAAACACGGACAAGACCAAGTGTATAAAGTTTTCTCTCTCGAACGCACCTCATAATGATATACCTTTAATAGTTAATGGCAAAGTATTAGAGTGGGTACACAGTGTCAAATTCTTAGGCGTTACCGTTGACTGTAAGTTAAAGTGGGATAAACACATTGAACTCACGGCCAAAAAACTTAGCTCGGCGGCTTATGCAGTGAGAAGGATAAGACAGTGCACAAACATTGAAACAGCTAGACTCGTGTATTTCAGCTACTTTCATAGCATAATGTCATACGGATTATTGATATGGGGAAATGCAGCCGAGATAGGGAAAATATTTGTATTACAGAAAAGAGCAATTCGTTTTATGTACGGGCTAAAACGACGCGATTCTCTACGAGAGCTCTTTAAATCAATAAAAATTCTTACTGTTGCATCTCAATACATCTTCAATGTACTTATTTTTGTTAAATCCAATTTAAACCTCTTTAAAAAAATCTGCGATGTACATAGTATAAACACCCGCAATAAGAATAAACTTTATACGCCCTGCTTTAGGCTTAAAAAGGTTCGGCGGTCTTTCGTGGGTCAAAGTGTAAAAATGTTTAACAAGCTCCCTGACGAGGCTATAAATTTACCGATGCAAAAATTTAAAACATATCTTAAAAATACTTTGATGAATAAAGCGTATTACACAATAAGTGATTATTTGAACGATAAAAAAGTTTGGTCTCTCCCTACAACTTCGCCACTCCACACTTGATTACATTCTTTTCATATTGTGAAAAAATAACCTTACCTTTCTTTTTTAAATTTAATTACATTCATTTAATTGTTAAACATGTACGTGTATTGTGATCTTCAAGTGACTGAAAGTATTTATTTTTCTAAAATGTTCAAACTTGTGAACGGGTGTTGCCAGGGGATCCTGCTTCGATCCTGATTCGAATTTTATTTTTATTTTTTATTCTTAACCAATTCATTGTGGTTACTTGATCACAAACATAACATGTTTTATTATTATTATTTTTTTACTTATATTTTATTTTATTTTTGACTGTACACAATCTAGTGTATGTATAAAGTTAATGAATAGCCCCTCTGGCATGCTAGGCGACCAAGACTGTTTTATGAGTTTCTTTCGGCATTTCTTCTCAGCAGTGGTCGTTCCGAAATGCTAGTAGTTTGTAGCTTTGAGACATAAAATATTATGATTAAATAATTAGTTATCGACGTGAAAAAGAGCCTTCTTTGAAGGCCAAGTTTCAATAAAAAATTTTGACTTTGACTGAAAACATAACACTTCTTTTTTGGTCAGTCGTGTAAAAATAGGCCGACTTAAGATTAAAAAGCATTAATATCTCAACGTGAATTTATGTATTTTACTTTTTCGACTTATAAACGTGGTACTATTATATCTTTCGTACGCTTTCGTCCGCCGCGTCGCTCGCTACCTTCAACATTACAAACCACGATACAAACATATTATTCTCTCATTTCTTATTATGCTGTAGACCTTCAAATAAGTAGAAATTATTTAGAACAGTTCAACAGTTTCGTAAAGAATTATAGTTTCTTCTGTATATTTCTGAGTTATTGGACAGATACAGAGATCTACTTCTATAGACAAATGTTTAACATGTATTTTTTTTGTTTGGTTTTGTTTATTTTATGTGACGTATACGAAGAAAAAATATGTTCTCCTACACCTATTATTATATCGGTTGCGATTGTGCGTTCATTTACTTTTATTGGAACGAGGTTGGATGTCAGTCCATATCCATTTACTTCTTTGAATTCGAACCTCCTTTATGGCGGGCCTCTTGCAGCGGGATCTGAAAATATATGAGGAATCTGCATTTTAAAACAGTACTGTGTGTATGTCTTAGCACACAAATATTTATAATATGAGCATGTGAGTGCTAAGCTTATTCAAATAAATATTTTTATACATCCTACTAACATTATAAATGCGAAAGTTTGGATGTGAGTTTGTTACTCAATCACGCAAAACCTGCTGGACGGATTTCGATGAAATACGGTATACGGGTAGAAAAATACCAAAAATAGCACAAAGGGTACTATTTATCTCGAAACTCCCACGGGAGCGAAGCCCCGGGGCGCGGCTAGTCCTAACTAATATTATAAATGCGAAAGTGAGTTTGTTTGTTATTTCTTCACGCTTAATCTACTCAACCAATCTTCCTGAAATTTCGCATACACATAGTTAGAAGTACTGAGAATGACATAGGGTACCTTTCATCCCGGGAAAAAGCGCTGTTCCAGTGGGAAATATGCGAAAGTGAGTTTATTTATTTGTTTGTTTGTCACTTCACGCTTTATCTACTGATCCAATATTCCTGAAATTTCACACACACAGATGGACATAGGGTACCTTTCATCCAGGGAAAAAGCACCCGTGGGAAATTAACGCGGGCGAAGCCGCGGGCGCGGCTAGTGTGCCATGAAGATAAAATTACCGTAGCCCGCTGGTCCTCCATACGGCCGGCCTGCGCTCGCATCAGCAAAGCGAAGAAATCATCATCGGGCACCGTCTTCGGGCGTTCCTCAGCCTTTGGCCGCGGCAACTCCGAACGCTGGTCTTCTAACCGGGAGCCCTGTTATAGATTATATGCTAGTAGTTTGTAGCTTTAGCTTTTCAGAGGAGTAGCTGGCAATAATTGGCAAGAGATAGCACAGGACAGAGGAAAATGGAATATCATGGAGGAGGCCTATACCCAAGAGGGGTCTTTTCCCAGTGAAAACTAAAAAAAAAAAACTACTAACATTTAATTATTATTATCTTTTATAATTAGACAAGTGCTAAAACTTAACCTTATTAATACTATAACTTGTAATACTGTGGGAAAGAACACTAAAGGCTTTTTTTTTCTTTATTTTTTTTTATTTATTTTTTTTATTTAGTTTGTAGCTTTGCGATGGCTACGCGGCAATTCGTGAGCGGGTGTTACCAGGGGGAACTGGAGGCCGATTCCACTAATTACAAACGTCGATATCGTGTCTCAATTGTGTCTCAAGAGCCAAAGAAATTGAAATAAAGTGACAAGACCTCTGTAAGACTTCTATGTTTTATTACGATTTCTTTGGCGTTTGAGACACAACTGAGGCACGACATCTACTTTTGTAATTTGTAGAATCAAGGGCCTGGTATCGTCACAGAATTAATATTAGTACTACGTACTGGTATCGTCCAAACATCGCTTCAAAACGTGAAGTGTTTTTTGTTATGTTTTTTGGGAAATACTTTGGTTACTGATGTGATTCTTTTGATGATTGTGAGATATTTCAAAGCGAGAAGAATTTTTAAAATCAATCCAGTTTTTTCGTTACAAACATTTAACAAAAATACATACATACATAGAATCACGTCTATACCCTTACGGGGTAGACAGAGCCAAGAGTCGTAAGACTCGAAGGCCACTCTTAGCTGAATAGTGGGCTCTCTAATTGAATGGAGATTCAGGTATAGTGACAGGTTAACAAAAATACAAATCTTTATAATATTAGTGAAGATTATTACCTGCACCCTGGCGATCATCTCGAGGAAGTCATCCTCTGGCTTGGCGCAGGTGGACTGCTGGTGACGTAGGCCGGGCAGCGAGGTTCCCTTGCTCTCCTTTGACGACTTCTTCGCCGGCCGCAGCTCCGCGCGCTGCGAATCCATGCGCTCCGACTGCAAGTCTGTTATCATATCTAACATGGCGTCGTTTGACCTGGAAACATATTATTCTTAAAATCGTAATCATACATCATTTATTCACCAAAATATATTTACATAGGTGGGTACTGGAGCCCTGTGCTAAGTAAGAACTTGTGTTACAGGGACTAATACAAAATTGAATAACCAAGTTAAAATGAAAACAGAGTTTCTTAACTATCAATACCTACATTTGAAAATAATGCTACCAAAATATTTTAATGTTCAAGTGTGCGTGCTCCTTCTAATAAGTACATGTGCATTTAAATATATAGTGGTGGTCAGATATTTAAGGACACCATTCGATTTTCATACAAACGAGGTTATTCTGAAGCCTTGGTTCAACGCCAGGGTTGATCTGAGCAGTGATCTGATGATAGCCATCCAGGGATAGAATGAAGGACATCCAGATCGCTATACACACCCAACTGATCAGATCAGCATTCTAAGAGCTGTTTGGATATGTTTAAAAAAACCTCGAAAATAGCATTTAAATGTATGGAAATACTGAAACTCAGAAAGCTGAGCTGAGTAGCTCTTGAATGCTGATCTGATAAGTGATCATACGAAAATCGATTGTTGTCCCTAATTAGTTGACCACCACTGTATGTATACTTTTAATTATTTACTAATGTTAAAATTACACTTACACTTATATACACATGCATTTAATTTTTGAAGAACTATTATATTATTAAGCCGTTTAGATTCCATTGCTGAGCAAAATCCTCCCTCTTCTTCCTCAATTTATCCCTATCAGGAGCTTTAGAGAAATATACAGGTAAATAATATTTCAGGACCACATTTGCTAATAGTGCCAATTAGTGAGCGAAAAAACGATAACGATCATTGGTCGAAAACAGGCGAACCCTATTACTAGTTGCGCCATGAGGCCTTGCTAACCTGGGAAATGCGGGATAAAAAGTATCCTTTGCTTTATTCTTTGTATATTCTCAAATGTATACCAAATTTCATTGAAATCCATTCAATAGATTTGTAATTGAGTAACAAACATCCAAACTCACTCACATCCGAACTTTCGCATTTATAATATTAGTAAGAAGTAGGATTAATTGCACGATCATTATGTCTCTGTGGTGCAGTATTAAAGTCTTTTCCTCTGAAACAAATGAATAAAGTTTACGGAGCGTGAACCACGAGGTCCCGGGTTCAATTCACAGTCAGGCTAAGATCAGAACAATTTCTTCATAAACACTTTTTTCATTAACTATCAATGTTCTATTAAATAAAAAAATACATAGTCTTATAAATAAAAAAGGATAATAAAGTCTTACCGGGACAATATTTTGTAATACCGAAATACAACACTATACCCAATTATCCCTAAATATGACACTACACAGTTTCAAGTTTAAAATTGTTAAAAATTTTCAAAAACTGTATTATATTGCAACGCTTGGAACAATTAAAAATAATATATTAAATAAGCAATAATATAATTTAAAAAATCAATTCGATAAACACTGTCTACTGCCCGTAGCAAAATTCAACGTAGCTATACGGCTATTCCTTAGCTGTTCATAACCATTGCACAATCTGTTATGTACTACGCGTAATGCAGACAAATTACGGTTATTTATCTTCTTAATTTCCTTACTCATTCTACTATATGAATACGAGGATTCTTATTCTAGACTAGCATGCGCCTGGGACTCTGTTCCCGGGGGAATTTCGGGTAATCCTCTTTTAGTGCTCCCTACACTCCCTAAGGAACCTAAACGCCATATTTTAGCTTCCTACGCCCATTAGCCTAGTAGTGTTAGTGCATTATGATTGGCATCGTTACTGGTCATTGTACACTAAATAAACACCTTTACACCCTAGGTATTACAGACAGCCCACTATGCAGGGCATGCATGGAGGCTGAAGAAACTGCAAGCCACCTCCTTCTGGAGTGTCATGGCGTTGCAACTACAAGAGTTCCTGGGGAACCCAGGGACCATGAGCGAAGCCTGCCGTACACACACACTACAACCTTTTTAAAAGGCCGGCAACACTCCTGCGATACCCCTGGTGTTGTGGTTGTCCATGGGCAGCGGTGATTACTTACCATCAGGTGACCCGCTTGCTCGTTTGCCGCCCTATGTTATAAAAAAAAAAACCATCGGCGGTTCTTCGCTTCCTAAAGGAGCTGGGCTGGCTCGAATGAAGTTCCGGCCCATCCTCCTCACGCAAAAAGGGCCCAAACTGGAGGCCTAATTGCGGAAAAGTGTCCTCTATGGAAGTAAGAAGTAAGTAAGCCCAGTAGTGTTGGCTGTGCGTGCGTTGTCTGTCAGTCACACACTTGACGACCTCCGTGGCCTAACGGTTATCACGCCAGACTGCCACACCGGAGGTCCCGGGTTCGATCCCCGGTCAGGTCAAGATGGAAAATTATCTTTTTCAGATTGTCCTGGGTCTTGAATGTTTATCTATATATGTATTTGTCACAAAATATAGTATCGTTGAGTTAGTATCCCATAACACAAGTCCCGAACTTACTTTGGGGCTAACTCCAATGTGTGATTTGTCCGTATATATTTATTTATTTTATAAAATATATATATAATATAAGTATCAGAAGAATTTCATATATTACGAGTATATTGATTGATTGATATCAGAGGTTAGTTTCAAGCCGATCAATTTCCTATCTTATTTGTTTGCTTAAAAATTGCTTTTTATCTGACTAGCTAAGGCACGCGGCTTTCGTACAACGCTCACGTTACAATTTTACAAGACAGGCCTTCCTAATAAATACACTATAACTAAGTATATTTTTTTCTTATTACAATCAGCAAACTTCAGGCTTATTTACAGAAGATCGTATACAAGATATAACAAATACATTAATTTAATTGAATCACGAATTAATACTACACGCTTATGTAAGCACACAACCTTACTTACGAGTAAGGGTGCTAGGTCTACAGGATCTGATGGCAAAATGCCATATGAAAATCGCTATTTTGAAAGATTTTTTATTACTATCAGATCCTGGCAGACCTATAGTAAGCATTGCAATGCAACCACCAACAATTAGACATGATAATGAGTACCCACTAGCAATAACTGCGTAACGACATCGATACTTCCTGACGTTACATGGCATGATTTTGTTGAAATACCGAAGCGTGCGCAATTTAGATGATTGCCTATAAAGAACGCGATTCGCAATGCATACCACGATAATATCAACCATGTAAAATGCGCTGTAAAATATTGATAAGGGCATAGCAATAACTAAGTGAGAAGCACTTTCTAGTGACTATTTTATGTCACACGAGTTGCATCCCTGGGCTTTGCTCGCCTGATTGAGTAACGGACATACTTACATAAGACCTGTGTCAATTATTTTGTATCCTGTGAATTAAATTACATCAAAATCCGTCCTTTCCTGGATGCATCATGCAAACATAATGGGGGATTTTCCGAGACCCAAATAAAAAAAAAATAGTTCCATATGACTTCATAGATGGCGCTTAAGTAAAGGCAAGAGAAAAAGTTCCATACAAAAAGCAAAAATTCACGGGATTAGCTTTTTTTTTAAAAATAAAACTTAGTAAAATAAAACATCTAAAAAGTATCAATATTGTGATTTGTGCAACTGTCAAACTGTTAGGTGATTTTTTTTATGCCTCTGGTTGACAGGAAAAAGCGCACCATATAGGTTCAGCCATTATAACGACTCGGCTTTCATAAAACGCTATCTGTTGAGACTTTTTAATATTATTTTTTTTTCTTAATTAGCTGTCAGAAAAATCGCTCATTGAGTATCAAGCACCTAAAATAATTTACTCAAAACAAAATACGGTAAGAAATTTATCGATTGTCAGACTGGTATGAAAGGTAACCAACGTAGTTAATAGAGGGTGAAAGTGATTATTGGTCTAAGTTGACCAGACAGACAAAAATATATACATACTCCTCAAGTCCCGAACTCCGTAGCGGTTCCGTTTCCGGATTCATTTCTATATGAAGCAATGCAGAGTAATCACATTTTTTTCTCAATAGTTACAACCTCACAACACGACACATTATAAAACATTGGAGTGGACGAGCGGCCATTGTCTATAGGAGATAGGAGATTTGCCAGATAAGAGCCGGGTCTGATAACCGCTGTCAATCACTTTTTTTATACGACGTAGTAAAAATCCCAATCCTAACTATAATATTATAAATAGTAAGTGAGTTTGTTACCTCTTCACGTTTTATCTACTGAACCAATCTTGCTGAAATTTCGCATACACATTGAAGTACTGAAAACGACGTAAGGTACATTTCATCCCGGGAAAGAGAACTGTAGGCGAATTCACGCGGGGGTAGCCCCGGGCAAAGGCTAGTTTTCTATAAAATTTTAGTTTCAATTCATTTCACTAAAATAATTTTGTCCAGTCTGTGTTTCACTAAAATAGTTTTGTCCCTGTTTTGAATGTGGACACATATAACAATTGTTTTTTTTAAATCAGATTTGTTCAAGAGAGAGCGTTCAAACAAACAAAAAAACTCATCAAACTTATAATTAACGTGTGTTTTATTTAATTTATTTTAGGGTCTTTGATACCTGCAATTTATTATTGCTTATCAATATATTTAAAATTCGCCCGTTACTGACTGAGGGTCTGACAAACAACGCACAGCCAAAACTACTGGGCGTAGGAAGCTGAAATTTGGCATGTAGGTTCCTTAGGAAGTGTAGGGAAGCACTAAGAGAGGATTTCCTGAAATTCCCATGGAAACTAAGTCCCAAGCCCATGCTAGTTAGAATAAAGAATGAAGACTATTTATTACTGAAATAACGGTTAAAAAGATTTATTCTTCAGTAGCCAAACGAAGAAATTGTTGAAAATATTAGCATTCGGATTACTAAGGCTTAAAATATTAAAAAGCAAACAACGCACTTTCAATGTCAAGATAAAACGCTCAAAGTATTAAAACAGATTCACTTCTCGGTAAAATACATGCAAGTATATGAAACTTTTTTGAAAAACTTTGAAGCGGTGTTGGCCGAGTGGTAGGGCGCCCGCCTGTGGCTGCAATGGTCCTAGGTTCGAATCCAGCCCGGGCTTCATGAGTTTTTATACCAATCTGACTCATGTACCTATGTTAGTTTTCATCGATCACCACTTGCTTCCGGCGAAGGAAAACATCGTGAGGAAACCTGCACTCTGGGTGATGATTATCAGATAGTGTGTGAAATGGAGAAGGCAATGGCAAACCACTCCATTAAAATTGTCAAGAGAGTCGTTGTGTGTGTTTCATTCCATATAATGATCCCGACCCTCAGCCATGAGGAAAATACGACTAAAGAGATTTGAAACTAGTGTGAAATATGAAATCATTACTATGACTCAGCGTGAAATATGAAATTTTTCTCAGAGAAGTATTTTTATAACGATATCTGATAAGAAGTCATATGTTTGAATCTACTATTTATATAAAAAAGTGATATCTAGTAGAGTGGGTAATAAATCCCTTTACAGATTTCTTCAAATAGATCGATCACGACATCGAATGAAAAAGTTACTGGCTGTCGCCGTTGAGCGTGGCCGCGTATATCATATCTAATTTATACCTCCACACAACGCTCCCTAGAGTTATATGGCAGTGTTATGGATTCCAAAATATACCCGATCTCAACATTTTTCTAGGTTATACTTTAGAAAAGGACACTCTGTTTTGCTATACTATAATGTATACCCGATGGCAACATTTTTCTAGAGTATACTTTTATTTAGAACACTCCATTTCGCTAGGTATATGAATATGTTGAAATCTTTTTGTATGGGACCGAATCTGAAAACTTGCTGTTCCTTTTTGAAGGAGGGTAATGTGTTTGTCAAATATATCGAAATTTCACACATAGAAAACCTAAAAAGTACAAGCTAATGATTAAAAAATAAAAAAACAGACTGACAACTTACAATTCATTTTATCATTCAAGCCATTTGGATACGATACTATATGGATATTCTATATTGGTTTTATTATATTATTTTTTATTCTAAAGTACATGTCGACCTTTTAAAGATCTTCGATTCACTCGATAAGATTTATCAAATTTTATTTTTTCGGTTTACTATTTATCGCTTATATAATCCGCCATTTATGATTACGCCACACAGCTTATGTCACTCGGAGGAATGCAAGGAATACAAAAATACCTTTCACATCAAAATCTGAAGCCATTCAGAACTTATGGTGGAATAAAGAAACTTACATACATACAAACATACATACATGTAAACCCTGAAAATACCTGCTAATATGCTGTAATACCCTCTAAACTGGCTTTGTCTATCATTTTATACACTTTTCACACTAATAGGAACACAAACTCGAAAAGAAAGGGAGCAAACGATTAAAAATTGAAATAAAATAGTTAGTAAAATAAAATAGTAACAGCAACGTATAAAAAAATAGGTACCTATCGAACGATCCCATGTCGTTGCGGTCGGGTGCGTTTTAAAATACCTACGCGTGAAATTCTAAATTATACCCGATGTCAACACGACTAGTGACGTCACAAGTGTTGGGTAAAGGTATGCTTTTGAAGAATTACATTTCAATTTCTGGATTCCAAAATATACCCGGTGCCAACACGGTCTGTGACGTCCCGAGTGTTGTGTGGAGGTATAAATTAGATATACGCAGCGTGGCCTGTAGGTTCCTCAGGGAAAGTATGGGTGCACTAAAAGAGGTTTTTCCGAAATTCCCAGTGATAATTACCCAGTATTTTTGTTGCCGCTGCTGGCCGACCGCTGCAGCTTCCCTTTCGGCTTGGGCCGGTTCTCCTTGTCGCCGTTGAGCGTGGACTGTAGGTTCCTTAGGAAGAGTATGGGTGCACTAAGAGAGGTTTTCACGAAATTCCCAGTGATAATTACCCAGTATTTTTGTTGCCGCTGCTGGCCGACCGCTGCAGTTTCCCTTTCGGCTTGGGCCGGTTCTCCTTGTCGCCGTTGAGCGTGGCCTGTAGGTTCTTTAGGGAGAGTATGGGTGCACTAAGAGAGGTTTTTCCGAAATTCCCAGTTATAATTACCCAGTATTTTTGTTGTCGCTGCTGGCCGACCGCTGCAGCTTCCCTTTCGGCTTGGGCCGGTTCTCCTTGTCGCCGTTGAGCGTGGCCTGTAGGTTTCTAAGGGAGAGTATGGGTGCACTAAGAGAGGTTTTCCCGAAATTCCCAGTTATAATTACCCAGTATTTTTGTTGCCGCTGCTGGCCGACCGCTGCAGCTTCCCTTTCGGCTTGGGCCTGTTCTCTTTGTCGCCATTGAGCGTAGCCTGTAGATTCTTTAGGGAGAGTATGGGTGCACTAAGAGAGGTTTTCCTCTCAGTTATAATTACCCAGTATTTTTGTTGCCGCTGCTGGCCGACCGCTGCAGCTTCCTTTTCGGCTTGGGCCTGTTCTCCTTGTCGCCGTTGAGCGTGGCCTGTAGGTTCCTTAGGGAGAGTATGGGTGCACTAAGAGAGGTTTTTCCGAAATTCCCAGTGATAATTACCCAGTATTTTTGTTGCCGCTGCTGGCCGACCGCTGCAGTTTCCCTTTCGGCTTGGGCCTGTTCTCCTTGTCGCCGTTGAGCGTGGCCTGTAGGTTCCTTAGGGAGAGTATGGGTGCACTAAGAGAGGTTTTCCCGAAGTTCCCAGTGATAATTACCCGGTATTTTTGTTGCCGCTGCAGCTTCCCTTTCGGCTTGGGCCTGTTCTCTTTGTCGCCATTGAGCGTAGCCTGTAGATTCCTTAGGGAGAGTATGGGTGCACAAAGAGTGGTTTTCCCGAAGTTCCCAGTGATAATTACCCGGTATTTTCGTTGCCGCTGCAGCTTCCCTTTCGGCTTGGGCCTGTTCTCCTTGTCGCCGTTGAGCGTGGCCTGTAGGTTCCTTAGGGAGAGTATGGGTGCACTAAGAGAGGTTTTTCCGAAATTCCCAGCGATAATTACCCAGTATTTTTGTTGCCGCTGCTGGCCGACCGCTGCAGTTTCCCTTTCGGCTTGGGCCGGTTCTCCTTGTCGCCGTTGAGCGTGGCCCGCTGCTCGTCCATGCGTTCCGACTGGCAGCGACTCAGAAGGTCGAAGAAGGATTCCACCGGATTCTCTTCCGACTCTGCCCGGGCTACTTCGCGCTTCTTCTCCGTCTCTTGTTCGCCTTCTTTCTTCTTATTGTCTGGGGTTATCTGGGGAAGATTCATTTTTATGGTAAATCAATCGGATATTTAAAAAAAAGTGCCGTAAGAGTGACTGGCCAGCAAGCCGAAGCTGCGGTGGTGAGCGAAAACCATCTGCGACGATAGGCTCGCGCGGGACCGCCAGAGTCCCGCGGCGCCGGAGCCGAGACAAAAGCCATGCCGCTTGCATGCATCCTTATTTTTTAATATTACAAGATATCTAGCTAAATAACTTATATTAGCCAAAACCGTAAAATTTTAAATTGCTGACTTAAGGATAAAGCGAAGGGCTGTTCATTAAACAATTTTCGCTGGATGGCGTTGATAGCAACATTTTCCGTTTTATTTTTTTTGTTGCGTTGTTGCAGTACTTATAGGCAACCATTGTGAATTGGCGAGCGGTAAACATACTATTTTATTTATTTTATGGCCTACGATTATATTTCAGTCAACATAATGAAAAAAAAGCTTTAGAATAGAATCTGCCATGAATCTTCGTATCTCTACACTCACTCACACTACGACGAGAGCTTTCAAAATGACATTAAATATAGTGCAAAACATTGTTATAAATTTAAAAATACGCTACTAGATGGCACTTATTTCAAAAGAGTGTCTAACTACAATAATGCCAATCGGACTGGCTGGCAGCATAAGAAAAAAGAAAAAGAAATTTAAAAAATACAAAGAGCGAAAAATAACCTATAATTTCTTCTTGTCATTGTCATATTTTGTAAGAAAGCGAAAAAAAATATTTATGAGAATTAATGTAGTTCAAGTTCGTATCAATTGGACTCAGCAACGAAAAAGTCCTCCAGCGCGTTGCAATGTCTAGACTTTTGTTGCAAACTGTCAAAAAGCGCAAAGTTGAATATTTGGGACACATTTTGCGACACAACAGATATCAGCTGCTTCAACTTATGGGAAATATAGAAGGCAAGAGATGTGTTGGAAGACGCAAAAAATCATGGCTGAGAAACATGTGAGTGGACCAGAGTCACCACGGTTGAGGAGCTGTTTCGCTTAGCGACGAACAGAGAAGAGTTTGCGAATCTGACGGCCAACCTTCAGTAATGGAGAGGCACTAGTTCAGTAGTGCAAAATCATAATTAGTAATAAGAAACTGTAATTTAAATACCTATCTACCAATAGTTTCAGCAGTTTGGATTTCACCACCTCTTAGATTCCCAACACAAATCTAGCAATAGTTCGAACATCCATTTTCAAAAATCAATCAGCAAGCAGCACCGCAGACGTTATGGTCATAATGTTCTATTGAATTGTATGACTAGAATTATATTTTTAAATAAAACTAAATAGTACATTTTGTTGACTTTTATTTTTAGTAATGAAGTGGAAATTTATTTTCCGAACTTTTTTTATTAAAGAAAACAAAAGATTAGGTATAGTTATTCCTTTCCAACATAAATTGTTAAATATTGCAGTCATTATTCATGATGACTCCTTCATTGCTTTGAATGACTATGAATTTGAATAGTGATGATAAATTCTTCATCACGACAAACCTGTGTTACAGTTTTTGTTTTTGTATTACAGAATTAGTGTATAAAGAAACACTTGTGCTGTGCATTTCCTGCCACAGTATTGACATTTGACACGTGCCAATACTATCGATAGTCCTGCAACGCTAGTAGATAGCTATGTATATAGTGTAGACTTACATCGATACCACGACGAATATCGATATCTTTTATTGTTGATATAAATTAATATCGTTTTTAAATATGCAACAAGCTATATTATTAAAAATAAAAAACACGACTGACAAGTTTTTACTCAAAAAGTAAACCTATATACAAACATAATATAAGTAATATACATTTTTCAAATCGCCTTTGAAAGCCCTTCAATTTGATATCCCACTCGATAAGATTGATCAAATTTTATTGTTTTTTGGTCTGCTATTTATCGCATATATAATCCGCCATTTTGTTTTTATGATGACGTCATATAGCCTATGTCACTCGGAGGAATGCAAGGAATCTAAAAATACCTCTCACATCAAAATCTGTTAAGCCATTCAGGACTTATAGTGGAATAAAGAAACTTACATACAGACTTACATACATACATGAACCCTGAAAACATAACACTCCTTTTATGGTCAGTCGTGTAAAAATAAATCTGCAAATAATAAATGCGTATTTTATGCATAAAGTGAAAAAGTAATACACAGGTACCTTATTTACATTTTAATTGATAATTTGTTAATACTTATCCGATTCTGATACTTAGATTCAGCACTGTCAACGGTCAATACATAATCACACTTTCAATGAAATGTATTTAAATAAAATCGGAAAAAAAATAATTAATATAAATCACGGAGGTCGAGCCCACCTCGACTTTATCGATAATTCAAAGTATCGATACTTCGTGCCCTAGAAGTTCTAGGATTAAATTAGACGTTCAGAAAACATGTTGTGAAATGCAAACTAAAAAATAATTAATCAGTAATATTTGTTTTCTTTGAAACTAAATATAAATGTATGCACATATTCCTATAGTTTATTTTTTGTAAATGAATACCTACGTGTATAATATTTACCTACTATAATGTCTTTTGATAAAAGTATTTTCAAAATTAAATTGTTTAAGTTTCAGAACGAAACTTATGATTGTAAAAAGAATTATTTTTTTGGGTAAAAAAAAGCAACGTTGCCATCTTACACCTCGCACAGATCGGCAACAACGTATCGATGAATGCCTGAGATGAATTCGCACAAATATTTCAGTCCAGTCATATACGTAATGGCAAGCTTGTAATAATATATTAAATCTAGGGTTCTGTACGTATTTTTATGAAAGATTTTTTTTAAGGTGAAATTTAAATTTGATAACTGGGACTTTTGAATATGAAGGCAGGGATATCTGAATATGACATTCTGACATCTGGATGTGAAGACCTGGGTGTCTGGTCATGTGCATATGAAATGCTGGACAGCTGAATATGAAGACCAAAGCTTCAGGAGATGATCACCTGAACATCTGGAAATGAAGATCTGAAAATGTGGAGCTGAAGACCTGGACATCTGGACATCATCTGCACATATAAATTTGAAGACGTGGGAGTCTGGTCATGTGGATACGAAAACCTGGACAGCAGGACATAAAGTCCAGGACATCACATCCAGATGTACAGGTGATGTCCAGATGTCATATTTAGATAGCCTGTCTTGATATCCAAAAGTCCCAGTAATCAAATTTAAATTTCACCATAAAAAATCTTTCATAAAAATAAGTATATTGAACCCTAAATTGTATTTAATATTGAAACTAGCTATTTTATAATTTTTTAGCATTTCATGATTTTCTTTTGTTTTTCACGTACAGCCGAGGGCGCTGTCAAGGCAAGCAACATCGAGGTAGCATGCATTTAGGTCTCAAAGTGCTTTTATATAAATAGTAGTAGTCAGTAGTTTGTAATAAATCTGCTAGACGTCGCCCCTAAATGTCACAAAATATTACGCACACATCAACAAGAATCTCAATTTTTGTCGTATTTTAAATGCCGTTTTTCTCGTAAATTATTATACATTATTATGTTAAATTCAACATGAGAGCACAATTACTTCATAAGAATTGGAAATTCGATTTTATTATGAGAATCATTAACGAAGTTTAGAGCATTGCTGTAGAACAAAATGTATGGACAGTCAAAGCTTGGCTTTCACCTTAAAGAAAATTGGTAAATAATTTTTGACATAATTAATTTCATAACCTAAAAATATGAAATTAATAGAATGTAAATCTTGATTTATTTATTCGTAATAAAAAAAAAATGCATTTCAGCGTTTGAAAATTAATATAGAACTTACTATATAACATAAGCATCTGACACAAAACACTACTTATATGAGATAACTTTTTAAGAAAAATCTGACATGTTTTATACACACACGATAAATCGTAGTAGTATCATCACCTGTATGAGAGACAGTTGCTCCATGCTCTGCCTGCGCACGCGCAGCGCGTTGAAGGGCGTGCGCGGGGCGGCGTCGTCGGCGGGGGGCGGGGGGGACTCCGCCTCGGCCGGCATGCCGAGCACCTTGCGCAGGTCGCCGATGTTCATCTGCGCAGTCGCCATGCCCAGCACGTCCCCTAACTATGGAAAAAAAAATTTAAAAAAAAAATTAAAAATTACAAAACAAAAAAATTTACACACATGTCGATATATTCGAATTACGAATTTGAAGATGGTTTTATAAAGACGTACTTTATAAACGCACATACAGAAAAAATAAAAGTCATTATAGTACTGCTAGTTGTATCATAAAATAACATTTTAATTTTTATAGTACACTTTTACTTTTTAATTTATTAAATTAGGCTATGGTTTTAGGCTGAATGTAAAAAAGAGGCGCACGCATGCGCAGTTTGAACTTGTGAAAAAAGTGGCGCACGCATTCGTAGTTTGAACTTAATTTCCCGCTATAATTTTTTTCTTTGTTACCTAGCTCTCTCTCTCTCTCTCTCAGCCGAAAGACGTCCACTGCTGGACAAAGGCCTCCCCCAAGGATTTCCATAACGACCGGTCCTGCGCTGCCCGCATCCATGCGCATCCCGCGACCTTCACCAGGTCGTCGGTCCACCGAGTGGGAGGCCTGCCAACACTACGTTTTCCGGTTCGTGGTCGCCACTCGAGAACTTTTCTGCCCCAACGGCTATCTGTTCTACGAGCTATGTGCCCCGCCCACTGCCACTTAAGTTTCGCGATTCTGCGGGCTATGTCGGTTACTTTAGTTCTCCTACGGATCTCCTCATTTCTGATTCGATCACGCAGAGAAACTCCGAGCATAGCGCGCTCCATCGCCCTTTGGGTGACCTTGAGCCTTCTTATGAGGCCCATAGTAAGCGACCACGTCTCTGTTCCGTATGTCATTACTGGCAACACACACTGGTCAAAGACCTTAGTCTTGAGACACTGCGGTATTTTGGACGAGAAGATATCGCGAAGCTTCCCGAACGCTGCCCAGCCGAGTTGGATTCGACGGTTGACCTCTTTCTCAAAAGTTGGACTTACCTAACTGAACTGTTTGTCCCAGGTATACATAATTGTCAACAACTTCGAGTGTAGAGTCTCCAACCTTCAGAGGAGTGGGTGCGACACGGATATTAAACATAATTTTCGTCTTGTCCATGTTCATTTTTAGACCCACTTGTTGAGAGGCTCTACAGAGGTCATCGAGCATTGTGCCTAGGTCTTCCAAGGTCTCAGCCATGACTACGATATCGTCAGCGAATCGAAGGTGAGTGAGGTACTCGCCGTTGATATTGATGCCGAGTCCGCTCCAGTCCAAAAGCTTGAAAACATCTTCCAGGGCGGCGGTGAACAGTTTCGGAGATATCACGTCTCCCTGTCTCACCCTCGCTGCAACTGGATAGGTTTGGAGCCTTGATCCTGAGTTACCAAGCTACTGTGTTTAATTTTAATTGTTCCTATGAGTGAAGATAAAATAGTGTATGCAACTGTACATATAATTAGGCATTAAAACACTCGTGTGATGTTATTATGGAACTCGCCTTCAGCTCGTTTCATAAAACCACACTCATGTTTTAATGCCTCTCATAATGTATCAGTTGCATAAACTACTATTAAATTTTACAAAAAAAAAAAAAGTTTTTAATTTTAACTCAAGTGGCAGCGGCGAATATAGTGTGGAAAATTCGGAAAAAAATAGGTTTGGTACTTTTAACTCATGTGGTCGGGATAAAATTACCACATATTTTAATTTGAATCATTTTCAATCGTGTACAAATATTCAAACTTTCGCATTCATGATTTTACTGAAGGCGGCGGCTAGGAGCTCGTGTGGACTATTCGGGACACAAATAGCCTACGTATCCTTTCAGGCTCTATTCTAGTGAATTTTATATGATTGAGTAACAAACATCCAGACACATACACATCCAAACTTTCGCATTTGGAATATCAAAGAGAATAGCTTTGGTAAGAAAGCAGTTATTCCAAAATTCTAATAAAATTATAGCTTGAAGAATTTACTACTAAACGCAAAATAAATAAGAATTTGCAACTTTAGCCTTCCAGTGTAAATTCAAAAGATAGGTTCAAATTACAAAATTTTATATTTAAGATTAAAATTTTGGCAACTTACCTCTTTAGAAATATTGTAGTGTTCGTTCGCGTAATACAATGCCTTCTCGTGGTTACCGAGCGCCGCGTGTGCATTCCCCAGAGACCAGCACGCGCGACCCTCCCCTACTCTGTCTTGGAGCTTCCTGTAAATATAAATATACTTATAGCGACAAATTACACAGATGCGGCAAACTATACACAACATAGATCTTTAAACAAGCTACTTATTAAAAAATAAAAAACGCGACTGACAACTCAGCTCACATAGCCTATGTCAATCGGAGGAATACAAGGAATGTAATAATACATCTCACATCAAAATCTGTTAAGCCGTTCAGGACTTATGGTGGAATAAAGAAACTTACATACATTACATACATGAACCCTAAAACATAACACTCCTTTTTTCGTCAGTCGTGTAAAAATACTTTAATGCCGGTCTGGAAGCGAAAAAAATCATGGAATGTACAGTCAACTGCAGAGAAACCTGACCCCCTATCTCACCGAATCCTATTTCAGAGGGGTCGCGTTTCTCTTCAGCTATGTGTACCAGCTGCTTCTCTTCCCAGGCTGATTGTAAAGTTTTAAAGGGTTTCAAACTGGGGATCCTTCTCATAGGGCTAGCAACCTGTCGCTTTACTAGAAGATTACATATCCATAAATATGCGAAAGTCTGTCTGTTACGCTTTTACGGCTAAAACGCTGGACCGATTTTGATGAAATTTTTTTTCTTTTGTAAAAAACTAACCGCAGTCGGACCCGCGGCGGGTTTTTTAAATAGCTAGTATAACCTACTAATGTTATAAATGAGAAAGTTTAGATTTGAGTTTGTGAGGATGTTTGTAACTCACGCAAAATCTACTGGACGGATTTCGAAGAAATTTGGTATACGGGTAGAAAAATACCGGGAATAGCACATAGGGTACTTTTTATCCCGAAATTCTCACGCTAGCGAAGCCCCGGGCGCGGCTAGTAATAAATAAATACCTAAACATACATTTATTACAAAAATTATAAAAATACCTAGTCAACACATACCTGGCCGCAGTGAGATGCCGCGCGTGATACTCCTCAGCGATCCTGTACTCCCGAAGCAGGGTGTAGGTGTTACCCAGGGAGTAGCAAGCTTGGGCTTCCACCGCCGCGTCTCCTAGCTCTTCGGCTAGCGCTAGGGTCAGCCTGGGTGGAATGAAACACATCATTCACATATCTTTAATATACAAAACTATACAAAATATTTTTCTTTTTAATTTATTTATTTAAAATTTATTGCACAAAATTCATGTGTACAATGGGCGGACTTAATGCAAAAGCAGTTTATTGCACACAAGTGTTGGTATAAATGGTATATGGTATAAACGGCGGTGTTCCCAAACCGATACGACATTGGAACCAATGAATTCAAAAAACGAGTCTACATCTTCTTGAAAGGCCGGCAACACTCTTGTGATACCCCTGGTGTTGCAGTAGTCCATGGGCAGCGGTTATCGCTAACCATCAGGTGACCCGCTTGCTCGTTTGCCGCCCTATGTTATAAAAAAAAAGTAAATTGGATTTTTTTTTATTTAGCTAATAGGTTCCACTGCTGGGCAAAAACCTCCCCCTTATCTCTACAACTACCTCTATCGCTCGCTAGCTGCTGCCACTGTCTATCAAAGGCCGACAATTCATCAGACCATCTCATTTTCGGTTTACCTCTCGCTCTTTTGCCATCAGTCGGGACCCAAGATGTGACTTTTTTTGTCCATCTTTCCATCCCCATATGGTAGGCATTTTATTTTATTTTGTTTTATTTGGAAAGCCATACAGTTTAATAACTAAATTACATAATAAACTTAAATATCTACAAACAGAAACACATTTAATAGGTTTTCGCATATAGATACATAAAGTAAACTTAAAACTAAAGGGAGAAGATGCGCAAAAGGCAGCCTAATCGCTGTAAGCAATTTCTTCCAGGCAACCATTTAAATTAGTTAAATATCTTAACCGGCGAGCATGTATGAAGAGTGATGAATGTAGAGGAAGCGAAAGAGATCTGTAAGGATAGCATGTGGATATCGCTAGTCCCCCACGGGAAGAAGGCGTGATAATATGTATGTATTTAATATCTTGCTATTTCATGCTTTCTTCATTTATGTATTTACTTTTTATCACTACTCATATGTTCTTTTCTGTAAATGGTGCAATAAAGTGTTGACTATCTATCTGGTTGGGAGCGGAAACAAGGGATAGAATGTGCCAGCTGCTTCTCTTCCAGCGTCGATTGTAAAAATCAGTCATAGGAATAGGTTTTGTGAGGATTCTTGTAAAAGGCGATGGGCTAGCAACCTATCACTATATCTGAATCTGCATGCCAGCAAGCCCACTGTTCAACTAATTGGCCTTCGAGTCTCACGACTCTGTCTACACCGTAAGAGGGAGAGACGTAACACTGTATCTGTATTTGAAAAATCTACTTTTGGTAGAGAAACAATTGAAGAATCAAATTAGGTCGACCAATTCGCTTCTAGCTGAGTTGGAGTAGAAGCGGAATTATCAAAGAGGAGACCAAATTTAGATAAATAATTACATTCGCACATTTACAGATATTTCGCAAATACTACAGTATGAACATTCCTAATCATTTGAACAATTTTCGTTCTCTTTTTATTAAAAATCCTAACTAATATTATAAATGTGAAAGTGAATTTATTTGTTCGTTTTCTCTTCACTCTTGATCTACTGACCCAATCTTCCTGAAATTTCGCATACACATAGAAGTACTGAGAAGGACATAGAGTACCCTTCATCCCGGGAAAAAGCAGTTCCTGTGGGAAATACACTTGGGCGAAGCTGCGGGCAAATGCTAAGCGTAATAAAACCAAATAAAATGAAGTTTATGTCAGATCTTATTACAGAAAGTTAAAAAATGCCATAGGTCGCCAGCCATAATCGCTGTTGCAAAAATGTACAGCTTTAATCGAAAACATTCGCTTTGCAAAATAAACATCACAGAACACAGATACATTTAAATTGTTTTTTTTTTTTTATTTCTTAGTATTATCCCATTGCTGGGCAAAGGCCAGGTACATATAAATATATAGCCGCAAATTTTGCTTCGAGATTTGTAAATGGGCTATGGGTAGCAACTTGCGATCTAATATCTTATTTTTTTTATTAAAAATGGGTTTGCTCAACACAATCTGTCTCACTCAAACAATTTTACGTTCCTATGTTTGTAACAATATATAGCGCGCGCATAAAATACTCGTATAATAAAACAAAATGCTCAGCTTTGTAGACAAAACAAATGAGATCAAACCAATATAATAGATAAGATTCTATTGTTTTCATTGTGCTTACCTAATGTAAGTATGAAATTGTAAATCTAAATATTGATCTAAGCATACTGTCTTGTTTTGTTATTCATATCTAAGTCACAGAATAAGTAATAGTACTTTAGTGTAAGATTCCACTTGTCCCTTTCAGATCCATTAAACTAGTTCCCGGGGCTCGAGATTCTGGATGAGGGAGTGAAATGGGTGAAAAAATTCACGCGGGCGAAGTCGAGAGCACAGGGTGGGCACTTCATAGAAACGGGGCGTCATCATATACCTACCACTACTACAAATGAAACTACATCCATGAACACGTCAATGTGTGCCGTCTTCATAGTCATAGCGTCCCAATCCGCAAAACAACGGGGGAGAAGTGCGGGGTACGCATATAGCGGGAGAGGCAGGGAGCTTCCTTTCTGTACTGTAGTACCACAGTCTACCTATATGGTTTATACAGTCGGTCATCGAGGGCCTCTACGCGGAGCAATCGTGGGGGGTGCGGGGGCGGGAGACGGAGGGGGGCGTACCGCACGGCCATACTAATTTCATTGTTCGTCATCTTGGATCCAAAAATATTATTTTTGTAAACCTCATCCCGAAAATTGGCCAAGTGATGCCAGGCAGATGTATGTCATCTTAGCATACTGGCGCGAGGGTCACGCTATTTTCTGTCGCGGCATTCGAGTCGTACATATAAATATGTCGGCCATCTTGGATTAAAAAAAAAACAAACAACAAAAATTCAAATGGCGTCTCACAACCGCACCCGTCTCCTCTATTTTAAAATAATAATAAAAGTGCATGCACTTTTGTGACAACCCTGACACTGCTGTGTCGGATCACGCTGGCGGCGTGACCGTCATCATTAAGGCCGATGGACAACTGTATGTCTTATTAAACTGTGGTAGTACTGTGCCGAGAGTTAACTCACTTGTAATGCTCAGCGGCGTTCTCGAACTGGCCGAGGAAGATGTGCGAATTGCCGAGGTTGCTGTTAGCGCGGCGCTCGGCCGCCTTGTCCCCGAACTCCTGCGCAATCTGCAGCCGCTCGGTGTGGTAGCGGATGGCTCGCGTGAAGTCCCCCAGAAGGTAGCATGTATTGCCAAGGTTGCCACACGCCCGCCCCATGGCTTGCCGGTCCCCTAGGGTTCGCATCAGCTCCAGGTTCTCCCTGGAGTTTCAAACGTTATCATAAAGTCAAAGTTAATTGTTTTCATTTAAATAGGCTCAAAAATAGCACTTTTGAATCGTCATAAACTTAATAAACTAGATTTGTTGACGTCAAAAAATTACTTAAAGCTAAGGTTATTAGTTAAATTTTATAAAAGACTAGCTCCGCGGCTTCGCCCGCGTGAATTTCCCACGTGAACAGTGCTTTTTCCTGGGATGAAAGATATCTTTCATCCCCACACACAAGGACAGGAAGGAGGAGAAGGACATATCCTTCTCTGTACTTCTAACTATGTGTATGCGAGGTTTCAGGAAGGTTGGTTCAGTAGATAAAGCGTGAAGAGGTAACAAACAAATAAACAAACTCACTATCGCATTTATAATATTAGTTAGGATTAGGATTAATAAATTACATCAATCCTACTAATATTAAAAACGCAAAAGTTTTGATATCAGTTTGTGAGGATGTTTTGTTACTCAATCACGCAAAATGGACGGATTTCGATTAAATTTGGTATACGGCTAGAAAAATACCGGGAATAGCACCCTACTTTTTAACATGAAATTCGGGCGCAGCTAGTAAATCTGTCTTTATAAAATTGGAAGCTGCTCGATTCAATACATCAACGCAGAGACGAAACCGTTGAACGTAAAAACTTGAAATTATGCAAAGGTTCTTGATATAGCGTGAGTGAGCACAAATAATGGAATTCAAAATCCGATCTGATTTGCAGGAAATACAATTAGCCTCATAAATTATGGAATTTACAGTAAAGCTAGCTATTCGCCCGTGCTTCGGAAAGCTACAGAACAATGCGTCGCTTTCAACGCAAAATATCAGGTGCGCGCTCCAGTTATTTTACAAGGGAATTTAATTAGCGAATTCAGCCCAGCCGGTCGAAATATTTGAAAATGAACTTTATGAGTGATTTCATAAGGTTCATTTTTAAATATTTAGGAAATCAAAGTGGCCGTTTTAGACCCCCAGAAATGCGGTTTGTGGTCTGATGTCTGATTCTACAAATACAATTGTTTGAAATGTGAAATTTTATGAATTAAATTGCACTAGCATAGCCAAAAACTATATAAAATTACCTATTATCTAACATAGACTTTATACCCTTTAAATATGTTTCGACTATTTTTAAATGGGTCTGTATACATTTTTGCAAAGCTTACTTAAACGATCCACGACAGTTGTAAAATTGATTCACCTATATTGAAAGTTGAAAATATTGGACGACAGGTGTCCAATTTGTTCAACTGGTTGAACATACTGGATTGAACGATTGAGATTCACATTGAACGAACACCCAGTCCGGCAACTATATCACAATAAATGAAATGTATTAAGGTCAAGCTGTTACTCTTTGGCCTCTGATTTGCACTCCGTTTTATCAATTTAAATCTAGACTGGCCTACATGCACGGTATCCCGCAGGTCTCTGGGCAATGTTGTGGCGAAAAAAATACAAATTCTAGCTTTTACCCGCGGCTTCGCCCGCGTAAATTATACACCAAAACCTTCTTCATAACCCACCCTAAACTACCCCGCATGAAAACCCGTTCAGTAGTATTTGAGATTATCGCGAACAGTTGACAGACGCGGCAGGAGACTTAATTTTATGTATGTGGAATATATTGTTGGATGTTTTTGTTTGTTGACATGGAAAATATGCCTTTTTCACAAACTTATTATATCTAGCCTATTTCGGATATGTATTTCAATTTTAACTTTTATCTGTATGTTCCTTTTATTATGGGTTTCTGTATTTTCAGTTATATTTATGTGTAAAAATAAAGTTGTATGCAGCGTGTTTGAGTATAGCACCTAATATTACATTTATTTATTTTCAAATATAACTTATTAACTAAATAACCTTAGTCTGTAACTAATATCTGTGATATACTACTGACTGAACACTTACTCATAATAAGAAACCGCTTGCATGAGACAGTCTCTGACTTCCTGCGGGAAATGGCCCGGGTCGTTCTGCCCCACTCTCCCCAGTTGTTTGCCCTGGGCGTGGTAGACATTGCCCAGGTTGTACAGGGCTCTACCTTCACTCAGCTTGTCTCCGAGGGCCCTTGAGATCTCCAAGTGTCTCGTACAGCACTGTATCGCTTCCGAGAACTTTCCCATGACTTTCAGTGTGTTGCCCAGGTTGCCCGATGCTTTTGCTTCACCCAATTTGTCATTCATTGTTCTAGAAACAAATTTCATAAGTCTAACCTTCGACTTTGCAATTCACATTTCAATCTTGCAAACAACTTGTTATTCAAACATTCATACTGGCACAAAAACCCCATTTATTCTTACATGTCCTTTTATGTAAACAATCTTCACAGTAATTTTTGTTGAATTTTGTTGGAAATAAATCAAACATTAGTTCAAACCTAAATATTCTAATATATAACATTTATTAACCACGAAAGTAATTTCCTAAAAATTCTATTTTAATTTATATTGTTGTAAAATCATAAAAAAGACATGGTAAGATTGTTTACATAATAGGACAATTAGGAATAAACGGACTTTAGTAAAGTTATTAATTTAAATCATATTTGTCCAGAGCTCTGCTAGAATTAATCAATTAATTTTAGACAACACAATCCATTTATATTCAATTCAAATAGAATTTTCAGGATTTTTTTTGATAATAACAGTGTTTACACTAGTGAAGATTAAACAAATAAAACACATCAGAGAATACAGATAAATACAGTTTTTTTAACTAGCCTGTAGGTTTTGCGTCCCACTGCTGGGCAAAGCCTCCCCCTTTACAGTATTTAAGAAAATTATTATATACTTATTATATATTATAGTATTTAAGAAAATTATTATACACTTTGCCGGACAGTAAATGATATACAAAAGAAGTTTAATTGTTGTAAATGCTATAGCAGTTTACTGTCTAGTAACTATGTTTTGTGTTAACTATGTTAAGACAGGTTTGGAACTTTATATTACCTAGCTAATGTGAGGTCATGTTTGTGATACTGCATCGCTTTATTGTAGTCCCCGAGGTAGAAGTAAGCATTTCCGAGCTGGCTGTATATGGCGCTGAGGGTCCGCAGGTCATCAGTGCCGGCTTGGATGGCGGCCTGGAAGAAAGCCACGCCCGCGCGGCAGTCGCCCGCCTTACATAGACGCTCGCCCTCTAGGGCCAGCTCGAGGCACATGGAGCCTCCATCGCAGCTCTGTGTATAAATAAAACAATTTTAAGGGCTGAAAGTATGTGGTTGCAATGGAACATAAATATAGGCGGAAAAATGTATGGAAATCCATTCCAGTCCATGAGGAGAAAGGAGAAAAATAAATAAGAAATGTGTGAAAATTGCTACTTACTAAATTAAAAATAAAAATATTAACATTGCCATTGAAAAAAAATTTGAATATGGATTGCAAAGACAATATAATCACTACCTTATAGATTTGTATTAGTAAAAACTACCCATTATATTTATAGTTCACATAATATTTTGACTTTTCTCATATTCATACTTTAATCAATGATCATTTTATTTTCTTCATAGGTGTTGTAGGAAGCACTATGTGTAACTTAGAAGAAAGTCAGATTCCCATCTTGGTATCTGACATACTCATTGAAATCTTTCACTTTCTTCCCTCAACAAATTATCCACAAAAAAGCAGAAGATACATCTTATTATTAATCATAATTGAAAACTAAGTTATTACAACTTCATTGAAAAACTTATGCAGCTTAGCAACTGGTAGGTATCTATAAACAGACAACACAAACAAACTCAGAATTGAAAACAAGTAACTATTATAACCAAATTATACAGGAGTGTCAAAAACATTTCTCAATTTCAAACTTGCAATAGGTGGCTTGGAAACTTATTTATTAAATGAATTTAAATTATTTTATTTAAAACCACAAGAATTAAATAAATAAGTATAGAAATGTATGTTTTCTAATAGAATCAATATGCATAAAAATCACAAAATCTACAAAAATCTAGTTAAATCAGGTTTGGGTAGGCGCACTATGTGTTACATAAAATGGGTGTGTGTACTACTTAAAACTAGATGCTGTGGAATTTAGCACAAATGAAATTAGCACTTTGAATATTTATGTACAATGATAAGAAATGTTTGCTGTAGCAACCACAAAGTTGCAGATAATAGAAGACAACTTCAAATACCTAAATGATAAAATACTTATTTGCGGCTGATTTCAAGCTCTATTTTTATTCTTTGTATATTTTGAAGTCAAAATCTATGACTAACAATTAAAACTCATTTAAAATCATGGATTACTATGATATACCTAATTGGACAATGTATATATAGACTTTATAAAATCCTCAAATAAGGTACCTATCTAGTGTAAGTAAGCACTTCTTGCAACCAACATTTAATAAATATTCAAGTTATTGGACACACAAGATGTGGACAGATACATCCATGGGCATCTATCCTCAGATGGTGAGATATTTGAAGATTGTTATGGGGCTCATGTAAATCAATTTTTTGTAAGAAGTGCGATGCGATCATCATGCCCTACTGAGTCAATTGCGTGCGGATGTGGCTCTAATAGGTCGCAGTAATTTCCGTATTGGAACCCCTTTGTAATGACTCATCTATCTACTTCATGCTCAAACAGGGAGCATATAAATGAGTACGTAATCAAACCAAACCTGTCGCAGTCCTTCAATATAATTAATCTTCTATTTATTGCATAGAGACAATGCATTATTCACTTACCTGTGCGTCAGTCGAAAGATTTTCCGCGCTAGCGCTTACGGACATTGTTCACTAAAACCGGACACCGAAACGACAATAAAATCAAAACAAATAAGTCTAAGATTTCAGATTATTCTCATAGTTATAGCTTTTTCACAAAGTTTTGGTAAACTCGTAATACCGTTGGGCGTGTACAAACGTTACAAACAAAGTTGCTTGCTTGCTTGGGGGCTTGCACCGAGAAAAACGCGAGCGAGCCTGAGCGAGGGAGCGAAAGCACAAGCAAGAGACAGCAACAAACTATTTTGATTTGACTTTTGATCTTTATCTGACATTGACAAGTATTTTCAATGTTGCCATTTGCAATGTTGCCAATCAGGACGACACTCATCTCAAAAATCCAAAAATCTCTTGTAAAACCATAGATTTATTTTATTAAATACTTCAGCTGCTCACTCTAACTTTATTATAATATAAAACTTAATGTATATTTTATTTTGATAAGTCTAGAGACTGGGGTGCCACCTACCGAGCCCATAGCCACTAACGCTAGTTCGCAAGATCAAGATAGATGGCGCACAGAATAATTAGGTATCCGCAGAAATGGAATGATAACACAGGCCTACAATGGTTTTCCCTTTTCATTTCTGAGTAACGTTTTCGATAGATTTTGACACGCTGATTACGAGAAAAATAGTAAAAAAAATCCTTCACGTCAGACTTTTATCTTATTTATAGTTTTAGATTTTGTTCAAAATTGGCCGGAGAGCTCCCTTTAAAAATTGATAGAAAAATATTAAACGAGTTTTATCAAATTGCTACTGCATTAAATAAATCTATTAATATGATGAATATAATCATGATTCATAATTTGCTAATCACTTCATAATTAGTATAAGAAATATGTCTTTATTGCGCTGAAAAGGGGTGATTTTAGCCTCGTTAAGTAATGAGCGTATTAAATACAGATATAACTATATTGTTATGTACAATTTTATGTCAATTCGTAGAAGAGGGTACACGTAGTTAATTATAATTATATTATTTTTGGTATAAATACCCACACCATTTTAGAAAAATCACAGTTTCTTTGTGCACTGGACAACGCAAACTTAAAAATGTCATCACGTAATTGTTTGAATTCTCCCGATAGTTTTTGTTATATTTGTGGGAAATTTGTGACGGTAAAACAACGAGCAAGCATAACAGACTTTGTGAAGAATGTTTACTTCATGTATTTTGGACTTACCATCAGCAACCAGGACAAACCTTGGACACCTCATAAAGTTTGTACTACATGTGTTCGAGAGCTTCGCAAGTGGTCAAAAGGACAGAACATGTATTTTGGACTTACATTGTGGCCAAAATGATAACAAATTTTGGCTTGATGGGCTGTTCTATGACCATTAAGCTTCACTTCCTGAATTCGCACATTGACTATTTTCCGGAAAATTTAGGAGCCGTTAGCGAAGAACAGGGTGAAAGATTTCATCAGGACTTGAAGGACATGGAAAAGAGGTATCAGGGAAGATGGAATCCTAATATGTTAGCGGACTACTGTTGGCTTTTGAAGCGAGATGAGCCAAACCGGAAATTTAAGAGAAAAATCACAAAACAGAAGCTTCGGAGAAAAAAGAACAAGGTTTCACAAGGATGATTAACGTGTTTACGAATTAAGCAACTTATTAATTAATTTATATTGTACAAAAATTTATTATCATAACTAAGTATTTTTTAATAAATATTTTTTTATTGTAAAAAAATGTATTTTATTGCAATTTTGGTTCATGGTCAATAACTAAAAATCTGGACGTGATGAAGAAAAACTGATTACATATTTGTAATCAGCGTATCAAACTTAGTCAATATCAGTTATTAAACTGAAAAGGGGAATTCATGACCTAAAATTTGTAGGCCTGTGTAATCACCCTTAGTTTTAAAATGTAGTGATTATATAGGTACTCTTTGCTTAGTTGGAGCTGAGCTGAGCCCACAGTTTGGATTCATGTCACATGATCCCCTCTTAGGTCAAAAATATCCATGAATGTCAAAATACCATACAATTTATATTGAATTTAAATATTCTTCTGATTGCAGGCTGTGTGGCATAGTATTCTCCTATACATTCCAATTAATAAATTTTGACTGAAGGGAATCTAAAGAGCACAATGAAATCTAGAGACCCCAATGAATGGCCCGGTACCTATAATTTATCATGTTTTAAAACCTAAAACTCAGATTCCAAAAAAGGTCAGGAAGTTTGTCAAAGACGTGGCAAGAAACATTTAAGACCAGAAGAGACCCAAGAAGGGAGGGTACCACCATAGACACTACCTCAAGACGGTACCTGGGACCTTGTAATATTAGTAGAGAGGGATATAAAGTCGCCATTATTGGATTAGTATACAGGTAGGTATGACAAGTTCAATGCGTTACTAAAGCAATAAACAAGTAAATTTTTCTTTGAGAAAAGTTAGTACCTACATACCTATATAATTAGGTAGGTATGGTATTAGTGACTTCATACGAATCAGAGCAGCAAAATATGGTAGGTAGATACTTCAAAAAGATACCTACTCCATCCCCCTGGGTGCTGGGTACGGTGGCGGGGCGGGGAGAGTCGGGGGTGTCATTGCCGGGGGGCTCGCTCGTTAACTATGCAAATACCCCGCGCGGCGGCGGAAATCTGATCATCCCTGCTTCTGATAGTCCTGCGATCGCGGGTCTGAGTTACTGTTGGCCGTGTTGTTAGGTTCTTAGGTACCTACCTTTTTACACAAGTATATACGGTATATACACTAACTACTTGAGTATACCTATATGCAAAACACTTCTTCCTTACCGGCTCTCCGAACTTTACGGCCTGTGCAGACGAAGGACTTTTCTCATGCACGTACTTTTAGGTAGAAAGAAAATCACGAATTTACGCGAAAGAGAAAGTTCATCCAAATCATCCAAATTGATCGCTTACTCGTGCATCGCATAGAATACCTGTAAATTATCTACGACGAGATCTAGTGCACTCAATAAGAAGACAATTTATGTTCCGAAACTGGGGGAACTGTCAAAAAGCGAGAGCAGAGCACTTCGAGCTCGCGTTCGGGTGCAAAATGTTTACGTAAACGTCAAAAGTTGTTGATGGCTGGTCTGCGCTGACTACCTGGCTGCCCATGATATCCTCTCTAGTAAGTAAGCCAGGGAATTGGAAGCAGATCTACTTGATATATATGTAGATACCAAACCGTATAACAGAAACGGGTTGTTAAAGTGATGCGATCTTATTATATACAGGGTTACTTGTAAAACATCAATAACCAAAAATAAAAGTATATATATATATCAATAACCTCTCTAGGGGTGAAAGTACTCATGAATATGAGCAACTTTTTGTATGGAACCGACTCTGAAATCTCAAAAAAAAAAATCAGCTGTTCCATACATTTTGGCCGAGTAGGTATTGTAAAATGTATGGAACAGCTTTTTTTTTTTGAGATTTCAGAGTCTTTCCCATACAAAAAGTTGCTCATATTCATGAGTACTTACTTTCACCCCTAGAGAGGTTATTGATGTTTTACAAGTAACCCTGTATAGGGCAAGAGCAAGAGTAATTCTAGTTCCTATTTTCAAAGCCCATTATCACGCTTTTACACTTCATACAAATACTAGAGTGAAGTTTGTGAGTTTGTTTCTACTATTGTTGAACATTTGAAATGATCCTGTATTTCATGAATTCTTATGTGATAAAATCGTAAAATAGTTACAGATAGAGGCGCGCATTTTTTTTTTACAGCGTATACTTAGTTTGGAATGCTCGCTAGCTTGCTCATTCGTGAAATAAGGAATCCTATTGTATGAAACTGCCACGACATATCTACATGAAAGATATACCTATATACCTTCCTATTCAGCTATCGGAAATGGAAGGAAACAATCAGAAATGTATTTTGTATGCAAGCAGCGCGCGGTGATTCGATACTTCCATATGAAGCTATGAAGCCCATATTGAACCAACACAATGACGCAATGGACGTGCCCACTTATTTATTTAACTTACAAAAAAACCTCGCAAGTACTCCAAACCTTTGCTTTGCTCGATTACCGAAATCAAAATTGACAGATATCGATACTACGTAGTTGTTTTGTTGAATCGAACTATTATACAATTGGATTTGTTGGCAAACGAATATAGCCCGTAATACTGTAATTTGAAGGGTTATAATGTGTATTTGAGGTGGTTTGACGAGGAGTGACTTGCAGAGGCGCGGTGGTCTTCACAACAATCGCCGACCACTATATATGATTCACGTTACAGACTCTAAAATGTACACAGAGATAACGTCTGCTATGAGATTTTTAAAAACTCCATAGGATTTAGTTAGATAAGGGCTGCTGTTTCAGTGGATGAAATTTTTTTTTTTTATTTGAGCGGAGCATGGGCTTGCGATAGTATATAAATAAGTAAAATGGTGCGCGCGCTATTCAAAATGAAATCATCTCTACATAGATGGTCTATGTCTCTACAGCGGAGATGTTAGAAAAATGTATTAGGCATTAATATGGTTAACTAGCTTTTGCCCGAGGCTTCGCCTGCGTGAGTTTTCCACGGGAACAGTGCCTTTTCCCGGGATGAAAGGTACCCTATGTCGTTTTCAGTACTTCTAACCTGGACCAATCTTTATGTAAATTTCAGAAAGATTGGTCCAGTAGATGAAGAGGCAACCAGGATTGAAAAACAAACAAATAAACAAACTCACTTTTGTATTTATAATATTAATTAGGATACTTAGTATTATGATAGTTAAATAAATTGTATTTTATGAATTATCTCGCGTGCTCTGCGTGAAGTTGCTCTGTGCACAGGTTATGAAAAGGCTGGTATCGGCGCAGAGACGATGATATATGAAGAGGCTGACGCGGGTGATGCCCGTCAATATCTGTTAGTGGGTCGAGTCGTGAACTGAGCCCCACACAGGCTCGCAGGACTAAGCCGTTGTGAAATCGCAAAGGATAACTAAGTATTGCAACAGAAATCGAAAAAAGATCATAATGATATAGATATATTCCAGTGTTCGTTGGAGAAATATACATTTTCATAGGCAAGGCATTATTATGTGTCATCATCATCAAATTTAAGAGCGAGGCTCTTAATTTTATACATACATATTATCACGCCTTTATACGTATGTGTACCAAAAGATGTTTTTAATGTTTTTTCAGCTTTAGATGTTGAATAAATTTAAGCCTGTAATGACACGCTGTATAATATGAAGTAAAAAAAACAGAATTAATAAATAATTCTGATTTCTATGGTCACTATAATTTTAAACTTTTCTTTACCTACGAGAATACCTATAGCTCTACATTTTTCAGGGCCTTACTGCTAACTCTTATGACTCTGATTATGGAAAATGTCTGAAGAAAAATTAATAGAAAATACACAATCAGTGACCTAAGTACATATTTTCGACGAAGATCGGTAATGAAATGAACTAAAACGTACTCTACATAAGTACGCAGAACGATAGTTATTTAAAAAGTCATTATTTATTGCCGATTGCGTTGATATAAGGTTCTATCTTTTCTTGAAGTACTTTTACCTACCCCACTCCACAATTATAACCTTTTCAAGTCGGTAGATATCGTTCTCGTTCCATTGCTAGCCGATTAATCTCTACTAAGACCCCATCCTCCCACAATAGACGTCATAAGCTGATTAGTTATCAATTATAGGGTGTCCACATTGCACAATTGGACGCGTGCCTACTCTGATCAGGCGCGTGGCCGCAATCAAATGTTGTCACAATACGCCGATAGCTTCCTTCCTGGCGACTCGACTATATTTAAATGAATTACGACCCCCTTAATTACTAGTGTACACTTTTCTCTCTGCGGGGGACTAAAATTTTCACAGCAAGGCGAGGGACAAGTTTCGAAGTAAATTATATTTACGTAGCTGTTGTCTGTGGCTCCCACCGCAGCTAAATCCAGTGTGTTTTTCATACACAAACTTTCGAAAATTAAGTAGCTAAAGCGTCTTACTTTTTTCAATATATTCCATTTTTTTTTAGAACTGCTGCGTATCAAGATATAATGAATTTACGCAGCACACAAATATTATTATAGCATATTATTAGCGTATATTATTTATTAGCATTTGTTGTCTAGCTTTTTTTAACAAATTGTAACAAAAATTATACAGTATTATTTTAATGTTATGCAACTATGTACGTACATGTAAATCCAATCCAAGGGCGTATAACAAATATTTAACATGTTGTAGCAAAACATCAAGTACCTATAATTAATATCGTGTCATTCATAGTTGTTTTATATTAAGTAGAGTTTTCAATTGGAATGGTAAACTTACCATCAATTCACTTGTACATTTTGTTATTGTCTCCACAGATTGTGACAATGCGAACATTAGGAATGCAAATACTCGTATCTACATAAATAGGATCAGATCAGGTGCAGCTTCACTTCAAAGAGTTTCAGTAGGATTTGCCATTTTCCCCGCTCGGCCCGCATGGCGTTGTTTGCCAAACTAGACGGGGACGGGATGCCCCTATCCTTGTCTCACGCTTCAGGTGTTCCAGCTTTTACAACAGAATTTTTCATTCAAAAAGTTCAAATGTTTGCCATTCTAATATGAAACAATTGTGGAAAAAGATCAAAAGGTAACGCCGCTGTTCAATGATATTAAAATAGAAAAATAATAGTAATTAAATGAAGAAGAAATTCCGAAAACTCCCAGGTAGTCATTTTGGATGTTCTGGTTTCTTTAACACGACGAAGATTTTTTAAATTATTTTTATATTTATTTCTGTCCAGTAACTACTCGTAAACCGGCACGATTCTCTTTCGCTTGGCAACGCAGCGGGGCTGTGAGCGGTGATTACACATTCCCTAATTCGATAAATAGGGCCTTTCCACATCTCCCGACCCTCCGCCACAAGAAGCTTCAAACAAATTGGGCTTTGGCAATGTCAAGAATGATAATTCTTACTAATTACTTACTAATTACTATACGTACTTAAGAATAATTAATTTGCTTGTTGCGTTTTACTCCGAATTATCTATATCGATTTCTATCTTCTTCTTCTTAGCGTGTAGACTCGGTGGGTCAAATTTGTGATGACCAATATGACGCCACAGATACAGCATTATCTGTTGCGTCATATAGGTATATCGATTTCTATGATACCAGCAAACAACAAAAGCAAACAAATGTTATCTCAGTAAATAAGTAGTATTAGAGTCTAATAACTTCATAAATATAATACCAGCAATATTCTCTTTGAACCAACTATTTATTTTATTATGATAAAAGCTCGACAGTAGCTCTAATAATTGTAAAGCGGCGGCAATGATTTTATAGGCCCGGAGCTTGCGAACTTGCCCTGGAATTTCTAAGTTATTTACTTATTTAGAGCCCATCATAAGTGCCATAACTTTTTATAGCAGAATAAGGAAGTCATGGAAGATATTTATAAGAGTTTTATAATTTAACTTAGGTACGCAATTAATGACACTGATAATATGATATTGCGTAGTAAGTATATATTGTACCTTAAGGTCAATGTTTAGTTGTATGGTCACCAACATGAATATAAACTCTACTGTAGGCTACACAACTGAAAAAAGACATGAAGATTTTATATTTTCCGCTGGACAGAGCAAACATTATTTTTTCTGATTGCGAGTTTTTTAGGGTTCCGTAGTCGGACAAGGAACCCTTATAAGATCGTTCAGTCCGTCCGTCCGTCGTAGTCTGTCACAGCACAATATCTTCTACGTTTATGGACTGATTTGCATATAACTTGGTTCGAGGATACTTTACATATAGATCTCATTTTTAAAAATACAAAAGATTAAAATTACCCCTTTTTAAGGGTACATGTAAAGGGGTACATGTAAAAATATTTTTTTTGAGTGCACCTCCTTGTGTGGGGTATCGTTGAAAAGGACTAGAAAAATAAGGTAGGGTTTCCATACAACATTTTTTTATCAGCTTTATTACCATTTGCGAGATATAGCACGCCAAAGTCGTTTACACGGTGAACCAAGACTTTAGAAATTACAGGGGGGGGGGAGGGGGCTGTAAATTATAAAGTCTTGGACCTATAAACTTCAAATCACTCACGTAAAGAAAAAGAAACAGGCGTGAAAACTCTTATTTAAAATTGTTTCGGGTATCCTGTGATGAATACTTTTGAAATCCTAACTAATATTATAAAAGCGAAAGTGGGTTTGTTTGTTTGTTGGTTTGTTACCTCTTCACGCTTCATGTACTGAACCAATCTTCCTGAAATTTTGCATACACATATAGTTAGAAGTACGGAGAAGGACATAGGGTACCTTTCATCCCGGGAAAAAGCAATGTTCCCGTGAGAAATTCATGCGGGCGAAGCCGCGGGCGAAAGCTATATATACTTTTTTCTTGCAAGAAATGCAAAACAGCGCGGTGCCAAAAATAACTACGGAACCCTACTTTATGCGTGGTCCGACACGCACTTGGCCGGTTTTTTTTATTTTAAGGCCTTGTAGTTGTGTAGTGTGGGTTGCCTCCCCCCCTTCTACGGCGGGTCCGCGCACGCGCCGCCGCGCCACGCTTCGTTACCAATAAGCATGATTTAGCTCGATCGCGATCTGACACCGCGAGCGCGATTTATCCCTGCGTCTTCGCGACGCCCGCGCACCTCACTACCACGATTTAAGATCAAGCTCCGATTTTAGGAATATTTAAGCTGTCAGTGATTTACAGGAGATAGCGCAACGCAAAACTGTTTTTCAATTACCTTACATTGTGACAACGGTCGAAGATAACCGGTCCAGCAGAACTAAAGCGATTTTAATAAACCGTCGGGCAGTAAATCAAAATTTGATTATGAGAATGCAGCAAAAAGTGCAACGGGTTTGTTCATCTCGGCGGATTTCGCAGACGCCCATAACTCAGCTGCGCGGGCGTTGATAACAGCTTAAAATGTTGTCCATTGCGGGAGAAAAAACCCCTTGTATTATAACTAATTTATTAGTTGCACATATACTAAATATAGAAGTCCTACAATGGAGCGGTGTGGTGATGCGTCCGTAAGTGCTGCCGCCCGAAAAAACGGTTTTCATATAAGATACTGAAGTTGTAGAGACAGAAAATGCAACACCAAATTCAATAGAAATGCTAAGAAGTGATGCTTTCATTTTTAATAATTTAAAGTCAATTATGAAATGTAATAAGTATACCAATAATGGTTACAACTCAAGCAATATTTGGCGTCTCCTTTTAAATATTTAAGTGTATATCGTCCTGACGTAATGAAACAGACAAGTACATTTTGTCAATATTTTCTCATTCTCATTATCCGTTCACAATTTCCAGAAAAATCGTCAAGTATACGTACAACCGAACATTGAATTATCTTTTTGAAGTCCTTAAAAAATATATCCTGGCAACATTACTACAGGTTTTTATAATTAGCCATCAGCAATTAGTTAACAGTTTGTTTTCGCGCTGATGGCATGTCAAGTCTTTCTCTGCTATCTGTACTTTGTGGACAAACAGCAATAAATACAGGCGTCCATATTTCTGTCGGCGCGAGCGGCGGTTATTAACGACTGCGAGGGAATAAATCGCGCGGTGTGTAAACACCCTGCCCAGGCGCAGCCCTCGAAGCCTCAAGCCACGAAATATTCGGAGAACATATTTTTTCTTCTGCCTTTTCCATTTCGTTCATAATGAGCGACACGACGACGTGTCACTTACAAACAATCATCAGCGTAGGATTACTCATGGTTTCTGTCATCTCATTAATTTCACAGATTATTTATTTTTCGGGCTGCATCAGAAGCATTTTAAGTAGAGCTGATAGGCACGAGCGTTTAAGAAAAAAATTGTAGAATGCAATTGGAAAATTAATGCAATTGTAAAAATTATATTAATTTGGAATTGCGCAGATTGTAAAAGTCAATCGATGGAAAGTACTTTCAACTGGGGACTCCTCCACTCATTGTCACTATACCTAAATCTCCATTCCATCAGAGAGCCCACTATTCAGCTAAGCGTGGCCTTCGAGTCTCACGACTCTTGGCTCTGTCTACCCCGTAAGGGATAAAGACGTGATTCTATGTATGTATGCAAGTGGTCATTTGCGTATTAGAATTCTAATCAATTAAAAAACTGATCACATGCGTAAAAGTTAATTTAGGTTTGTGGTAGGCCTCGCATGACGGTAATTCTGATAACGTTTAGTTATTATTGAGTCTCAATTATTTTTTTTAAATATTAGTAACAAAAACTGTGTGAAAAGACTTAAAAATCATCAACATCAACATGTTAGCAAAATTGATCCAGTTCTGTGGTATTCTTCTATACCTATCTATATCCAATTTACATGCATTTCAATTTTCAGCTCAATTGGACACTGAGATGCGGGTCGTATTATCTTGCTAGGTTTAATTAAAGATATACAGTAAAATAAAAGATTGTAAAATAAGTAAAGTTCTTATGTGCCATTGGTGCCACCAATAGTATAGGTAGGTGCCATGAGTTCCGAGTCCCGATCAATACTAAAGATCTAACAATTCATCAAATGAATAAAAGGGTCGGATTTTGGCAACATTGGCAGCAGTAACATGAATTATTTAGCCAAAAAGGATTACAGAATTGGCTTATGGACGAATGAACGACAATTGTTTAGTTTCGACGGGTCTATCTGACGAGCTCGTCGGTGGCTGGGCTCATTACTGCCTCTGTTATTCAAATTTATTCACTTTAACCGCACCCGGGGGAGGCAATGGTACAATTTATTTATTGGAACACGCCTGCCTACTGTTATAGATTCATCCCGAATTCATTATTTGTGAAGGTAGATTGTGTTATTGTTTAATAGAACAACGAAAAGCTGGGCCCAAAAAAAAAAATAGATTAAAACATAATAGGATCTAAGGACTGTGTCGGATCCTAGTAAATGGATGGATTACATTTAAAAGTATTTTTTTTTTTAATTTGCCAGTAAAATCAAAATATTACTTAAATTAAAAAAAAGTTAATTCACTCGTTAGTGATGATTTTCGACAGTCAGTGATTTAGATTTATCTTCCTAATTTCATTTTCAGATTTCGTGAGTTGCCAGCGACTCCTACAGAGACTAATTACGTTTTAAGCGAGTGAGCAATCCCCAGTAATGAGATTACTCAGCAAGGAGCCGAACTGGCAGTCGAATTCGGCGCTCGTCTTGTACCGTAACGAACTGTTTGCGACCCGTGGGGACAGGTAATCTAATCTATTCCTCCTTTTCCCCTCCTCTACAGCCATAGCCTAAAATACATCAGTACATTGTATGCAGGTGTATTTTATTTACCAGTTAATTTTCGCCATAGGTTTGGATGATGAAGTTAAATGTCGAGATCATTATATTAGAAGCACTCATAACCGGGCGAGGCGGGCATGAATAAAAAAAAGTGATGTGAGATAGAGAGAGATGTGGTGAGTAAGAGAGATCTGTGAGGATCGTCGCAAGTGGAAATCTCTACCCCGCGGGAAACAGGAGTAATCTATACATAAAATAAAACTTTAAGATAAAAATTTTGTATTTTCAACCGACTTCCCAAAAAAGGAGGAGGTTATATGTTTCGATGTATGTTATGTATGTTTTATTTATATATGGTCGCCGATTTCTCCGCCTACTGTGGACTGATTTCCGAAATTATTTTTTTTTTCGAAAGGGTCTATTCCCAAGTTGGTCCCATTTCAACCACTTCAGAATCTGGTCGGTAATTTTAAAGATACCTAACAAAATATTAAAATACAAACATTGGATTATAGAGCAAAAGCCCGGGACAGAATGCCCTTCGTTATTTTATGAAAACTCAAGATTCTCTTTGCATGTCCCCAACACACAGAAATAGCGATTATCGACTATAAAATGTGCATCATGATTACTTAATCAGATTGTAGCAATAATATTTAAAGTGGTAGCTCAATTTCCTCAAAGTTTTTTTAAGATTTCATTCCGAATAATACTAGAAATCATGCCATCCATTGCCAAGCAATTTATGCAGATATAAACCCCTGCCAGACATTGTAACTTTACTAAATTATAGTTATATTTGTTTTATTATAAAAACTAAATTTAATGTTACTTTGAGAGGTCCCCAAGGGTGCTTTTTATACCTATAAAAATCACTTTTGCTATCCATATTACCTGCATAAGCAATTAAGACCCAAATTTCATGCCTAGTCGCTAATCTTTTTTATCCGTATATCCCACACAGAGAAACATTCAGCATTTGTAAAATAAGAAAAGTTTGGTCGTCGCGGGCTCTTGGTCTATTTATATGCCAAAAATTCCGTGGAATTCCGACATATTTTGACATTTCAAATCAAACTGACATAAAAAGGTTCGATTTCTTAATTTTCGGCCAGTGAAAAAATAAGTTTAAGTTTTCATGACAACATGAAAATAAGTATAATTATAGGTGTTATAGATGCACTAAAAATGATAAAATAAATTTATTTTCCAAAAAAAAATGAACCGACTTCCATTATAAAACTGAAAATCATGAAATAACTTAATAGGCAGATTAATCAAAAAGAAAAATGTATTGGCATGCTACGAGTACCTACTGAACGAGGTGTAGTCGGTGCCAAATTAGCTAAAGAATCATGTAGTTTATAAAAAATGCTTATTTAAACAACTCTCTCTCAGCCTAAAGACGTCCACTGCTGGACAAAGGCCTCCCCCAAGGATTTTATCCATGGGGGGTATTGCCGTAATCGCCACGCTTGGCAGGCGGGTTGGCGATCGCAGTGTGTTGGCATAGTACGCGGAAAGATGCGGCTGCCCATCCTCCGGTGTTTTAAATCCCTTAGTCGCCTCTTACGTCACCCACGGGAAGAGATGGGTTAGTGCTATTCTAGGGCCACACCACAGGCCAAACTAAACAACTACCTACTTAATATCCTTACTCCTGCACTTGGCACCGACTTCACATCGTGCTAATACATTTTTCTTTTTGATTAATCTGCCTATTAAGTTATTTCATGATTTTCAGTTTAATAATGGAAGTCGGTTCATTTTTTTTTTGGAAATTTTTTTTATTGACTGAATGGATAGAGGGACACTTGAAAAGAATAATAGAATATATATATATTTTTTAATTTTTTGTTTGTATGTATGTACGAGTTTCACGCAAAAACTACTGGACGGATTTGAATGAAACTTTTTTTTGTTGTATAGCTATTAAGCCTGGGCAACATATAGGCTATAATAGATTTTGAAAACTGGAACACCTGATGAACCTTAACAGAACACCTAAACTATAAGAGATATGGAAATGGTACCTTTGCAAAGGTTTATTAATCTGACGAGCATTTTCTGTTGACGTATAAAATCTGATGAAGAATTCCAAGAGACCAGCTACACCATTACGTACATGAAAATGGCGCCTTAACAGAATTCGTTCAACCTGATGAGCATTTTCTGCTGACGTATTAGAAATGGGGCCTTAGCAAAAGTCGTTCAATCTAATGAGCATTTTCTACTAATGTATAAATAGATAGGACAAAGAGGGACTCAGGATGGGAGTACACGGGAAATTGTAGATAACGAGCAGACGAAGATCGTTTATTTAATGAAATATAACTTTTGATTCATTTTAACACCGCGACTGTACTACGAGTACCTAATATATTCCCGCGGGACACGGGATAACCTAATGGCTGAAATTTTGAGTACTGGAGTTTAGGTTACTACAGTTTGGAACACAAAAAGATTTTTCATCTAAGCGAAACTCACGCGGGCGAAGCCGTGGGCAACAGCTAGTAATATAATATATCAATGTCTTAATATCATCGTTGCTTGACTCACTCCATAACACCTTTTTACCATCGGAGTTTTAATTTCCATCGCTTCTAGAGCCAGCAACTTTTTCCACGTTGTCTTACAAGTACATCAACACCATGGAAGTAGTAAGTACTTTGTACAACGGTACTTATTACTTCCATGATCAACACATACAAGTTATCTTACTGTTTACCATATACTATGTGTGCTGGGTGTTTCCCACCCCGCGTCCGCCGAAACTGTAGCATTTTTCCTGCTGTTTATTCCAGTATCAGAGACGCGTGGACGTGATCCGCGTCCGAGCTACGTGGCCAGAATAACCGACCACACAACATACAACCGAATTCGATTGCCCAAGTTTTATGTTTCTCCTCGAATCAAAATCAATTGCAGCTTCGCGGTTCTGAATTATCTGTATAGCATCCTACTAATCATATTTCATAGGTATAGGTTATTTCACTAATCAAGGAAAATTGAATTTTATTTTTATGAATTCTGTGGTAATTATATACGTACCATAGAGTTAGCAAAAAAAAAAAATTTATTTTATTATTTTATTTTATTTAAAAGAATGATTTTTTTTTCTATTTCTGTGTCTATGATACGTACTAATACGAAAGTTTCTTTTGGTCAGTACCATGGAAGTAGTAAGTAAAGTACTTACTACTTCCATGGTCAGTACATCTTCTTTCACGCCACACACACATACATAGCTCCCTACATAACGTGTGGATAAACATATCAGAATAAACAATCAAATAATACAAACAAAATTAAAATTCATAGTAAATACGACAAATACAACTAGGTACTTATAACATTATTATCTTGAAGGCTCGACATGACAAGTGTAAAAGTTAAGTACATCGAGATATTATGATGAAGAAGATATTTTTTTTGTGACTATGAGTTAAATACCAAATTCTAATTATTTATGAGCCAAGATCAAGGGTCTTGCGGTTCTTTGTAACATTTACTCTTTGAGCTAATAGGGAGTATGAGAGAGCTCGCAGAGCAAATCGCAAATCCTTTTATGAAAGCGATGTTTACAATGCTAAGGCACGCCCGCCTAAAGCTAACATTATTCTATTGCAAGATCTGTTTTACTGAGATATTATCTTTAAATCGAACGCAATAGGGTTGGAAATAACTTCAAATGTGTATAACCACTTCTATTCTATTGCACAAGTGATATTACAGTTTTGCGATTCTTTTTTCTTTATTGCAATAGGGTTAAGGTTTAAAATTATGGAGGTAGCTTCATAGAAGTGTGTAACATAGTGCGGTGAAGTGTGACATGTCGCGTGTGCGCAGTGGTCCCACGCGAGTTATTCGTTAATTTTTTTATATCATTAAGTGCTGGCCGGCGATTCTCTGTGTTCATTTTCTGTGAATAACCACGGAAAATGTACTGATTCGAAAATTATAGGACGGCGGCGGCGTGTGTACTTATCATAGATATAGAAAAAAAATTCTTTAATAGACACATAAACTTGATTCAAATTCAAAATTCAAAAATTCTTTATTCTTTAAACTTAATGCATAATACATAGGTTGCAGGGGCTCACCAATTAAGTTTTATAAAACCTTTGTCTGGTGAGTCCCGCTCTTTCGTAACATGACATATCATAGTAAAGAATAAAAACTAAATAAATGCATAACAAAAGTACAAGTAATTTAGAAAGTTTTAATCTTAACTTGATTGTCTAATGAAGCCCAAAAACGTTCATAATAATGTGTTCCAAATTTATTTTTTTTACGTTTCCTTCTTTCCTGCCTGTCCTTTACCAACATAGGGAAAAACCATATCTGACATCTCGTTTTCTCAGCTGTGAGTGTCTCTAAGTAAAATAAAAAAAAATATTCTAGCTTTACTTATGAATTGATGTGATAATATGTTGTGATAAAGGAAAATCAGCAAGTGAAAATGGTAGTTTTTCTTTTACTTTGATCAGCAATTGGTTTTCATTTGTATTCTATTTCTAACTTCGAGCAACAAGGACTTCCGCGCGCGGCCCACAAAGTCCGTGTTGCTCTATGATTACATCTTAGTTATTTAAAGGACCCTTTACGAAATTTAGTACTTAAACGAAAAATTAAGTTTACGCAAGTGAAACCACGAGCTATTAAGTTTTATAACTAACCATACAAGACACAAATACTGGAAACAAGATGTAAATAAGGTCCTACATCCCATAGATTAATTTAAACTGATGTAGAAAAGAAATATTTCAAATAGAATCAGCAGTGGGTCGTAGTCGTAGGTCTCGTAGTGCCGTAGGCTCGTAGCACGTCTACGAAACATTTTTTGTAAGGAAAGACATAAACTGATGATCTTTTTTCTTCGTTTACATACAAATGGTAGGTTTATTACATTAAAAGTACTATTTTTGTGTGTGTTTATGATATACTAGCTGTCGCCCGCGGCTTCGCCCGCGTGAGTTTCGCTTAGATGAAAAATCTCTCTTGGAGCTTTTCATCAGATGTTCCAGATCTTCAATTTTTATACGTCAGCAGAAAATGCTCATCAGGTTGAACGATTTTTGCTAAGGCGCCATTTCCATATTACTTATAGTTTAGCTGTTCCGTTATGGTTCTTCATCAGGTGTTCCAGTTTTCAAAATGAATTATAGCCTATATGTTGCCCAGGCTTAATAGCTATACAACAAAAAAAGTTTCATTCAAATCCGTCCAGTAGTTTTTGCGTGAAACGCGTACATACATACAGACAGACAGACAGACAAGAAATTCCAAAAAAAATTTTTTGCTTTCTATTGTTCTTTTTAGGTCTCCCTCTATCCATTTCAGTCAAAAATATTAAATGTACAGACAAAATATTTTTACTGTTTTATTATATGTATAGATCAGCTAGTGTGAAGAATGGAAATGGAGAAGGCATAAAATCTTTCAAGACAGTCGTTGCGACTGAACGAAAGAAAATAAATTTGTTTCACTTAACTCTACACAATGATACTGGCAAGAACATAATTCTTATGCGAAAGTCTGTCTGTCTATTTGTCTGTCTATTATGCTTTCACGGCTAAACCGCTGGACCGATTTTGATGAAACTTGGTATGGATATAGTTGAAGACACTGGGTCAAAAATAGGCGGCATTTTTTTTCTTAAATCGACCTCTAAGGAGCTGATATGGGGTCAAGGTTTGTATGTAAAAACATAAGGGCGGGCGGAGCTGCGCAAGCAGTTAGTTATCTTATTAACAGAAAAATTATAGAGATTTCGAAAATTGTTACTTAGAATATTTGTATTATCATACATATAATAATTGGCTTTGTTAGCATTATTCCTTGATCAGTTATATTTGTTCAAAATGCAGCACAGCAAATACTGCAAGCGGCAACGCTATGAAATCACCGCGCGCGTTTATTGACACTGTTTGTTTGTATGTCTGTTTATTGTTCGGATTACAGCTTCGTTTGTGCATTTGTTTTGCGACGAAATTGTATTGTTTCGTCCCGGACTGACATGCTGTTACAACTTTGGTTATGTATGTGTAATGAAATAAAGTAGCAGAGTTTGTACAAGCCAAAATATTTGATTTGGGTGATATTTTGATATAAATGAACTACCTATTTTCAGTAATCGAAAGGGTTAAAACTATTTAGGTGGGTACCATGTAACTCTTATCTGTAAAACAATTATTTCTTTAATACAGAGTTAATAAGTTCTTCAATAAGTAGGAATTGTGGATTTTTGCATTTGATAGCCTTTTTTTTTGTTTTTGGAAATATGTGTTTTTTTCAGGTGTTAATGTGTTTATTAAAAGTTTAGAGACATAATTTTTTCAGTGGGACAGACATTGATTTAAATTACTCACTGTATTTTTATGTGGTTTTCAATATAATTTAGGGTTAAAAGTATTTAGTAAATCGCCTAATAAGTAGCATAAATCCATAAAGTTAATCGACAGTTAACTCTAAATCAGTTCATGCATCATAACTCTAATTCAGTGCATAAATCAGTTCAGATATTCGTTGGGTTTTCTTTTAATTAAAAAAAATCTCATTAGATTTAAAAAAAAAGGAATTGCTGACTCGCAAACCGCAGTGACCACGACATTTGGCGCGTCAAATTGCTCCGTTTCACTCGTCCTTTGTGCGCCTTAAGACCATTAGGACAACAAGATTACACGGGAGGCGCGCGCGCAGCCGACCGGGCAATGCGATTAGAACACCCCGCATCACCCCTCCCGACACACACAACCCCAGTTTTTTATTTCTAACTGGATTTCATCCCGGCTCGGGGTGAATAAAAATGCTAGCGACGATATGCTTCCAAATTTGCTGGTTTTGTTCTACAGCGATATTCTTTTTACTTATATGCACTATTTTTTCTTACCTACTGAAAAGTTATTTACTTTAGTTTGGAGTATAAGTTTTTTTTTTATTTAATAATTTATGTTTACACACAATAATTATAATTACACGGAGTAAATATAATTTTAGTTTAATTTTTAATTAAGTTTAGTTTAATTTAGTTATAACATTATAAAATATATTATTTCTTAAATTTGAGAGATTTCTTCTTGTTTGATCAAATTACTATATCCTACAGATTGTCTCATTCAAATTAATGAAACTTTGATTAATTTAAAATAAACAAATGATTCGTTGTCGCCTAATTGTTCGTGTTAAATTAATTACTAGTTAGTTAGTAATGAGATTCCTATAAGTAAAATGTGTTCCTTAAGTTCGTTCTCGATTATTCTCACCGATCGTTTCTTATAAGCTTCACTATCATAACCAATTTCATTTTCAAATAGAGTTTCACCAACATACATGCTAAGCCGTAAATGAGGCTTGATCTGACGAATTGTCAGCCTTTATTAAGCAAAGCGGTGGCGACAACAACTGGCGAGCGATATAAGTAGTTGGAGAAATAAAGGGGAGTCTTTTGCCCAGCAATGGGGCCTAGTAGCAAAAATGCAGCATGTTTAAAACAAAACTCATTGCTTTAGTGTTACAACAAAGTGTGGCAGCAGAGCGATCGTCAAACATTGGGGTGGAGTAAAGTGATCAGCTTGCTCCCGTGGGACTTGTTAGAGTCTTTGGTGTAACTGCTATTTGTCGCCAAATTGTTCGTGTTATTGTTTCTAATATAGTCCCTTGGGAGTGCCGATCGCATGGCCGACTTGTTTGCAGACCAGTCGCCGCCCCAGTTAGGTCTCACTATTACATTATGATGTTTGATTAATTGATTGTTGTTTTTATTCGTTAAACATATGTTGTCGTCATGTTAAATTATTACTGTTTATACTTTTGTAGTGTAGTATAAAATTACATTACCAAGGATATTTTGTGACTAAGATTTGGGGAAATCTTACATTGGGAAACAACTATGAATTCAACTTATTGGTATATTTAATTAGGTGGCAAGTATCATTGCATAAATTTGCATCGGTTTTCATTTGAACTAATGAAATAACAGTCAGATATCTCTGTACGCGCATGAATATTGCTGAATATAAGATTTTATTTACCCACACACCAACATGCAGAGACTACGGATTACGATTTGAAATCTTCGAATTTTTTTTCATAAACCGACATTAAAAACTACGCCGGGTGAGAACAAGCTAGCCTTGCAAAACTGGTAATAAAATGAAGCTGACACCGGGCCTTCGCGCCTCCCGCAGCCCTAAACGTCGTTAATGGCCCCGCGGAGCCCCATTGTCCCCGGCCCATTCACACCACATCCTATGTCCACCAGATATGACACTTTATTAAAACCCACTTATTCTACTGTTCCGCTCCATTGTTGTGCCTTTTGACTTTTGTCAGCTATTTCAATGTCAGTTTGCCTTCCGTGTTTTTCATGTTTGTGGATTCACGCAGCGGAGAAAGCGAGAATAAAGTTTCGAAATTTAGTATTTTTTTGGGCTTATCAAATTGGAAAGAATAAAAGTCATTGCAATAACACTTGCACGCTATTAATCAGGTACCTATTACTCTAACGATTTAAATAGGTCCCCCGACTTTTAAAATGCATCTGATTTGCCTAATTTTGATGATTACTTTGAGGATTATGTGGGTCAATATTATCGAATAAAGTATTCTCTTTCTTAGTTGATATATACTTTCCTGCATTACTTTACTTAGTGGCACATGCTTTATATAAAACTATAAACTTGTATCCTTCACACCGACCCATACGAGCGTAGCGCAAGAGATAACTAAATAAAAGAAAATAACAGGAAAGTTTCCCCCGAGTTCCCCTATTTCCCGGGGGTGGGTAGGGGGTGTTCGGCATTCAGCCGCCGTCTGCCAAATCAATGGGCTCAGACAAACCTACAGTTGATTATTAATTCGACGGCCCGAGGGCTGCTGGGTGTAACATACAACGTAAGGGTAACATTTTTCGAGCTGATCGCGAGCATTCATAAGCAAACTTGTTATATTTACCGAGTTTAATTATGTGAGGTAATTTTAAGTAACAAGCTATTATTTTAAGACCTGGAAGCAAGGAATCGCGAATCGAGCTATTATTAAATTTAATTTTCGTTGTTGTTGTAAGATACTATGATTGTGTAGGCATTGTGGATGATCCGAAATAATTATGATTATTTTCCGTTTGACCTAACTCGGGATCGAACACTTCTAAACTGTGCCATTAAGGCAAAAAAATAGCTTCAGAGTGTCGCAATTTTAATTAATGAAAAAGTAACTGTATCATCAAATTTTATTTGCCATAAAAAACAATTTACATTATAGAGCAATAGAGACAAGAGAAAAGATGTTTGGCTGTCTTATACGTCACTACAACTTTATGAAATACCTGATTAAAGGAAAAGTTAAAGCTAGGAGAGGGAAAGGAAAGCCAAGAAGGGCATTCATAGACGATATTAAAGAAAAGGTAGAGGTCGTGTCGTATAGATAGGGAGATCAAACTGATAGCCGAGAGGCATACATGGAAATTACTCCACCGACAACAACGAAGTTCTTAAATTAATTGATTGAAAAGAATAAATAAGGGAGCTTTTTACAACGCTCAAACGTATGCATTAGCTAGAAAATTATTGCACCTAGTTATATTAAGGTATACCTACTATTCACATTACAAATATCCAGTTTGAGATACAAAATATACCATTGTATAAGATTGAAATCACCTCAATTTGAAACAAACGACCTCCGTGGCGCAGTGGTAAAACCTGACCCGAGATCGAACCCCCTTGTTCAATGGCAGTGGTTCGATCCCCAGTCAGGTCAAGATGGAAAATGATGTTTTTTAGACTGACCTGAGACTTGGATGTTTATCTATAGTATATATTTGTTCTAAAATATAGTATCGTTGAGTTAGTATCCCATAACACAAGTCTCGAACTTACTTTGGGGCTAGCTCAATCTGTGTGATTTGTCCGTATATATTTATTTATTTGAAATGCACTTGATCTGATAGTAATATTGTTTGTTGTGTTTTGTGTGCACCTGCTAACCGCTAGATAAGTTCCAATCTGCGTGTCATCTAGATAGTGTAATTGTCATAACGAGCTGCTTTTGGTAAAGGGGTAGATTGTAATCTGACGGCTCCAATCATCTTATTCATTATATGAATAATGCTTCTGTCGCTTTTTATTGTTACTTGTCCTGTAGTAGCTTTGGAATAATATTAATAAATACAAAATAAAACAAATATCGGTGTCTTATTTATTCCACGTAAAAATATTGTTGAAATTTACTAAAATTCTAAAAAAAAATCTATTTTTCGAATGTATTTGAATAGCTTTCAATAATGACATCAATTTATTTTAGTAATTTTTTTGTGTTCGAAACTACTAACTTTTTAATTTTAACTTGTTTTAAATTGTTTTTGTATATTGGTTTTAGTAATAGTAGTGAATAGGAATCTATTCACTTACAAAAACGAAATATAAAACGCCATTGAAATAATTTGAACTCCGAAAATAAAAAAGAGATGAAATGAAACATCTTCAAATCAGAATTGCAAATTCTTGATTTGCAATTTTAACGGCTCGAATCGATCCTTCCGGCCAATCCGACGCGCTTCCGGTAACATCAAATATTCAAAAAACCTTCATAAAGGTCTATTCACATAGGATCTTTACGTGGTTGTATACTGAAGAGAAAATATTTTTAAATTATTTTTAAGTTTAGATTAGTTTTTTATTTAGTATTTATAAAAGTGTTTCGTTTTTCTCACTATTTATATATTTTTTTAATTTGTATATTATAATACTTATGATCATATTTACCTCTTTGTTAACCTGGCTTTATTTATTTTAATTGAAAAATGTACTGGTTTTTGAAACTTGCAGAACTTGAGAAAATGAAGTAGGTATTATTTGTTTTGATAGTTATTTTTTAGTTTACAGGTTCTTGTTAGATCAATGACAACTATTTACCTTCTTTTATTAATCTCTCTCTTTAGTCGTAGTCGTGGTCATTATATGGAACTTCCCACGGGAACAGTACTTTTTAAGGTATCCTATATCCTTCTCCGTACTATCAGCTATGTGTATTTCAGTAAGATAGGTTCAGTAGATAAGGCGTGAAGAGGTAACAAACAAACAAACCAACAAACTCACTTTCGCAATTATAATATTAGTTAGGATTAAACACACACAGCGACTATCTTGCCAATTTTAATGAAGTGGTTTGCTATTGCCTTTTCCATTTCATACACTAGTTGATAATCTTAAATCAGAGTGCAGGTTTCCTCACGATATTTTTCTTCACCGGAAGCATACAAACTCATGTAGCACGGGCAGGATTCGAACCTGGGACCTTTTGCATCCACAGGCGGGCGCACTACCAGTCGGCCACCACCGCTTCTTCGCACTTTTATTAATAAGAGGTAAAATACTATATTTTACTTAAAGGTTATCTGAACAGACCTGAAGTGTAAAATTAAAAGTGTGAGCGAACCGGAAGTCCTCCCGGAAATCTGGCTGAAGGGTGGGTAATTGGAGGGGGTGAGAGGGGGAGACGTCGCTACGTTGGCCCTTCTAAGTACATATTTTAGATAGGAAAAAATGTTATATATGTTTCTTCATGAGATGGAATTCTAGTTTGATTTCAATTTACAGTTTATTGCTGAATTTCACAAGAATCACTCGAAATATACTAAATAAGTAATGCAAACATTAATCAAAATTCCGATTTTCGATTTGAGTATCAAAGATAAAATATGTGAGGACGGGTAATTTGCTTGTTTATAAATAAATATCTCATTTTATTTCTACTGAACGGATTTCTATTTTTCATGTCAATGACATAGCATTGATTTTCAGAACGAAATATTATTTATAAATTATTTATAAATATATAGAGTTTCGAATTGGTGTTTCTGCCACAATCTTTAAAACATGTAAGTAATTATTACCTAAAAACAACTGTTTTATCTCAATTATCTAAATATAATATTGCAAGTACCTTAGATTAATCATACGTCATCGTTGAGCTCATCTTATTTATCTACAGATAGAGAGTTTATTCAAAATTACTGCTAAAATTTCTGCTGGCTAAAGTACTCATGAATATTTTGTATGGGAACGACTCTGAAATCGCAAAAAAAATACTCACCCACTCGACCAAAATGAATAGAGCAGCTGATTTTTTTTCTTGAGATAGCAGAGTTGTTCCAATATGAGTATGTTCACCGGTAGATTTCGAATACATCCTGTGTAATTAATATCAATCCTAATCCTAGCTAATCCTAAATCCTCATCCTAACTAATATTATAAAAGTGAAAGTGAGTTTGTTTGTTTGTTGGTTTGTTACCTCTTCACGCTTTATCTACTGAACCAATCTTCCTGAAATTTCGCATACACATAGCAGGAAGTACGGAGAAGGACATAGGGTACCTTTCATCTCGGGAAAAAGCACTGTTCCCGTGGGAAATTCACGCGGGCGAAGCCGCGGGCGAAAGCTAGTATATCAATAAATATAATAAAACTGTAGTTGGTCTGTGTTTGTACATGGCAGATTTTTAAGAAAAAAAACTATGAGGGGTCTTTAAGCCAAAATAATTTTTTGTAGAATTTTTGTCTGTCTGTCTTTCTGTCTATATGTTTGTACGCGCATCACGCAAATCTACTGGACCGAATTTGATGCGGTTTTTACTGCTGTATTATAGAAGGTCTAACTTAAAATCTGGCGTAGGTTTCATCTAAGAGGTTTTTGAGATACGCGCGGACGAAGTCGCGACAATTTACAGATTATTTTGTTTTGTTCTTGTTAATACCTTCACCGGTGCTTTGACGCCGTGAAGAACATAATTGTCGCAGTGTGGAAATAATCCTCACTCGACCGGCATCGCAGCAATTAGCGACTTTCCCGAGTTGACAATCAACCGACCCAAGTCCATGGCAAACTCGCTCTTATCACTACTGCATAAAGGTCCATGTAGGGTGACATCTGCAGGTGGCTGTACGAATGCAATCACAAGCGCCCTGATTGCATACCCTAATACCACTCATTATGGGATGTGCGCTCCTATTAGGGCGTAGTGCTATTGACTTACTTTTTTGACGATCTGTGTAGTATAGTGGTTCACGACTTTATATCTGTATAATAGTGCTAGGTTTGATCTCCTGTCAGGTCAAGATGAAAAATGATCTTTTTGTGATTTATCACAATAATAATAATTCTTTATTTCAGACACAAGATCCATATGACAAAAAAAAATAAAAAAAAATAAAATTAATATCGGTGTCTTTGCAGAATAAACTGTGATAAACTACAAAAATAATCGTTAGATAAGAGAGAAAATTACTATGATGGTACTGTACCATCAAAGTTATTTTCCTTTACCATCGGAACATCAATTTGTCAGTATATTTGTAATCAGGCATAAACCACGGATAGCACCCCGCATCGCTTTTATCTTCTATGTATGGATATATCTACGGAATGAAATTTTATCAGTTATTTCAATTTTTCCGCCTAGAGACGGAGTACATAGTAACAGGAAGTGGTCAAAATTTTCTAAAAATATTTGAACTACATTTAGACCGAAAAATTAACCCTTCTGAAAATATTAATTAATACCTTATGGAGTTCTGCATACGGTTTCTTTTCTGAAACAAATTCGAGAAAAGTTTGTTACCATCTCTCTCTTTAGTCGTATTTCCTCATGACTGAGGGTCGTGGTCATTATATGGAACGAAACACACAACGACTCTCTTGGCAATTTTAATGTGGTTTGCCATTGCCTTCTCCATTTCACACACTAGTTGATAATCATCAACACAGAGTGCAGGTTTCCTCACGATGTTTTCCTTCACCGGAAGCAAGTGGTAGTCGATGAAAACTAACATGAGTCAGATTGGTATACAAACTCATATAGCCCGGGCAGGATTCGAACCTGGGATTTTGCATCCACAGGCAGGCGCTCTATCACTCGGCCACCACCGCTTAGTTACCATACCCATGACAATTTACTGCTTTGAAATATAATTATAATTAAATTTCGTTTTATAGTTTAAGGTACAAAATAAAAACATTAGGTATACTTAAATAATAGTTATGGTTGAATTGAAAAAATAATGTTACCAAACTAATCTAAACCTTCGAGCAACAAGGACTTCCACGCCCATGTTGCGTTATAAAAAAAAAAATCATATTACTAATATATGACATTTTAGTTTTCTCTTTTATGATTATAGATAACACTGCTCTCAAATATTTCTCAATAAGTGATTTTTTGATGATTTAAATTCAATTAAAAACTTAAAATTGAAAATGTATGGCTCGCCTGTTGTTTTATACCGTTAAAAATGTCCACAGATAATATAATTCAGTCAGAATACGACTTTTGCTGTATAAATCGGATGCCTTACATAGGCGACGTGATTCTGTGCCGTGCTGAAGTGCATGGCAACGCCCACAGCGTGCAGCCAGCCAATGGGAGGCGTTGATGACGGCGAGGGTCGCCCAGGCGCCTCCTTTTCTCCCGTAAAAACTTAGTTCACACGAAATAATCGCGAGGCTTGCTCGTGTCCGAGCCACCGGGCTCAAAGCCAGATACTGTGTTTTGATGTTGGAGTGATTTCAGTTTCGATGTAATGACTTAACGGTTGAATGAGGGTGCGCGACGGGACTCTAAATGTTTTTGTTTTATTTTGTGAATTTTCGCTGAAACGGCCGGCAAAGTGTTGGGTGTAAAGCTAGAGATGAAGGTGAGTCATTCTTTGTATATATTATTTAGCAATCAATGGCTACAGATGGATTTATTCCCTAAATTTATTGTGTAACATCTCATTTTAATCTCATAGGCAAAATATTTCATGGATAAGTTTTTTAGTACTTAAGTAACAATACCTGCCGGTGCTTGCTAACTCTATCTATCCCTTACTTTCGAATTATGAATATTATCGCTAAAATAATTGAATCTATTGGTAAGTTTATCCATAATTTATAAACGGTATAGACAGATAAAGCAAAATGTAAGTGGTGGTCCAGGATGGGTGCTGTAATCGGATAATCAAAAAAATTTAATATAGTAATACTAGGTACTTTTTACAAAGTAGTAGGTAAATTTTACCTTTGAACAATTAAGTTATGGGAAATTACCTTTCATTACATATAAAATACATAGGAACATACTAATGTTAACATTCGATATTTTAATTAGTTAATAAATATTTGTAATAATATTTTTCGTTATGTCACATCACATATAGTTAATAATATTTTTCGTTATGTAAAAAAAATTGCAATAAAATGCCAATTACCAAATTTTGAATTTCGTCACTCTACCCCTGGTAGAGACGCTTCATAAAGATCCGTTTTATGTGCATCTTAGTTTGTTTCTGGAAGTAAATTATGTTTTAAGTTGTTCGAATTTAATTTAGATAAATAAATATTTTGAAATCTATAATCTCTGCAATCTGCAATTTAGACAACAATATCAATATAACAATAGGTACGAATGAAAATCATTAATCTGTTTACGAATACTTACACCAGCTAAACGATTTTCATTTGGATACTGACATTGTTAGTTTACCAAAACATTATGGACTAGCTTTTGTCCTCGGCTTCGCTCGCGTTTTTCACCCCTTAAGGATGGCGTTCCCAAAATTCCTTTCTTACGATATAAAAAGAATCTCTCTAGAAAATTTCAAGTTTCTTCATTAAGCGGTTTCATCTCTATCGTCTTTACATAACAAATCTATACTTCTAGATACCTACAAAATTTATAAATGAATCTTTAAACTAAAAAAAAAAATACAAAACATAGTTTTTTACTTGAATATTTAAACAAAGCATTTTAAAATTTTGAAAGAATATGCATGAAAGTTTGCTTGGTAGTTTATAAGATTATCGGATTCAAATAGGCAGACATGATTAACAAGATTGTGGTCAAGAGCGAACCCATCTTTTATAAAAAAAAATAACAGGTAGGTACACTTCGCTATTCAAGTCTAGTTTTTTCTTTTGGGTGCATATTGTACAAAAAAAATGCTTTCTCCCACCCACCCCATAAAAATAAAAACCCAGGAAAATCAGTTCAGTTTAATTTTGTTCATTGCGTTTATACTGACCACACGAGGTGGACATTTTAATAACATAACTGCCATAATATAAAACTTATACAATATATTTAAATATCTCTCGTCTCTAACAAGTTATGAAATAAAAAGATAGAGTTGGTTATTTCGTCGTATATTTTGAATAGGGTAAATTCGTCACGCATAGTTATGTTCTCAAGAAATTAACCGATTAAGTTATTATTGCCGTGTTCTCTTCGAAGGGAAAACAATAACAATTAAATTTTAATTCATGGGCCAAGTAAGTACCTATCTGAATTTTTATTTTTAAATGCAAAAGACATATCGGAAATGTCACTAGAGCCGTGAAAGGTGCAATGTTCAGCACAGTGCGACAAGAATCTTTTTGCACGTGGTAGAAAACGGAACGGTCGTTATGGAAATCCTTGGGGGAGGCCTTTGTCCAGCAGTGGACGTCTTTCGGCTGAGAGAGAGAGAGAAAACGGAACTATAATGTCTTAACTATTAAAATTTCTTATTTAAAAAGTAGGTGGCGCCCTCACTCTCGTGCAAAAAGATCCTTGTTGCACTGTAAACAAAGTTCAATATCAAAACTTCATATTTGGCCAATCAAAACCTCATAAAATGAACCATAGAGAAAAAAATCAGCAAATCTTCCCGCCCGCAGGCGTACGCAGGGGATATTTCCTACAAAAATCTTCCGAAAATGGAGTAAACTATGAACATAAGATCAAACACATTGAACACAATTTTACTTCGTTCCGTTCATTCAAATTATGTTTTGCACAATTTTTGGCGCAGCGGACACGGCTTGAGATCGGCAGAAAATCTTGTAAAGTGTAAAGACTAAAAAAAACTCATCCTACCTTGATGGCCAGTGCTATTCATAACACATTAAAAAAGAAAGATAGTAATGTAGATACAAACTTAGTTCTAAAATAAATATTCTTAGAAACCACGCTAGACTTGAGTATCGGTACTGTCCAATGTCTAGATAATTATATATAAATAGCGACGTCCCCTAGCTCACATTTGTAGATTTTATTGAGGTTCTATTCATAAAATAACCTTTGATTTAATGGGGCCAAAAACCTTTGTATATTAAGAGAACTTTCTTATTTAGGGTTTTCATAATTCCGTCAAGAAGGTCGTAGATATTTCCTTTTGATACTTAGGAAATTATTTTTAATACCGAAATAATTATTACTATATTGATAAAATCTTACGCTTGTTTCTTGGTATTACAAAAAGTTACTATAATAGTACTATTAGGTTTTTTTTCTTCAACATAGTGAATACAATATTTTCCTTAGATTTATTTATATTTGTATCAAATTACCAGGTATTCCTTCTTCTCAGTATCATTTAGCAACATTTTTGTCACATTTCAGGCTTTCTATATTTATTAGTTGAATTATTTATTATTAATTTTAAACATCTGCTACGTAGGTCCGTAGCCGTCGGACGTATCATAAGAAAGACTTCAACGATCCCTCTACACTTTTTAACATCTAAATTACTGAAAATTTAGGTTAATTATACTACGATGAATGAATGAAAATTTATTAAAAAACATACAAATAAAAAAACTTACGTACATATAAGTACGTGCTAGAATTTTAAATAGGACTCAACTCAGCATATGTTGTTTACTTCCTAATAGATAAGCAACGCTAGTCTTCCGTTGAGCACTCGCAACAACAACAAATAGGTACAATTATATTTCTGTATGTAATTTATTGATATTTGCTTGTAAACTCCGTTTTTTTTACTTGTTATATTATGTAAACAATCTTCACAGTACTTTTTTTGGAATTTAGTTGAAAATAAATCAAATGTTAGTCCAAACCTAAACATTCTAAAGTTAAATATTTAATAACCATATAAGTAATTTCCTAAAAAGTTTATTTTAATTTATATTGTTGAAAAATCATAAAAAGTAATGGTAACATTGTTTATATAATACGAGTAGGATAAGTAGAAAAAAACGATTTATTCCAATCCAATACCACGAAGAATACCACTGGTATTACTTTGAATTTAGCATTATTTAAATTATTTAATTTTATGTCCAAACGAATACCAAAACTTGAATTTGGTACAGTCAGCTCAGTTATCAAATTGTTTATTTTGATCTGACAGTCTTTTTGCAAATAAAAATATTCTAATCACATACAAAGCATTTTTACTGACTGTACCTTTGAACTTTATTTTATTTTTTGTTTTGGTATTGTTTTAAACAGTGGTATCCATTTGGAAAAGGAAATATGTAATCAAAAATTTAAAGTAATACCAGTGGTATTCGTTTGTGGATCGGAATAAATCGAAAAAACGGAGTTTATGGTCGTATCCGCGTAGCTGTCGTAGCATCGAATGTACCATAGACATATTAAACGTCTTTTTATTTATTTGTGTTTAGGGTCGTGGAAATGAATGGCTATTTCATATCACATTTTTATTTGTTTATAGTTATTTTATTCCATTTTATAAGCTAACAAGCCAAAATTGTTTCAAATTATGTTAAGTAAAATAATTGGTTTATTTACATCAATTACTTATTTAAAAATTAATCATTCACAAAATTCACAAATCAGTACAGAAGAAAACACGTTTTAGACGATCCATCCTCTACAACCAAACACATTAGCAATACACGTAAGTAACTTCCAAATTGCAATAATTATAAATATCTATAAGTGCAAAGATTAAGAAGGTAGAATAGGTACCTTCCTCTCCTGCTATACATCATACGACACAGGTAATCCTCAACGCGGTCCGATTCAAATCCGATTATTGTAAAATCGGGTGCTCTCGATAAATCGTCGTCTGTCGTCGGCGGCGATTCGTTACGATTCGATTTACCGAAAAACTTATTGGACGAATATGCCGGCGGCTTTGGACTAATGTTACAAAATAATGTTATAAGAGATGAGTAGCTAGATTTCTTGCATCTACTTTAGCTAACAAGCCAGTCACAACTCTTTTTAAAGAAGAGTAGTACTTCTGAAATAGCCCCAATTCTTCTGCAGCAGCTTCTGAAATTGAGAAAATAGTCACATCTTGGGTCGCGACTGATGACAAAAAAGAGCGAGAGGCAAGGCAAGCCGGAAATGAGGTGCTCTGACGAATTGCCGGCCTTTGGTGGGCGGTGGCAGTACGTAGCAATCGATAGAGGTAGTTGGAGAGATAAGGGGAGGCTTTTGCCCAGCAGTGGGACCTATTAGCTAAATAAAAAAAAGTACTTCTGAAATAAAAAATGTCTTCTGTCTGAAGTAAATTCTATCTAAGTTAAAAATGTTTAATTTATGCAAATCAATAACAGTGATCGTCTGTCACTCTACCTACACTAACGTATATATACATATAGGTACTATGGATAATCCAAATTATGCTATGGTCTACACTACACACACATGATCGAAATAAAGCAAAGGTACAGAAGTAGGTACTTAATGTGATTATACGACTAAGCATGTAGCATGAGAAGATCCATCCATTTTTTTTCAATATCTACGTGACCGTCTGTAGTATTTTTATTTGGTGCTAATATGTTATTTAAGGGCCGGGCGAGGAATCCCGCGGCGCTGCCAGGCCTCAATGCCGATATTAATGGGCGGCATGTATCAGCTGCGAATATCTTCTTCCCTGGCCAGCTTTTGACGGGTTAAAATGGGTAAAACGATGCCACCCGCCTCGTCAACGCAGCTCACGGGTTAGACTTTCTGTTTCTCACTTAGTTCCAAGTTATCAGGAGAAAAAAAATGTTTCGTTTACATGTTTCCCAATGTCCGCACTTGCGTGAACTCTACATGACAATTCTTGACACTGGGTAGTTGTCATGTACCATGGCAGTAATAATTACTCGACTACATACTGAATGCGGAATTGTATGTATATAATTTTTTTATTTACGATTCTCAAAAATCCCTAGCTTCCTCCACACTCGACAGTTGACACAAATAACAAAATTTATATAAAAAAATAAATTGAGTAGATATTCTGTAATTGTATTGTTTTTTTTTCGATGCGTTGTTAACAGATTGCTTCAACTTAGCGTAATAAGTATATATATTTTAGTTAGACATTCAGGTATAAGACATCATTTCATTTTGAAATGAGCAAATCACCCTTTATACTCTATCACCGTGCCTGGGAACCTCGCTACCGGGGCCAGGACGGTTGGTAAAAAAGAACAAAGCCCTGGAGATGACAGGAGACGAGCTGACCGAGGTTTGGGCTGTTTATTGAATAAACAAGGGCGAGATAGACGCTTCGTGCGGTGTCGGCCGTCGTATTGTGCGGCGATGACGTGGCCTATTTCCAGTGGTAGGGATCCGCGGAGGATTCTATCCTAATCCTAACTAATATTATAAATGCTAAAGTTTGTTTGTTACCTCTTCACGCTTTATCTACCGAACCAATCTTCCTGAAATTGCGCATACACATAGTTAGAAGTACTGAGAAGGACATAGGGTACCTTTCACCCTGGAAAAAAGTACTGTCACTTTTCATCACAACCACTAAGCAAACGTCCGTCGAAGGAAGCTATTAAGAAATTTGCACACTACCTAAACCTACCGACAAAACCTAGTATGATATGACTACGATCATATCAGCAGCATTTATTCAGCTTGGAGTAAAATAATGAGCGATTTTTCTGACAGAAAATTAAGAAAAAAAATGAGTATAAAAAAATCTCAACAGATGGAGTTTTATTGAAAGCAGAGTTGTAATAATGGCCGTACCTACCTAGGTATATAGTGCGCTTTTTATTATCAGCAAGAGGCCGAAAAAAAAATCATATAACAGTTTGACAGTTGAACAAATCACAATATTGATACTTTTTAGATGTTTTTTATTAGTTTTTATTAGGTTTTTTTTTGCTTTATGAATTGTCTCGCCTTTTACTAAGCGCCACCTATAAATTCATTTAGAACATTTTTTTTTTATTTGGGTCTCTGAAAATCCCTCATTGGTGCAGCATTAAAAAATACCGGGCACCTGGTAGAGCGGTAGTCTTGATATAAATAGACGAATAAGAAACTAAGTATATGTATAAATGATTAAATAGTTACTGAAAAACTTGAAAGCTATGAACTTCCGATGACCGCAAGTCACAGCTGAAAATATGCCTATACATATCCTTAGGTTTTCGAACTAAGTGCTTCTATGTACTAGTATCAATATTGGCAAATAAGTTTGGATTACAAAAATTCTCAGAAAAAGAAATTCGAATTCAAATAATTTATTTAAAATACAGATTCGACGCGTGAAACATAAAAAAGTACCACGGAACCACAGAACACTCTCGTTTCACACTTGGCCGGTGTTTTTAATAAGCCCGCCTCCCAGTTTCGACGTGTTGATGCGTGGACGAGCATCTCACTAATCAATTGTCCTCTCAAAGGTCATTATAAAGAGCAAAGAAAAAAAGCCTCTGACAGGGCTTTGATTCGAAAAATATTTTATTTTTGCCTCGCAGTCGATTCCGTCATTCAATCTTTATCCAGTTCAGACTGTGTTAGTTAACAAATTATTCGAATTAAGTGTCAAAATGTGTCCATATTTCTAGCTTTTTAAATTGATTGTAAATATTTAGAGAAATATCAGGTTGTTAAAATTTACTCATAAGTACTTTCTATAATACTTACTTCAAAAATATATTTTTGTTTGATAGGATACCTTAACAAATATTTATAGGAATCAATTCATGAATAGCAAAATATTTTAGTTTTTCTTTTGTTAAATTTCAAAAATTTCAAGGGAAGACATTTTAAATGTATAGCTGAGTACAGTTTTTATGATTACATATCTACAAATAACTGAGTAGTTTTCTCAGAGAACAATATATTTTGTCAATAGCATCAAGGTATATCATGTTTACAGATTTTTTTAAACCTTTATTTAATTTTGCTCACTCGCTAGTTAACTTGTCGAAATAGCTCGTCCACTGTGTACTGCGCTTTATTTTCTTTAGGTATTGGCATTTGATGAGGATGCATAAAGAATTTTAATTAATTTGCTGCACGTGGTTTAACATTCAAAGATTTAACATATTTGTTTCTTTACTTATTTTGTTGGCGAATTTCTTAGCGAGTCTTGAATTTTTTAAAAGTAAATATAAATGAAACATTTGCATCTATACGTGTAGTTTATTTTTTAATAACAAAATAGTTATTAATTAATTGGATATAAAAAAAATAATATATACCTTTTTAATATGCATTTTTCTAAACTGATTATGATTTTTAATATGTACAAATTAGTATAAAAATGTAACATTTTGACATGTTTGTTTATTTTTTGTTAGTGAGTAGACAACAAATAAATTTTGGGATTCGTGTATAGCAAGGTAGGTATAAGTTTGTAATAAACAGTTCTCCAAAGTATTAAGTATATTTATGCAAAGAGAAAACCGATTTGGTGAAGTCGTTTCAATAGGATCTTCCTTGCTAATAGTGTTGCTTGCTTCACTCACACCCACAAAAGGCTAATGTTTTATTAGATAACAAAAAGCATTGCACAAATGTTACGGCTTTTAATTAATAACAATAGAAATGGTATTTTGTGCGATGCTATCGCGGTTGAGAGGCCAAACAAAAACAATTGACGACCTAACCACGCTTAGGAAACAAAAGATGCACATATGGCAAAGAAGAATTGATTCTAGAACTTTTTTTTTTATTGCTAGCCTGTTGGTGTTGTGTCCCACTGCTGGGCAAAGGCCAAAGGATTCTAGAACTATTGATACTTATTTAAACCTACCCCGATACCTGAGTCATTTATTTAGATATAATAAAAAAAATTACACACGCTTTTATTGTCGCGAAAGAAATCTTCGTGTTTGCTTGCCAAAAAATTTCATATCCTTGCAGGATTTCCCTCTTTGGAATTTGATCCTGGATGTATTATACCATCAGGTCATGCTTATCATAAAATTGTAAATACAGTTTTTTTATAACAATATTGTTATTGGAATTGAAGCCACATGTATTCTAACTCTGTAGCACAAGGGGAAAAGCTTAATTCTAAGTAAATTTGCTAGATTTGATATTCACATTGCAATTTAAATAAACAACGATTCGTACACATCTAAACCTAACTGACAGTGGAATATAGGTACTCACACGTGAACCCTAAAAACATAACACTCCCTTTTAGGCAGTCGTGTAAAAAATAAATTTCCTAGGTAGCCAATAAAAAACTTTCCGAATACCTGAGCATTAGTCTCTACCTCCAACTCATTACTTTTAGAGTGAGCAGTTATACGCGGCCATAAATAATGCCATTGAACGCGTCATAATACGAATTCGACTTCACTGTCAGGTAAAAAAAAAAATAAAAAGCGTTCGCGGCGCGTTGTTTAATTAGCCCGCGGTCAACTATAATTTATAAAGATTGATTGCGAACAAAAACTAACATCTATATAGTGTATTGTTTAAGACGCGTGCAAGTAGCGCGCGCGGGGAGAAAACATTGGGCAAACTTTGTGGCTAGTCGAATACATTGCGTAGTTGTGATATGGGCTATGCGTTCACGCGAGACTGAACTGAGCAATGTACGTCGATTGGCCGCTATGTTGGCCCAACGTGTAGAGCGTGTAAAGCTTGGCCCTGAGGAGTTGGGTCTGTTTGGACAGAGACAGATGGTGGCTCGCTAGAAACATTTAACACCTCTGTTTAATAATCGGCGCTTTTAGGCGCAGACGCGTGGGTCGAACCGAAAGCATCTAAAGCTCTAAGGGTCGTGCTTAGAGCTCGAGACTTTTTTGATGACGAATCGACTTTGATGATAAACTTACATCGAGTACTACATAAGTAATAAATATGCAATGATGGATTACCCATCATTACATATTTACATATTTATGTAGGATAAAGAATAAGCGTAGGTATTAAGAATATCCGGATAATTCGCATAAGTTCTATTGCCTTGTAAATAAAATGGAACTGGTGTGACAAAAGATTTGCAGTAGTACCATCATGGAACTAGGCCATTTGTTGTATTATATAAATCGACTGTGATAAAAAACAGTCAGATAATAAATATAAAATCCCACTTAATGTGTGCTCCAGTACCCATGTTTTACCCATTCACTTGTGCCAATATTGCGTGCCCACTAAAAAATTGCCAAGGAGCAAGCTAGATTTGTGCGTACACGCAGTTGTACGCTTCGGACCGCACCGCGCCGCAGAACCATTGATCGTTATCGCCACACCGCGCGCGAACAATGTACTTCAACCTCAAATGATTAATACTCCCGCAGCCATCCAGTGCTCTATGCCCTAACACTCGCGCCATAGACTCCAGGAATCCAACCCTATTAATATTTCATCAAACAGATGGAAGAACGTCTCGATAATATTAATAGTGCTCTCGATTTGTGATGTCGGTGCCTGTGATGTCCGTCTAAGCGGTGACAAAAAATAAACTTGTTTTGATGTGTTGGTGGTTTAGTAAAATTACATTTTTCATGCACAGGTCACTTTTTTTTAACGGATAAAACAATGTGAGATCGGATCACCAGCAGGAAGTCACCTCAGGAAGACCTCTATGTTTTTGATATTAATTTATCTAAATGAAGGCAAATGACGAAACCACTCTATTATAATTGGCAAGAAAGTCGTTGCATGTGTTACATTCCACCTAATGATCTATAAGAGAACTCTTAAGTAGCACGAAGAAGAATTAATAATATACTTACTTAATATTTGAATGTTTTTGTTCAACTTATATCTCTAAATTTTAAATATTAAATACACGTATCAACAATTTTCACACCCAGGTACGTATTTAGTTAACAATATTAAATTGGCCCGGATCAAGGTTAGTCGCAGAATTTTCACAGCGATAAAAATATCGTGGTCCTTTCCAAGTTCCAACAATGAAGCGAGCGAGATGATTTACCGTTGCGGTTATAACTCACGCCCTGCTCTACAGCTTACTGACTCAGCGCCAAATTTCTATCCTTTTTTTATTTCAATCATACACATATGCAACTTGTTGTTTTTATTTTTGAAGAAAAACAATTTGTTTTACATACATATTATCACGCCTTTTTCCCGTGGGGGTAGACAGAGACTAGCGATTTCCACTTGCTACGATCCTTACAAATATCTCTTGCTTCCTCTACACTCATCACTCTCTTCATCCATGCTCTCCAGTTATGGGTGCTCCTAATATCTCTCTTTCCAATTTGTTTTAATGATCTAAATATAACATAGAAATCAATTATGAAAAGATATAACAATTAAACTGATTCAGTGCGTTAACTATGTTAACCTTATGTAAATTATGTAAATCCTAACTAATAATATTATAAATGTGATAGTGAGTTTGTTTTTTACTTCTTCACGCTTTATCTACTGAACCAATCTTCCTGAAATTTTGTATACACATAGCTGGAAGTACGGATAAGGACATAGGGTACCTTTCATGCCGGGAAAATGCACTGTTCCCGTGGAAAATTCTTATTATTATAATAACAACCATAATCATATTTTTATTTCACTTGTCTGGTGCTAAATTTTTCATGTGTATTTTTGTTATGTGCATATATTAATTATTAGTACTGCTATTAATTATAGTTTAATACCTTTTCTTATATTCTTACCTATCAGCGAGAACAATGTAATTGGCTATCTAGCAATCATAATGTATAATAATATTTATAGATATTCCAAAGCTGTAATGTTCTCCAAATAAAATAAAATAAAAATAAAATAAATAAAATAAAATATTATTAATTCATCCTTAGGTAATTCTTTTAATTTTTATTTACGCTGCAAATAACTCATGTCTACGGATGCAGTGGTCATTGGCTGACTACCATTTCTTTTTGTTATGCACAGCATGTTATAAAATTATTTTCTATATGTAGAAATATCTAATTGATCCTACACTATTCTATATTGGTTACAGCTCAAGATTCCACTGACAATCATTGTACAAAATATTTTTCTTTAATTTACTACAAGCAATTAAGGTGGGTTGATATTTTGAATTACGAAAAATGTTGTCTCCGATTTATCACCCTCCACACAAATGTATGGTCTTAAGATAAGTACTTACTACATGAATGATTCTATTGTGATGATTTATTGATACACGATCACTATCATCATTAGCTCCAAATAACAAAATCCAGTTTTCAGATCCACTTGATCGCATTTATTACTTTTTAAATTTGATTCATATTTACTTTAGTGTCATTAGTTGGGTGCCAGAGTTGTAATCCCGGGATAAGTGGCCATTCCTCGGAGATTACCTGTGTCCAGCCTGTAATTTATCAATTTCGGTACAGCCGCGGATATAGGCTTTTTTGTTTGCTGCATTGCATTGTGACCATAGAATTATTACCGGTACAGTCGCGCGCGCAGCAGATGTAGGTGTAAGTGGTGTAACTAGTTCTGTGAAATAAATGTCTGACGATTTGTAAAATAGTCTTTATAAGAGCACCTACTTATGTGTAACTTAGAAATATTCTAGCTTTATATCGGTGGAACGATTTAAACAAAACATATTGAAAAAGCGATAATTTCTATTAGATTATTCGGGTAAAGTTACCTTAAAAAAAATAGTTTTATAAAAAAAATACAGAGGATTATTCACACAAAATTCCCAATGAAAATTAGAAAAAAAAATTGATGAAATAAAATTAGAGAAAATTATTTCTTCTATTTAATTTTAGGGACATAGTTTTATATTCTTCTTGTTTTTTTTTTATTTTTTCATTTATTTATGTACACGAAATATACATATGTATATAGGAACTACTTATAGCGAACTAAAGGACTTATTTATAAGAAGAACCTAATAAACCCCTAGTTATAACCACAAAAGATACTTATGGACTACAGAAAACATAAAATCTAAATATACTTGGTACCTCTATTTTAAATACTCATTAAAATGTTGCTTATGGTGAATGATATTGGTAAAAAAACTGCCAATAGTAATGTTACCTCTAAGCACTTCTTTAAATGTTCTTACACTGTTTTTTATCGAGTTACAGTCATCATTAATAGCACCGATAGATCATTTATAGTGTACTTACTCACGAAGATACAACTTATACTATTTATTGAGTTAATTTAATCTCAAGTCCTGACATCATTTATTTTAAAAAACGTAGTTCTTATCCTTGAATTCGATTTTTTGCGACATAACGGAATACTAAAAAAGTATATTGAGTACTCTAAGATTTATCATCAAATTGCATCGTCATCGCCGACATACTTCGTTATTTTTTATGACAAAATCTAGAAAACAATTCCATTACAAATAATTTAAAATGTTTATAGCTGTGCAATATTTTATAAGAACTCAGGACAGGCAGCTGAAGAAATTTTTTTCTTCTTTTCATTATTTTTATTTTTATCTTTCCTTTATTTTATACTAGCTTTCGCCCGCGGCTTCGCCCGCGTTAATTTCCCACGGGAACAGTGCTTTTTCCCGGGATGAAAGGTACCCTATGTCCTTCTCCGTACTTCCAGCTATGTGTATGCGAAATTTCAGGAGGATTGGTTCAGTAGATAAAGCGTGAAGAGGTAACAAACAAACAAACAAACTCACTTTCGCATTTATAATATTAGTTAGGATTAAGCCCGGGTCTTCGCTCCCGTGGGAATTTTTTGATAAAAAGTATCCACCTTCGACATACCTTCATGCAATTATATTATTTTCTATATATATACATTTCAGGATGATTGGTTCTGTAGTTTAATCGTGAATATGTAACAAACAAATAAACAAATACACTTACACGTTTATAATATCAGTTGGGTGGGATATGTCGACTCTAGAATTATCTATTTTTTTAAACTAAAATCTAATCTAGTATAGAGCACTATCAGAATTTTTTTTTAAGTAATGAAAAGTTCCTAGTAATTTTTGTTATACAAATTGAAAATATATTACAGGATAGGAATCTGGGTCGGTAGTTTGATCGTCAGATAATTCGTGAGAAGTACAAATAACGTGCGCGTACGCCTTTGACATCTATATTACAGTCACTGGCAGCTATCTAGCCAAAACGTAACAACGCTTATACCTTGTCAATTTAATTACATCTTTATAATTAGAATCATACGTCTCAAATTAGGGAAACAGTAGGCGGTGTATGTTCAGCGTGTCGCGTCACTTGTGTCAATTCTTTCAGCTGTTAGTTTTCGTTTGGCGGCTGGTTGTTCAAACAGTGTCAGTTGGTCCGTGTGTTATTTGGAAAATTCGCTATTTCAACTCGTTGGCTCCGTTGTTTTGCTTCACAAAGCGGCGTCTTTTTGACGCAAGGACAGCGAATAACTTAGTTGTTTGTTCATCTGTTACACCTTGAAAAGAATTGAGTTGTACTAAGGTATTATATTTTTGATCGAATTAAAAACAACTTTAGTGAAACAATTTTCAGAAGTCTAATTGGAGTCCAGCTCGTTTCAAAGTATATAATGGGGTACCGTACCTAATAGAGAATGTTATATAGAAACAAGATATACGCGCGAAAAACATAACTCTTTCTTTGCAGTCGGGAAAAATAAGGGAAATTAAGCTTCTAAATTAGGTTATAATTATTAGGGAATAATTTAAATAATACCTTAAATATATTCTAGGAATAATTTACTTATCTGTTTTATTTTTTATTGAATTGAGCAGGTGATTCAAAGGTGATATCATAAACTTTTTTATTTTGTACGTGTATTTCGATAGTAATTTATTTAATACAATTTTTTTAATTTACTTTTTAAAATATATTAATTATGTTTAACGATTGTCAAGTAGGTACACGATATTATAATTAGCAATAAATTTATTGTTGGGATACAAAATATTTATTATTATAAAATGGGATACAAATACAAAATAAATGATTCCGTGTTAACTGAAGTGGAAACAATTAGGGACCTGGGAATTTTGCTAGATAACAAATTGACTTTTCTACCTCACATACAAAACGTAATTGGTAAAGCATCGAAGACACTGGGATTTGTTCTCCGTAATATTAAAGAATTCAAAAATAGACAAACTAAAATTGCGCTCTATAACTGTTTGGTTCGAAGTATCTTGGAATATGGCTGTGTGGTGTGGCGACCTCATTATGCAACGCATATGCTGAGGATCGAGAGAATACAAAAGCGTTTTTTGTATCATCTTGCTTTTTCAGAGGGTAAGGCTAAAATAATTAAGTCATACGAAGATAGGCTAAGTAGATATAAAATGATAACACTTGAAAAGCGTCGTGATCTTTTGGACTTAACATTTTTTATCAAATTAATTTCTAATAAAATTGACTGTTCGCAACTTTTAAGTCAAATAAATTTTAAAGTTCCTTATCATTACCCTCGGAAAGAAATAAGGGCGCTTTTTTGTTCTCCTTGGCGTAGAACCAAGATGGGTCGCAACTCGCCGATTCCACGTCTGTGCAACCTCTATAATAAGCACAGCAATGAAATTGATGTCACTGATAATACTTATAAAATTCGTAAATGTTTCTCCTAATTATATGTTTATATTTTTGTGTTCTTCTGTTTGTATTATTTATATGGAATTGAGTTTTAGGTGACAGTTTTTGCGCACTTTGTATTCAAAGGTGATATCATAAACTTTTTTATTTTGTACGTGTATTTCGATAGTAATTTATTTAATACAATTTTTTTAATTTACTTTTTAAAATATATTAATTATGTTTAACGATTGTCAAGTAGGTACACGATATTATAATTAGCAATAAATTTATTGTTAAAATAATAACTTTCGTATCGAATTATTCCAGTTAAAATAATAAAATACGAGTATAACGCTAAGGAACAGCTTGCACTGCAGATCGCCTGTGTACGCCGTAGAGTTCTTATTTTCTCTCACTTTTTTCTCACTAATAAACAGTGTTGGTATCTATAATCTCTATTTCTTTGCAACTTCGTAACTATTACTACGTACTAATATACAGAATATCATCCCTTTCTGGTTTATATTCCCCCCGCACGCACCAAGCGCTTTTCATCATCATTCCTAATGCGCACAGCGAAGCATTGGAACTCATGCCTGCGTCTGTGTTCCCGAGCACGTACAACCTGACTCTCTTGAAACCAGAGTGATTATATAGGCTGCTTTTGGGTAAGCTCGCTACACCGTAGACCTCATCTCTGTCCTCGGGCAAGATTGTGGTCAAGAAAAAAGCCATCTTTAAAAAAAAAAAAAATTACCTACTTACTTTTATTATGAATACGAAACTTTGGATATGAGTTTGTAAATTAAGTATATACTTAAGTTTGTTACCCGATCACGAAAAATATACAAGACGGATTTTGATGAAATTTGATACCTACACATAACAAATACGTACTTTTGTAACCGAAATTACTATTTGCAAATTTATCGAGAGAACAAATCATAATAGCAAATTAAAACTTGTAATTAGACAAAATACAATAAAGAACAATATCTATCAAGCAGATTACGGTTGCGTTCAAGCACCCTGGATAGTTACAAGTTTGGTTTTATTATTGACTGATTTTAGAGAGAGATCGGAAATTCCCTGGTTCAAGCACACCCACAACTTGAACAAAATGTAAAACATTTTTTTTTTTTTTATATATTTTATTGTTTTTTACATGCTTTTATTTAACTTGCTAATAATACTTAAGGCGAGATGAATTAGAACTAATTCCGTTTGACGTGGATTCAGAGCATACGACATGCACATTTTCTTACACATATTTAAAGAATTATTATACAACTAGCTTTTGTCCGTGGCTACGCTCGCGTTAATCCTTTCTTAGCGAACGCCTACGTCATAACATCTACCTGCATGCCAAATTTCAGCCCGATCCGTCCTGTGGCACAGAATTAATATAAGTACTACGTACCTGTGGTTTGGGCTGTGCGTTGATAGATCACTATGTCAGTCAGTCAGCCACCTTTGAGTTATATATATAATAAATAGATACATTCTATAATTGCACATAAATAATTAAAGGTATACATAAAGTAAACTTAAAACTAAAAAGGGAGGAAGATGCGCAAAAGGCGGCCTAATCGCTGTTAGCAATTTATTATAATAAATAAAACCTGGTGGTTCACCCAGGAACAGCTCCCAGCGAGGGAACTTCTCAACAGTTACCTACACAGCCATGATTTTTATTAATTTAATTTCATATAATTAAATTAAATTGATCTCACTGTCAAAGAGCTTGTGCCAAAAATGATTTTTTAGTAAAAACAAGATGTTTGGCAGTTGCAGCGTGAATGGCGGCAGGTGCGCACACGCACGCGGGAGTGTGAAGAGCCCCCGCTGAGGATCATGGCGACGACATTGACATTTACGAGATATTGCAAGAGGCGCCAAGTTGAAAAAGGATAATACAAATTATATCCTGGAATACCAATATTTCTATACCTAACGAAATAATGTATCAGTGTGCCCAACTATTATAGTTTTTTTATTAAAATAAATATTGATTAGTCCTCTAGTAGAATACCTAAGTGCTATTGAAATCGATCACCAATTTGAATGAATCGAACCGTATTTTCTAGGTCAGAATATGTAATAAATATCACATACTCAAATTCAAGGATTAAAAAAAGAAACAATAAAGGTACTGAAAAATTGCCTGCTTCCATTAAAATAACATACGACACGGCTTTCCTTGTTACATACATTTTTATTTTAAAGTGCTTTTTTCAGTAGGTAATCGGATTTTAGTTCATGAACTTGTTACACATATAGGTATATATGTGTATTAGTTACTATACTAGCTTTTGCCTTAGGCTTCGCCCGCGAAAATTTCCCACGGGAACGGTGCTTTTTCTCGGGATGAAAGGTACCCTTTATCCTTCTTAGTACTTATAAATATCTACGAACATTGGTTCAATAGATAAAGCGTGAGAAGGTAACAAACAAACTAATAAACAAACTCACTTTCGCATTATAATATTAGTTCGACGACCTCCGTGGCCTAACGGTTATCACGCCAGACTGCCACACCGGAGGTCCCGGGTTCGATTCCCGGTCAGGTCAAAATGGAAAATTATCTTTTTCAGATTGGCCTGGGTCTTGGATGTTTATCTATATATGTATTTGTCATAAAATATAGTATCGTTGAGTTAGTATCCCATAACACAAGTCTCGAACTTACTTTGGGGCTAACTCAATCTGTGTGATTTGTCCGTATATATTTATTTATTTATTAGTTAGGAGGTTCAATAGATAAAGCGTGTAGAGGTAACAAACTAATAAACAAACAACCTTACTTTCGCATTTATAATCAGGATTATTATTTTTAAAAATCCTTCAAGAACATTTTAACAAAAAAAATATTGTCTGTGGTTCACAGATATACAGCTGAATATGGAATAGAGACCCTCATTTTACAATGTACTACAGACAAAACAATGTCTCATGGTTGTCTAACCTATATACGTTACGTAACCGTGCGTTGCGGTACGGTCGGCAGCGAGCGGCCGTCGACAGCGGGGCGGGGCGGGGCGTGGCTTCCGACCGTGACGTCATGTCACGGTCGTCGGTGTGTGCGACGTCATAGTGTGAGTGACTTGGGGTGAATATTTTCAGGTTTCGTACACCGTAGGGCAGTGTTGTATGAAGTGTAGCTAAAATACATTTTGAATTATACACAGTACGGCTAGCGGCTGTGCAATTTCAAAACATAGCAAGGGACATGAGACAAATTTTACAGAAGAGCGAAAAACGTCTTCCCAACTTTGAGCGCGTGCCGCAATTGAACTATGAAAGTTACGTTGACGGGAATGGGCTGAAAAGTTGCGGGATATCCTTGGCTTTCATGTAAATGTATTATTTATCATGTATTTATAATCGTGTACTTTAGAAAGCACTTACTAAAGATAAACTTGTTTCTGATGTGTAAATGATGACTGGTTAAAACCTAGTAAAGGCCTATTTCCCATAGTTTTATTAAAAGTAGTAATTAAGCACTATATTCCCATTAGGTTAATAAAATTAGTACTTGCAATTCAATTATTTTAAGTTTTGTGGTAAGAAAATATTTGACTTGAAATATTGCAATACATTGATAAATCAACTAAATTTAAATTTAATTTACCAAAGATCTTTAGCCCTAGTGGCTTTAAAACATCAATGACCGATAAATAACTGTCTTTGAGACATTATAGATATTAAAAATATTGCAATAATTACGAAAGGACGCGCACACGCCCGCACTTACTAAAACATTGCCGCGAAATTCATCGCGCATCGACAAGTTCAAAACCTAGCACAAACCATGCAAGCCACAACGACAAGTTCAAAACCTAGCACGGAACAGCACTTTGCTAGGTTTTAAAATTGTCATTGTGCCATGCTAGGTTTTGAATTGGTTTTGGCAGCAAGTTTTTGTTACTGATGTGGACTTGTTAGGGTGAAATTTATATTTTCAGGTTTCGTACACCGTAGGGCAGTGTTGTATGAAGTGTAGCTAAAATACATTTTGAATTATACACAGTAGACTTGAATTGCTTAAAAACTTATTATCGATATGTTTCAAATGTTGGTATCAATATCATCATGATCGCGAATCGAAATGGCAAAACTTAGATTTTCTTTGACTAGTATTTGGCCACTTCCACTGACCTATCGTTGGCCTCATTAAGATCTTTCACGGTACAGGAGGAAGGGCAGTTATGCAGGTATATAAGAGTACATAGCTGATTATTCAAAACATAACTACTTCATCAGAGAGTCCACTATTGAGCTAAGCGTGGCCTTCGAGTCTCACCACTCTTGGCTCTGTTTACCCCGTAAGGGATAAAGACGTGATTCTATGTATGTATGTAACTACTTCACAACATTTTATTCCCAACTACAAAATCGTCACATTCCTTTTTATTGAAAACATTATATTAAAAAAAGTATAAACTACACCTTTTCAATCGAGTTCTCATCCCGGATGAGTTCCCTAATATCGGCGATCGTGTCATCACGGTCAAAACATATTAAGCTATAAACAGTCCATAAAGAAGCCGAAACAAGCGCTTGCGCATAATAAGCATAATAACGAACAATTAAGAGCTATAAGAACAGTTCCCCGCCCCCCGCTGCGCCTCACCTCATTATCATCTACTCTATTTTATTGCATATTGGAAAAAATATAATTGTTCTTTCACGTGTTTTTATTTTGAAATTAAATATTTTTTTCGTAATGTTTCCTATTTTCCTACTTATAAAGAACAAAAAATATCACTTCATTATTTAGTACTTGTTGTAGATTAAAAAATATATATGTAAAATCCATTTATTCTTACCAGTCCTATCATGTAAACAATCTTCACAGTACTTTTTGTTGAATTTTGTTGAAAATAAATCAAATATTTGTTCAAACCTAAACATTCTAAAGTAAAACATTTATTAACCACGAAAGTAATTTCCTAAAAAGTCTATTTTAATTTATATTGTTGTAAAATCATAAAAAGACATGGTAAGATTGTTTAACTTTACATGATAGGACTGGTAAGAATAAATGGAGTTTAGATCTATCCTCAATCCTAACTAATATTATAAATGCGAAAGTGAGTTAGTTTGTTTGTTTGTTTGTTTGTTTATTTATTTGTTTATTTGTTACCTCTTCACGCTTTATCTACTGAACCAATATTGCTGAAACTTCACATACACATAGTTAGCAGTACTGAGAAGGGCATAGGGCACCTTTTATCCATCCGGGGATAAAGCACTGTTACCGTGGGAAATTCTCGCGGGCGAAGCCGCGGGTAACAGCTAGTACGCATATTTAAATAAAAGCAGATGCTGACTGATTGACAGATCAATGCTAAACCAAAAGTGCTGAACGTAGAAACTTAACATTTTGCAGACAGGCTATATACATGCTATAGCAAGAGGCTATATATATGTAGAGTAGGTGAGCACCTTGGAAATTGTTAATCTCCCATACGAATAATTTCTTTGGCAACCTGCTTAGTTTCAGCATTCAAAACTGCTGCGAAAATGTACCTGTATGTGGCCCTCTTACACCTATTCTCTCGGCGCACAGACTCTACTAACTCTATTACAGATGTTATGCATGAATTTACGAGTATAAGTGAGAAATTATATTTTTTTCATTATTACAACTACATCGCATCTGTTGGCCATTTCTTATTAAATGTGCACACTCACAAGATCTTATTACCAGTTTATTATGTCTAAAAAATAGCGGAAAATGTAAAGGCTAGCAAGTGAAACTCCAGAACATGTTAATGCTAGTTTACACTTGGCATTGCCTACACATATTGTTAACAATTTCAACTTTGGACTGGATGGTGGCGAGTTTCGGAGGAGTCCGCAGCCGGGCCGGCACATTACAACTGTCATATAACTCACACGTTAATAGGAGCGGCTCTCCTTGTGCCAACTATTAAATACTATTCACATTTTACGATAATGCCCAACAAACTCTTATTGACGTATAAATTCTGAGTTTTTTCTTACCAAACAGCCGAAGGCGCCAGTTGCTTCTCAATATTAATAATGCCATGCTAGTTCTGTTTTCGGCTTTAATTATGTCCAACGGAGATTCTATACCGTCGAACGAGTGGAAAGTAGTAAATTAAACGGTCGGCGAGCCCCTTTTAATATTCATAGCGTTTTCAAACAAAATTTTAAACTAATTAAAAGTTGTGTTAATATTCGGTGGTTTGAGCCGCCCGAGGCCTTCATTTATTTGCGTTTGTTGTCCACGACAGGAATACCGTATGATATCAACGCGCGTAATGTACTACCATCGGTTGAAATATGGTAAGAATAACAATCGATTTTATCGGTGTTATATTGATAGTTTCAGGATTGGTTATCTCAATTTAAGAGATTTGGAGTCTCAGTATTGTAATGGCTATTTTTCAATGGTCGTTACATGATGAATTTTGACAACTATAATAAACACCGCTATCAATTCAATTTCGAATCAAGTTCTACGATTGATTCGTAAGTAATAATGAAGTAATGAAGTAAGTAGTAATGAAGTTCACATCGGCCAATATGATTAAAAGGTATTTTTACACAAACTTGTATCTTAATGTTTAAATTTACTATTATTTTTTATAATTTAACTTTAAACAACTGTGAGCAAATCAATGTGCATGCTGTGTTCGCCCCTAGAAGGCTGACAACTTGTTTGATCTTAAATTGTTGCACAGCCAGTTGGCGAACCTAATAAAAAAAAAAACTCTTTATTGCGCCATGAATATAAATAGGAATACAATGAGTCTTAAAGACTAATGTCACAGAATTAATATAAGTACTACGTACAGAAAGGAAGCTCCCTGCCTCTCCCGCAATATGGCGTACCCCGCACTTCTACCCCGCCCATTTGAATCGAGGGACACTATGAAACGAGGTTAGCAGCTGCGACTGCGAAGCGTATCTCAAGCTACTCTTACGTTTTGCTTTTATAGATAGAGAGAAACTTCGTTTCAATGAAATTATTATGGTAAGGTACTGCGCGGTTAACCTTTGTTTATCAAGTACAAACTAAGAAGGACGTTTTTATAAACCGAAGGATGAATACAGGTAGGTAAGCAAAGTAAATAAAAATATTTCACATCATTAGATAATCATTTTTTCGTTTTATGCCATTTTGTGGGTAAATGGGAGCAACATTATGAGAATAAAATTTTATTTTCGTGTCTTTGTCCTCGGCTTATCATCCTAATCTGCCTTTCTGAATAAATGTTGAGTAAAGTTATTATCCAGTAAGACGCTGATATCAAACAGTATGGCAGACATAATGGAACGAACGGAGTTGTCACTTTCAACATACAACATTGTCGCGGCGTCTTTAAAAGCAATAATTTTGCGGTGGCGACCCTAGTTGTTTAACGCACACATTGACGTGTTCACGGATGTACAGTTTCATTTGTAGTAGTAGTAGGTATATTTGACGCCCCGTTTCTATGAAGCTCCCGCCCTGTGCTAATGTACAATAATTGAATTTTAAAATTCTATTGGTTGTCAAAACCACAGAAATATTTTTTTTGTAAAAACATCTCTCCTCTCTGCTCATCTTAAAACAGATTCCTGAAATGGGAAATAGTCATCTTGACTTTATACTTATTTTACGATGATCTGAAGATAGTTCTTTATCCCTGAAGGGCTTTTTATTTAAAAATGTAATATCGAGTAATAAGTTTTTAAAGAGCCTAGTCATTATTATGCTTTGAAATAGTAATGATTTTTATAGAAGAGAGCGAGGTTTTCTAACACAAGCATCTTTCTTTGCTTAAAAGAAAACCTCAACCCTTAGAAAATGATGTAAGTTGTTGTGAATATGAAAAATGATGTAACTTAATTGCTGTGAGAAATAAAGGATTTGATTTTGATTTTTTATTCATATTATGAGAAAAAACGATATGGGGTACCTAAAAATATCAGCGGAGTTTGTAAAGACGATACTAAAATCAGAATTATGTGATTGTTTTTAATAAATAAGTAGGGTTAGATTTGTTTAAGTACATCTGTTAAACAAAACTAATTTGAGTGATAAAAATATTGGCTAGCTACATGGCTATGAAAAAGTACGTAAATTATTATAATCGATTTTATTGTCTGTGCATATTAAACAGAACTTAATTACAATTGCAATTTATATACAGAATAACAGTAAATAGTAAAACCTAAATTATGTAACGTTTGCAAATTAATAGTAAACTTTTAACGACGACTTAATTTATTTCTTAAAGTACAATTAAAAAAGTAATTTATATGTAGAGTAATTCAACCTTACGCTCGTCTTGTTTTAATTTTAAATTATTATTTACGTTAAAGTACTTATGTAAAATTTTAATTGTATTTTTTAAACTATATTATTGTTTCGCCCTCGCCACGCGATTTTGAAAATAAATTTAATAGGACATTTTTGACACATTTGACATACATTTCTTGTATTATCTTTTTTTTTTTTTCTAGCCTTTTATATTTTGTGCAAAGAAGACAGATCTTAGAAAAGATAAAACACAAAGTTTCATGTTTTTGATAATAGTGTAGACAAACAGTAGACAGAATTCATGGAAATCGGTCTATTAGGAGATGGGTCTGAGATAGCAGAGCATTTGCATCTGCATCCTCGGAAGAAGGTACAGTCACGAGCATTGATACCTGTATTAAATTTTAGACCTTTTGACATTGTCTTAAGAACCGATGTGTATCGCCCGTCTAAAAGATGGTCGCATGGGTGTGACCCGCATCAAAGAAAAAAAATCTAAGTGTGAGTAGAAATAGATTTGAGGGTTCCCGCTTGTCGATGGTACAAAAACCTCACCAACCTCATTTTATTATAAGCATTAAGTTTTATCTATTAATCCAGTGACCAGAATTTTGGTATAGACTTCGTTTAGGCGCAGTCTCAGTTTGAATCTTTCTGTATATATGTATTTAGGATATTTCAAACCAGATATAAAATAAAGAGTAACAAAGAGTAAAGAGTTACTGTCTTACTTAGTTACAACTTACGTATTTTGTAGTTATACTTAAGTATACCACCATAGACATTTACAACACATCTGTTATATGTCTTTCAAATAAATCGCCACAACGAAAAATTAATAATGATACTCAATAACAATCAGCTAAGCAGATCCGCTTGATATTGCTCGAAAGATAAGATAATAAAGGTAATTGTAATTTTTCATTGATAATAATTACATGGTTTCCGATATTGCCGCCGACACGGAACCACAAAAACTGGAGTGCGATTGTGAATGGTGTGAAACTCTCGCCTTTATCCAGAGCCCCCGCCGCGCCATTCTCGGCGCTCATTGTGCCCGCCGACTCCGCAGACACTTGGCTCACCGCTCATCTACACACAATTTATTTCCAATGATTTTTTGTCAGCCCACCTTTAAACATACAATCGATGATCGATGAAAAACTGCCAGCAAACTTCGACCCTTCACCGATCACCGCGAAAACAAATAATATAAATATCTCGCGGTCGGTTTTACCCTCAACGGCCTTCAGTCGGCAACCAAAAGAGTTGTTGAGACAAATATTTTGAATAAATCGCTAACAATTTCCGCGTGATTTCTCTCCGCCCCGCCGAAAAATTGATTCTTCCTGAATACAAAGCGTCTCGAAGCAACTTCCAACTGGCGGCGGGACGCAAATTGCGTACTGTTATGGAAATAAGAAAACAGTTTCCGTTTTGCACAAAAATATTCCCTTCCAACAACACCGATTCATATTCTCGAATCGAACACTATAAGATGCTGACTCGTAACAAATGTCCGACTATAAATTAATCTGTTGAGAGAACATTATTTATGGAAAACGTATTGTGGCTGGCGATCGGAATAAAAATAAAGGATCGCTTCACACTTCACGCATACTTTACGAACACCGAATAACATTCTTTGAAACATTTGAATAGCTAAGCGCGCCCATCGAAAATACTCCACAGCGCACCCACCCACCGAAGTTAATCTCCCAAATACATTTATCATGTTCAGCCGATAAAAATGCCATTGAGATCAGCCGTACACAAAGAGATACAAGCTCTCCGTACCTGATACGAGGCCGAAAGTCAATTATATTCAAATATAAATCGGATTTGCAAACGTAAGCCTATGACAATGGCGTAGGCAGGCGCCGTGATGCCACCTCCAGGCTGGATCCTGCAATGTCCTCACAATGCTCGGCCGTTTGCTGCGTGACAATGCGTCCGGCTCGGAACTGTGTCACGCCCGTCACGCCGACACCCGTGGCCGATTGTGCCAAACTCTATTCCGCTTTGTTACTTATTGACTCGACTTAATATTCTGAGGTTTGCCCTTTGTGACCGACAATATGATTTTTTTTCATCGAGCAGATGATTAAACTAGTAAATTTATCGCTGCCATGCTGTAATAGACTTTTCAAAGTAATCGAAACTATAATGAGAAACGATAGAGAAGATTGAACAGACCGAATAGCATTAGTAGCTTGATTAGTAGTTAATATAGATACCTACCCAATGATTAGTATAGCTCATTTACTAACGAATCCGAATAAAGCCAAGGACCCATCTCAGCTCACACACTCAGATGACAAAAAGAGTATCACATTTGCATAATTTCGACGAAAAAGCAAAGCAAATAGTCCCTTTTAAATGGCGCGTTAAATACACTCAAACAACATTATTATACACGAGTAGCTACATCTACGGTTTGGCAGAAAAAATGTAAGAAAAACACGTATCAGTCAGCTGAAGTCATCCGCGACAATACGTCGACAGGGGTCCCATTGTGGTCGATGGGCCCCTTAAGAAATTTGTTACGAAAAATTTTTATAGGTAGCCTTTTGTTCGTATGAACGTTACTGCGTCAGAAGCTTGACACATAGTGTGGTTATTATTTAGGGTTGTGTGGAAGTGTAGGGCTTGACAACTGCTCGTAGGGACGGCTGGTAACATATTTATTGCTTACAAAACGCTGTGAATTTGTTTTAGGGTGTCGGAGCGTTGCTAAAGTTAATGTTGTTGTATTGTGATTGTTATGGGCCGGGTGTGGCCGGGACGGACCTGTCACAATAAGGACACCGATATTATTGGGTTATGTCCCCTGCAATCATAACTGATGCTCGGTAAATCATAAGCACTTTTATGTGTGTACTTACGATGCATGTTTGCAACGATAATCTGTCTCTTCTCACCCTTTGGTAAATTTTAAGGATACCAGAACTGATTTACACTCTGGCAACGCAGAGATGAAACCGCTGAACGTAGAAACACGAAAAATGCCGAAAAACGCATTGCAGCGGGCAAAGTCAAGGGCAAAAGCTAGTTGTTGAATATTACTTTATTTTATGCAGAAGTAATAATAGTCATGCGGACCTTGGTTACATTTACGTATAAACTTGAAGTAACACATACTTTACTTTTTCCTATTATGGATACATTCGAACTCCACCTCATTCTGTCGCTTTTCCTCAAACCCTTTGAGAAGGCCCTCTTTGTGATGTTTTCTTTGAAATAACACATAGCACAGGTTATATATTTATAATTGGAAATCTTAATGAAGTACTTTAGTAAATAAATAAAAATGTTTCTCCAATAACAGTAAACAGGAAAAGATATCCTTTATTTGTTTTATTTTTATTACTTTTTCTATGGATTTGTTTCGGGTAAACAACCCTGTTTTGATACGAAATAATTATTTAGATATTTACTTATTCTGAATTATTAATACGATTTTTAATTAGGACATTATTAAACACTTCAGATATTTCAATAATATTAACGAAGAATATTTTCAAAGTGATGTGACCCATCCTGTGGAAATTTTGTGAATTAAAAAAATCATAAATATATATTTTATGTAGATTTTACTCTACTACTTTACCGTCGAATTTCACATGGAGTATCCAATATTAATTCACGCAAAATTTCGCAATTACAAGTATTAGTAGATAAGTTGTATTTTTATCCGAAACGTCATATGCTTCCATTTAGTAATGTAGTTTTTTTAAATTGAAAAGTGACAAGCCTAGTACATAGATAAAGTAAACGGTATAGTACTATAGCTATGTCAAAAATGTAAACAGTAATGGTAGAGTAATGAGTAGGTATAGACAGAGACTCTACCAAAGTCCAATTCCACCAGACAATAGGCAAAACTTAATACAAAGTCAACTAAATAGGTTAATTTTTGTACAATTATATAACTAAAACAGTTTTCGGATTGGATACGTGTTTACTATACTACCTCGATATATAGCGAAAGAATGGATGTGTGTTAGGATGTATGTTTATAACTCAATAACATGAAATTTACCAAGCGGATTTTGATGATATTTAGATACGGATAGAATAATAGCGGGACTAGCAAATACGGTAACTTTTATCCTGAAATTCCCACGGCAGCGGAGCCCCGGGGCGCAGCTAGTTCTCTTATTAATCACTATTGTTTTGAGATAGGAGTACGGTCAGCATATTAAGTAGCTTAGTCCTTTAAGTCAATACTATTGTTGTCGCGTGTCCTAGTTTTGATATAGGAGTACTCCTATACAGTACAGTCAGCATATTAAGTAGCTTCAGTCCTTACTCCTTATGTCAATGCAAGAAGGCTAATAACTACATTGTTAGTTGAACAAGCTTCCGTCATGGCATGATAGAACAAGATTTCCATCTTAATCCTGTGGTTTGTCGACTACTGTATTGTTGGCGCGTGTTCAGATTAATCTGACATTGGGTTCACTTGCCCTACGTCTATTTTTGATATCGATACTCAAGTTGTCCTGAAAAACGAAAGTAAGTCTTATGTAAGAACTCGAGTCTTTGAGTTATAATTTACGATTTTCTAGTATTTAAAAAAAGACAAAGAACTAGAGTTTTTTTTATTTATTATTAATAAAAAAATTGAGTGCGTTTGACTTCAATCTAGCCTGATGGGAAGTGAAGATGAGAGTCCCTAGGAGGTCCCTAGGAGAGACACTAGGAGGCACCATACTCACTCCCCGCAAATTACTCAACTGATTTTGATGCAGTTTCCACTATCATATATGTTTCCGAATGCTTTGCAGACAAATCCAGTTTAAAAAATAAGCAGCCAAAATTACCATATCAAAATAAAAGGAGGTAAATATAAATTAAAATGTATTGTACATAGAAACTATCTAGGACGTCATTACTTTCAGTTCTCGCACCGATGAAACTCCATCCAGTACCTAAATAAAATACTGTTCAGGCCGCAGCTCTCCGCCCTCAATAATGCTGATATCAGAGCGACGCAGCCTCTTCCAGAAGGATGCAATCAGACCAAAGATCTTTAGTAGAATCAGTAGTCGCTGTACATAAGTCGACTGCTTACTTAAACGTTTAGTTAACTAATACAAGTTTTGCCCCTAGAGCCTGGTGTAACAGGACATTGGTAGAGTCTCTGTCTCTACTCATACCCTACCATTACTGTTTTCATTGATGACATTGGTATAGTAAGTATTGAAGTTAGACTTTGATCATAGGGCTAATTTTTTTTTTTAGATTTTACTTGTTAGTGAAGGATAGGTAATATCTTCTCTGAAGCTCATTTTTGTCAAGTTTGACATTTTTGGTGTGTTTTAGTTCCATACTGTGGTTCCATAGAATTTGTGAACTAAAAAAAAATTTAATTTGGAGCACACTATTATAATCGTTTTTGGGCTTGATTTGACAATCAAGTTTATATGTCTACAAAATAATGTAATTTTTTTATTCTATGACTTTGACATTGACACCAGGCTTATCACTTTTCAATTAAAAAAGAACGACATTAATCATTGTAAGTATATGACGTTTCGCTTGATATATAAATCAAAGCAAAGATCCTATAGTTTATAACTTTAGTCCCATAGAGTTCACCGAAACCAACAGATCGATATAGTTTCCAAGTGTCAATATTAGCATTTGTACTTACAATCAGGATTCTAAACCGGGTTTAAAGTTTGCACCAAATCAAAGGGTATGCTCGTGTTTATGCAACAGCTCTATTAGATTAAGGCGACACTCCCCAAGTCCCTACACTAGTGAATAAAGCTGCAGCTCCACTTGTGCTAAGCTACGTTGCTAACGTCTATATACTTTATTAAAGCCTTCACAGTCATGTTTTCACGTCAAAAACGAATTATATAATCATATATAATATATAATATTATAAATCTCAAAGCTACAAGCTAAGTACTATAGCATTTCGGAACGACCATTGCTGAGAAGAAATGCCAAAAGAAACTCATGATGTTTGATACACCAAAATGATAGCTTAATTTTCAAAGCGAAGCTTAAGTACCTACCTATCTTAGCATAGCTGTAGTGAACAAGGGTTCAAGTAAGCAAAATTCTATCCATACTAAGTTTTCTTTTCGTCGAGTCAATAAATAATTAATTAAATAATTTTGGTCTATCCAAGGGCTATAATATGGATATCTTATACATATCATTAGTGTATCTGCTTCTACACAGTCCCTATAAAGAGTAGCTTAACTACCTCGCATGTCTGGTGGAGCAGTACCCTAAGGCGACACCCCCTCAACAAAGTCGCGTCGCACCCGCATCCGCGGCGCGACACATGTCGCTTGCGATTGCGACACCACCTCGTATAGTTCGCACTCTATTATCAACTGTAATCAAATAATTTGTTGCGTTCAACACTCTAATTAATTTATTTTCTGTGGCTTTGTGCGATCAATCACAACACTAACTAAGTTTGTTGTTGTTTCGAAATTGCGTTTGTAATTTAAGGTTTTGTAAAAATTCTTTAATTATTTTTGAGTTTCCTAATCACTTTAGACAACAACCTAGTATTTATTGTATGGTGACGACGATGTATGAAATGTAAGAAGAAAATTTGACATTAACAATTCAAAATTTACCTTCAATACATTTTCAATACTCCCGAAGTGTAACTTTCTTAGTTTTACATTTATATTACTTTTCTCTGGCTGTACTTTTATTTGACAGTTAACACGACATCGCCCCAAAATCAATGCAAATTCATCGCTATCACAACGGCCATAGAGGTCCATGAATAGCTTGACAAGAAGTTGTCTGTATTGAAAGAATTTTCCCGATTTTTCCAGACGGAGCACCGCACTTGTTGCGCGTGCGGCGAGCCGATCGCGGACCGCTTCCTGCTGGAGGTGGGGGGCGGGGCGTGGCACACCGGCTGTCTGCGATGCTGCGTCTGTGCCGTGCAGCTCGACCGCCACCCCTCCTGCTTCCTGAGGGACCGGCAGGTCTATTGCAAGCAGGACTACGCCAAGTGAGTCCGAGATGCAGTCTTTGTAGCGTTTATTGTATTGCAGCAGTTACAACTGACGTCACAATAATTTGAGGTGAGACTATAAAGGCAACTATCCTGTTTTTTGGCTGAGGAATGGACAAGTTTATTATGGTGAAACTTTATAGGTCCCTCCTTCTTCTTGATGTATTAATAGGTTCCTTTTATGCTTCTATCACATCCCGCTACTTAGCAATTAAATTCTGAGAAGCAGTTTTATTTACAGCCTGACACGAACCGAATGTGCACTTGTGCTAATGACTTGCAGTAAGTTTGCCACTCCTGACATACGGCCGCCAGTACATTAACATTGGATATTTTACCCAAATTAATTACAAATACAACGGTATTCCCACCGCATACAGTTCCATACGGGTTAGCTTGCTTTGCTGTTAACTATACCAACTGAAAGCATTTTTATGTAGGTTCTGGTATCGTCATTTTATTTTGTGGTTTTAAAGTTTTGCTGCTTAATTTCTTTTCAGATCATTTAGGAAACAGAAGCATTATAAAGTTAATATTTAATGAAATTGTAAGTAAAGTAAGTATGTTAAGTATGCTATTAGCTGAATAAATTAATCATGATTGTGTGTGTAGTCCTCTATATTAGATATACACTGTCGTCGTTAGTCCAGATTTTTTTAGGAATGCATATTTTCAAAGATTTTACATCATCAGATATCTGTCGTGAGCCAAGTTGATATCTAAAATATGTTTATAAATAAAACACGTCCACGTCTACACACATCATCGTTTAGCTGGCCGACGTTAATTCTTTTACTATACACTGCCTACGTCCAATTAACCTTCGACGTATCAGAAATATCCATAGTCATCATTTTCCAAGTCATCCGTGAAGTCGGAACACCCGGCCGATTTCAATTGTAATGTGCGATAGTGAGTGTCTGCGTCTTTTTGTTGTCCGCTACATGGCGGGGTTATAATTGGTATGTGGCGAGGAATGTACGCAGGGTAGGCGGTCCAGTGTTCAGCTGACCTGTGACCTGGCCGCTTGTGTGGCAGCGTGATGATGCAGTATCGACAGCGTAGGACGCTTCGCCGGCCTTTTTGTGCCCAGACATGGATACCATGTTGGAAAATTTGGAATTGATATAGGCCCGTATCTGATCGATGTTCTTTTTTGTTTCGACGTTGCCAGTCGACGATTGAAACCGATAACGTATCATCGGGGTATTGCTTGGAAGGGTTTGATGAAATGTCAACGGATGACTGTGTGTGGTAGGTAGAGTAGGTACCTATGTAGAGCTCAATAAGACATTTTATTGCTTGAAAACCTAACCTGGTAGAGTAGGTACGAATTTATGACGATAATTTTTACGAACACGAGTGAATAAAGTATCTAATTATCCCTGAGAAATCAAAATATTTGTATTTATTTTGGTCCTCACGGAGCTTTTACAACTTTTCAGATCAGTTTTTGAAAGAAAAATAAAAAAGTTCAGTGCTGGTAGGTACTCTTTTGTTTTGAAACAAAAAAATGCTACCTTTAACATAATTGAGGTCATACAGACAAATTCTAACCATGTCACATCCAGAAGTTTTCGAGTAAAATACAAAACAAACATCCACCCTGCAGGACTGCTACTTATAAACATAAACCGTCATATCATAAATAATACTAAATGTAATCTTTCTATCTTGCCTATTAGCATAAATACACTAAAGATTCTTCGCAACAGGTGTATGAGAACTCACTTTTGACTTACAAAAGGAAAAAAAGAGGCCAATGTCCCTAGGAGAGGTTTTATTGAAAATCTGTCGGCCAAGTGTGGCTCAACAAAGCGGCATCGGGAATGTTGCCAGTCTAAAAAGTACACCGGCGTGATGACTTGCAACACTGTAGCTTTCATTTGTCATTTATTTTGATTGTGATAACTGGAATTATTTAGACGCGACTTGAAACCATTAGTAGGTATATGCATGAAACTATATTTTAATTGCAACATCAGCCACATCGCCCTATTGAAGCACACACAAATAGAAATTGGCATGGCACGTGGTGGTAGAGTCATTTAGACTGAGGTCCTGTCATTAAGATCCAAGTTTCTATCTCAGATCTCGAGAATTTGTAGACCGACCTGACTCACAGTACGTTAGTTGACTTGCAATCGGTCCACAAGACCACTCGATGAAAGAAAATAAAAATCAGTACTTGCAGTTGATGTTACATTTACAAAACCGCACTATTTGGAAGAATAAGGCTATATTATTCGAAATCTTTGGTAAAAACAAACCAGTATATCTATACATATAATAAAACAGTAAAAATATTTTGTCTGTACATTTAATATTTTTGACTGAAATGGATAGAGTGAGACCTAAAAAGAACAATAGAAAGCAAAAAAATTTTTTTGGAATTTCTTGTCTGTCTGTCTGTCTGTCTGTCTGTCTGTCTGTCTGTCTGTCTGTATGTATGTACGCGTTTCACGCAAAAACTACTGGACGGATTTGAATGAAACTTTTTTTGTTGTATAGCTATTAAGCCTGGGCAACATATAGGCTATAATTCATTTTGAAAACTGGAACACCTGATGAAGAACCATAACGGAACAGCTAAACTATAAGTAATATGGAAATGGTGCCTTAACAAAAATCGTTCAACCTGATGAGCATTTTCTGCCGACGTATAAAAATTGAAGATCTGGAACATCTGATGAAAAGCTCCAAAAGACCAGCTACACTATAACATATATGGAAATGGCGCCTTAGCAAAAATCGTTCAACCTGATGAGCATTTTCTGCTGACGTATAAAAATTGAAGATCTGGAACATCTGATAAAAAGCTCCAAGAGAGATTTTTCATCTAAGCGAAACTCACGCGGGCGAAGCCGCGGGCGACAGCTAGTTGAAAAATATAAATTGCACGCCGAGCGTCAAGCTCGTAAGTGCATTACTCTCGACTCGTCACAATCGCGCCAGTTTCGAACATAATTGTCTCTATTTTAATGTATTTTTAGTAACGTCAACGTGTTTTATAACGATAGTTTTTTATCGAACACAGTTCAGCACAATTAATGTTTAATCTCTGTTTTAGCCCCGAGGTAAGTAATAACAACTTCTGGTTACGCGATTATATTGCATCCCGTGAGATTTATTTAATAATATTCTGTTTATCTTGAAATCCACATAAATTTGAGTGCAGGCTTAAGTGCTAGTTATATTTCATTGTTAGCACCTTCAAGCTGTTGTGACTAAGGTAGATTTATTTTATCTGCGCTAGAAAACTATTTTCTATTAACAATAACGCGACTTCCATCCGCTATCTATCTTTAAAGGGCTTTCTAATTGTTTTTGCTGATTGCATATTTATAGTATTTTGCACCCAATATTTTAGGTCTTAAGTAGGTCTAAGTCAGAACTGCCAATAAGTAGAGTCAATACTTATAATCATGAATCTTCTCTTACAGGCGTAAAAAGTTGATAGTTTATCAAATTTAGATAAAATTGAGTTGAACACCATGTGTATGCAGATATGTAGGTAGATTAAATAGGTTTAGATAAAAAAAAAACTAGTAGGTACTATGAATAAGACTATTTTACACCAAGGCTGTGTCCATACCTCCAAATGCACGCAGAACAAATTTCAGTTTCTCATTATCTGAGACGAGCCAATGTTGCCAAATAAAAGAACCAGCTCTAAATAATATTTGTGTTGTGAGCGAGCATAACGAGTGGTGTTGCCAGCCTGTAAATCGGCGGTCGCCGTCGGCTACGATCGTAATTACTTTTGTTGATATATCATCTGTTCATTGTTTATTTAGCGCGCCTTTTTGTCTGGTAGCGGCCACGCGTCTTGTCTTGGCCCTCTTTACGGCCCTTTTTTATTTTTTTGTTCATTTCGCTAGTTTCGTGATTTAGAATAATCCCACTATTTATAGGAGATTTTATTATTTTCTCTTTTATTGGATTAGCCATGTACAGTCATGCCGCAAAAGCTCAGCATCACTAGTATTGTTTGTTTAGACATTTTTATTTACGATAATAGCAAATTTTCTATTTCCTAAAAACGTTATCTCTAATTTATTTATTTTTTTACCCTGTTAAGTTATCAGACTTAAACTTTTCAAACGAATAACAAAATTCGGAAACAGCTCTTTCGTTTAGCGCACAAATATCTATGGTGCCAAAGAGAGCTTTAACCCCGCCCGATAAGCGTCTCAATTTAATAATTACTATATTAGGTAAAGTTCTATGGTAGTACTATATAGTCTATAGTTAGGATAGAACTCGAGCCACGGAACTCGGGATCGGCTCGCGCTCTCACGCGATGTCGCGCCCACACTGCTACCCGCAAATGCGCGCACCATGTCTTATGTTAATGCCCCGTGTCCTCTCTGAGTTTAATTAATCTCTGGCCGCATAAATAAACTGCCTTAGATCGATTTACTCTGAATATTAAACATCGCTTTTCAATTCGGAGCCAAACGAAACTGTTATTGTCAAAGACTAGCTTAATTTGGTGCAAAAGTAACTCTTTTCTGATATTTAGACTTTGCTAAAAATTGACATGATTACCTATTTTAATTTCGAAAAATTACATTAACTTATTCTTATTTTAGTCTTACTAGTACACGTATTTAACACAGGAGCCAACAGCAATATCTGAAAAGTGGAATCCAAAAGTGGGACTCAACGATAAATAAAAGTTTTTTGGCAGGAATCGTTTATCTACGAGTAGAATGAGATGACATATTAAATGAGCCCAAACTAGACGGGGTTGAACTGATTTAGATGCTGAGTTCCTGTAGTGAAGAATACTAGTAAATATACAGGGTAAAATAGTATACTTACATTTGTTTTGGCATTTTAAAGTGGTATTCAGTCGTAGATTAAATTTAAGTACATATAAGGAAATATGACGACCTCCGTGGCCCAACGGTCATCACGCCGGACTGCCACACCGGAGGACCCGGGTTTGATCCCCGGTCGGGTCAAGATAGAAAATGATCTTTTCAGATTGACCCGAATCTTGGATGTTTATCTATATATGTATATGTTATAAAATATAGTATCGTTGAGTTAGTATCCCATAACACAAGTCTCGAACATACTTTGGGGCTAACTCAATCTGTGTGATTTGTCCGTATATATTTATTTATTTATTTAATGTTCACGAGGATTGGCAGCTAATAAGTGAGTAAGTACAATTAGAAACTCCCAAAGCTCTTACATGTCTCTATGTACCGGAATAGTGGGCATTTTTATCCCCGCTGCTGTAGTAGTGTTACAGAAGTCAGAACAAATCTAATTAAACAAGGCAGTATGAAAAAAATGTTTTTTTTTTTATTCGTACTTTTATAAAAATTGATGAAATTGTATCGCCTTCTATCAGCTTAGCTCACGCACGCCACCTGTACAGAAACCGCTATTTTGCGCATGCGACTATAATGCGTGCCACATAAATAAAAACGACCATTAACTTGTCAATTCAACATCTCATTTGCAAGTTTCGCCGCCTTTCCTTGGCGTTTTATTTCTTCGATATCCGCTCTTCACCGCGCTGAGACTATAAAATACGGTCAGTATCGCCTAAGGTGTCATATCTACTATCTCATTATTTTATATATAATATAACAAATGAAATTTCTGGAGCATTAAAATATCCTTTACTCTATACATTAGTACTACTCAATTTAAACTTCACCTTTCTAGTTAAATGCTGTTAATTAATTTCAACATAATTGAGTTAGTTAACTAGTTTGTTAATTATTTGCAAGCTATAGCTTGATTTCGTAAGCTACAATAGCTTCCAATTACAAGAGCTACTAGTTTTATGATTTAAGTTTCTTTAATTAATGTCTAATTTGTAAAATTAGAAACTGGATCAAATTAGTAGTCAAAATTAAAAGAGACAACTTTTTGTTTCATAGAATCATATAGCAAAAATGACGATTTATTTTCTACAAGTAGGTTCTTAAATTTGGTGCACAATTTCTTTTAGGTAGTTAGCATAACGGTATACTTTTAAGTAAACAACTTATAACGAAGAATATTTGGCTAACCTATGTAAACCACTATTGATTGAAGCATTTAATATACCAAAAGTAATTAAAACATTCCATCATAACCGATCCGTAATCGATATTCTAAAAAGTTATGCAGTTTATTGAAGTCCGTTGTGTCGGCTCCATTCGTCAGCGCGTCGCCCACGGCACGGCACGGCCCTAACAGTGCTTTGGATTGTTTAAACAAACGGTCGTATAATATTCCAATGAATCTCAGATTGGACTTGTATCTAAAACAAATAACTTAAATCATGTCGTCGGATGAATGGATGCGTTGAATGGCTATTAAATACGGGGAGGGGTGCTGAGGTGAGGGTGCTCGCGAGAGAAGGCAGAGGAAAGCAATCAACGAGTGAGGATTTATTGTTTGCGCCTCCGGCGGCGGGGACCGTGCGCCCGCGCCGCATCTCCCAATCTCTACGCGCGATACGGAACCTCTCTCCTCCAGATAATCAGCGGTTCGTTACGCAAAGTGCACACTTCGGGACCACCCGAACCCCGCATGAATAGTCAACGGGTTGAGTGTTTATCGCGCAGGGGTACGCAACATCTTCATTACGAAGAGTGTTAAAACTTGTTAGTCTGTCACTTGGTTAATTATAATGCGAGAGAGCCAGTTAATTGATTCAACCGACGACAAAATGTTAATAATGTTGATAACGACAGAAGTGGTGCGGCGTTCACTTCAGCGCCGTGTTTTTGAAATGCAAATCGCACATTTGAAACATTGGTGTGGATAACGGTGATAAGGATAGTGGCCGAATTGAATTGATATTCGTGTAACACGCGATTTCGCACTGGAGGGACTTGTGTTTTAGTCCTCCGGTCGCTTTGGCAACTTATTTTTGCAAATACCTAGTCGTTAAAAAGAAATAATAATCTTGCTACGCAAATGTTAATCTAAATGAAATCGTTATGTCACAAAAGAAAATCCATGGCGGTCCCTGTACTTTTACTAAAAACTTATTATCCTTTGATACAATAAAATGATGTATATAAATGGTTAACGGTGATGAGAATTTGACGTGACTTGTTTGATTATCTGTTGTCATATCCCGCAGACCGGCACTCGACAAACAAATAAATATTCCAGAAATAAATGAATTATATGTAAAATAAAATTAAAAGTTGCTTCCAGCTATTATGAATTGCTGGTCTACATGCAAGGTGTATTTGAGGAAACTAATTCTTCGTCACAGAAATCATTAAAGAACTTTGTAAGGACACACACAAGAGAACATGAGACCATAAATTTTGAAGAAGGCGTACGTGCTTATTAAAAATGTAATAAAATGTGTAACAACAAAGTAATTGGAAATACGGTGACCACCGTTACCACACTCGTATAAGGCACAATTCCATAGCTTCGTAGGTTGCGCTAATAATTGTGACTACGTTTGTATTGAACATGTGGGGAATAGACGAAAATGTGGATAAACAAGAACTTATTATTAGTAGGTCAATATATAGGTGTATATATATACTATGCATTCGGAAAATAATACATATATGTTTGTTCGCTATTTAGTGTCTTTTATTTATCTTATCAATTTCCTTTGATTTTTGTACATTTCTGCACTTTGCATGCAGGCAGGTAAGTGGTAGCGTAAGTCCCGTGTCTGCTAGTGATTACAGACGCACGTGTACTGTAGGTAACATTATATACTGACTAATTTTAGTTGAGACAAGTGATATAGCATATCGTGCTTTCTCATGTAAATTGTACTGAGCGAGAAAGAACGAATATGTTGCGTGCGCTTCAATGTAGCGTACTAGTAGACAATGGATTTGCAGCTTTACCCATACAAACGTTATTCATCGAATTTTTGTGTTTTTTTTATATATCTGTAACGCAGCGAAGCGAATTAACCTTTCCGCGCTTGCGAACGGCTACTTTTCATTTATGACTAATGAATTTTGCTCCACTGTTGCGAAAAATTGCTATAGGTAATTTATTGATTTACTAGGTACTTAAATTGTACATTGCTAGGAAGCGCAGGAGTTCAGAATATAAACTTATTACTTTACAACTTTGAAATGCGTTTCCTTGTCTTTCACTGTGATAGATATATGTAAAGGATATTATAACTCCTACTACGTCAACATAGCAATGACATATATAACAAACCACATCTAACTTTCAAACTTTGTATTAGCAAAATAGAAAAGTAAGATAAATCTAAAGAAAAACTTTCATTGTTGACGGAGAAGAAGAATAAAAGTTATATTAAAAACGGGTCACTCACGTTCCATATTGTATCGGGATTGCCGATCCTATAGTTTAGACTCATCAAGAGTTAATTTTCAAGGCGACCCGTTATTAATATACTTCTATATATCTAGTTTAAACGAGTTTATACGACGAGTGACTGAACAATGATGTGCAGGAGTTTCGGCGCGAAATGCTCCAAGTGCTGCCGGGGGATCTCGTCGTCCGACTGGGTTCGGAAGGCGCGGGAGCAGGTGTACCACCTGGCTTGCTTCGCGTGCGATGCGTGCGGCCGCCAGCTTTCGACTGGCGAACAGTTCGCGCTGCATGAGGACCGGGTGCTCTGCAAGCCCCACTATCTGGAGACCCTCGACGGTGGCTCCATCTCTTCTGATGGTACGTTGGTCGTTGGATTGTTTTATTCTATAGCTTTTGCCCTCGGTTTCGCCTTTGTGACTTTCCCACGGGAACAGTGATTTTTTTCGAGATGAAAGGTACCCTATGTCCTTCTCAGTACTTCTAAGATTGGTTCAGTAGATAAAGCGTGAAGAGGTAACAAACAAAAAAAGAAACAAACTCACTTTCGCATTTATTATATTAGTTAGGATTAGAATAAATGCAGGCTTAACTACTGCACGTAGGTATTTTATCAGTACCTATACAGATAAACATTGAGATGTTTTGAGATAGACCAAAAAATACAAGTTTTAATTCTATTTGATTAAATTGAGGTGTTTTAGCGTTGTGGCTGTTAAATGTTGGAACCCTGGGGCTGAAATTACTACTATAAAAATCGGCTATAAAACATGAAGGCTAAATTTATCAAAACAGTATTATTATCGACTGATAATATATATTTTGCAGTGTGACTACACTGCAGGGCAAGTCTCCCTCAATTTTTTTATTCGATTCTATCTTGTACAAGATCATGAAAATAATTAAATAAATCTTCTAGATGGCTGCGATTCAGAAGGCTACCACAAGAGTAAAGCGAAACGTGTCCGGACGACCTTTACGGAGGAGCAGTTGCAAGTTCTCCAGGCGAACTTCCAGCTGGACTCGAACCCAGACGGCCAAGACCTGGAGAGGATCGCGCAGGTCACCGGGCTTAGCAAGCGAGTGACGCAGGTCTGGTTCCAGAACAGCCGCGCCAGGCAGAAGAAGCACCAGCATACTGGGAAGGGAAAACAGAGCCAACGTTAGTATGAGAGGAAAACATTCACGTATTCTCAGAGAGGGAACTAATAAGAGGTTTTTCGTAGGAGCGAGGAGAATCGGGTTCCATTTGAAGTTATTTTGGACACTTAATTCTCACCGCTTCTACTTAACTCCAGAATAAGAAGCAAATATTCCGACACAATGCGAAACATTCATCTAAAACCATTTTTAGTCGACGATCATTTAGCTAGAACACTTCTATTAGGTATAAAGACTATTCTCGTTTCCAGGAATCACTGCGCGAGTTTCTTTTATTCAGATATGTGTTGCTCTTTGCGAATTATTGCTATTGCGAATTCATTATAATATTGATGATTCCTCATCATGTCTCATTCATAATAAAAATGTGTGTTCTGACGATGCACCGGTGTTGCCAACAGTGATGACCCGCGAGACGGACCCGTCGGGGTTTGGCCGGCCCATCAACCTGCACCTCACCTACTCCTTCCAGAACAAACCGCCTTTTGTCCCAATCGGTAAGATCATATAAATTTTTTTTGACAAATACACAGGTTGAGCTAGCCCCAAAGTACCTTCGAGACTTGTGTCTGTCTTGTGTTGTCAGATACTCAACGATTTTATATCAAACTATCATCGACCTTTGTTCCCGTACAAATTTCGGGAGGTCCTCTCACTTCATAAGGTAGTAACTTTCAGTATAATTTTGGCTGTGCATTCATTATAAAATTCCTCTGTTAAGAAGAATTTTATAAATAAACTTACTTATATTGATTAAATTTTAACACTCGAAAAATTATAGGCTTTACATTATTTAGTAATAGACATAGTGAAGTGGACCGTAGATTTTAACAGTGAAAGTACCAGGTTTATTTGCTAGATTCTTCTGTATTTTTATTTCCATTCTGTGTTTCTTTTTAACTTCAGGGGTTGGCACAATATATTACTTCTCTCCACTCCATCATCATCATAAAATTTAAGAGCGAGGCTCTTGTCGGTGGAGTTCCTACCATTTTCTCTTTCCATTGCTAACTCTTTCATTTCTTTATACGACACGACGTTCACTTTCTCCTTTATTTGCCGCATGTAACTCTGTCTTGGTCTCCCTGGGCCCCTTCTTCCTTCTATCTTTCCTTCTATGATGTTTCTTAAAAATGCATCGTGTCGTATTAAGTGCCCTAACATTTTCCCCCTTCTGTTTTCTATATTTTTCATGATGGTTCTTTTTTCGCCGATTCTATTTAAGACCTCTTCATTACTTATTCTTTCCGTCCAGCTAATTCTTTCCAATCTACGCCAACACCACATTTCGAATGCTTCTAACTTTTTTCTTTCTTTTTTAGTGAGGGTCCATGTCTCGCATCCGTACAGGGCAATGCTCCATATATATACTTTAACGAGTCGCTTCCTAACAGATTTAGCGATTTTGGCTGTCAAAAGGTGTTTCTTTTGGTGAAACACTTTTTTAGCTATAGCAATTCTCGTGACTATATCTTGTGTACTTCTGGCATCAGCTGTAATTGTGCTTCCTAAATATTTGAAATTCTGTACTTGTTCAAGGATGGTGTTATTAATTTTAATTGGAATAGCCAGTTTTATTAGTTTTGTCTTTTTAGTTATATCTGATTTTGTGGTCTTCATTATTTTAGTTTTTTTTGCAGTTGATTTTAAGTCTTAAGATTTTAAGTTGAAAATTGTGTCCATAATATGTAGTAGTTTTTCTAATTCTTGTGAAGTTTCTGCTAATGCTGCTATATCATCTGCCAATCTTATAAATAATACCTTATCACCATTGATTTTAACACCACCTATATCCGTTACTGTTATTTTTCTAATTGCACATTCTATAAATATATTAAAAATTAGTGGTGATAGTGGACATCCTTGCCGTACACCTTGTCTTATACGAGCATTTTCCTTTTCTTCTCCTATTTCAATCAGCATTTCCTGTTGTTTGTATAGTTCAAATATAATCTTTCTATCTCTGTAATCTAATCCCGCGTCTTTTAAAGTTCTCATCATATTTTCCCAATTAACTGTATCGAATAAATAACTGTATCGAATGCCTTTTCTAAATCTCTCCACTCCACTTCTTCAAATTAATTGTACAAAATCGGAACCTAATTCGATAGTTTTTGTTCGAAATTTAACCATCAACAAATCAATTTTTATTTTAAAATTTCAGATGGAACTTCTTTCACCGATTCTTCGATGGATGAGCTCTCCGAAGACTCTTCAATCCACTGTATGCAGAGTGAAGTGTAAAGACAAGGCGGTATCAATGATATATTATTATCTTTCTAACCACTAGTAGATATAGATATACAAAATGTTGTATATATATAGGTATCCTGGACGGAGTCTATGAGATGCCCAGACGATGGATAACTTACGAAGACCAGTTGTACGTTATTAAAAAAGTACCATGTAGACTCAAGAAGGCTCGAATGACTAAATTATACAATGCAAGTGTTTTACATTTCTATTTATTTGATATATAAATTGTACTGTTGGCAAAAAGCAGAATTATCGTAAAATCCAAATTATTGTAACTGTCAAATATATACTTGTTCACTACTGATTTAGAGAAGAAAGTAGCGGTTCTATTTTATATATTTTTTGTTAAGATCACAGATCACTCGCCGCAGCATATAAAGTCACTCAAATGCGCCATTGCATGGTTCATATGCCATTCCATGTTTATGCTTGAATAGGTTGATAATGAGGCGTTGTTATTTGGACATGTATGTCTGCTATGAAAGGGTCAAATCCCTGCGGCTATATTGTGACCATGGTCAATTGGTCATTCTCAAAAGTTATAAACATTTTTTTTGTAAAATTGACAAGATTTTCTCAAAAATTGATGTTAAAAATCAATTGGTGCCACTTAGCAGTAAAATCGACTCGAATGCTGTGACGAAAAATGGACTGATGCGTCGTGCCACGTTTGTTTTACATCTACCGGGCTTGTCGTGCCGGCCACCTTTTTTTGAACACTTCATCTTAGCTCCCACTTCGATATATAGCTATTCCAACACGTAGCCATAAATTTATAACAAATATGTATTTATTCTCTTTATTGCTGACACGGCTGTTTATTCTTTCTGTGACATGAAGAATATGCAACAATAAGATATAATCAAAAATCCGTTGTAAAAATCTTATGAAAAGTGAATTTTCATGCCAACTGCATGTCAACTCTACGTGTGTCCGATTTGTCAATAAAGATATAATTGTATGTATATAATAAATCCATGCTTACACCACCGTTTCAATAATTAGTATCTGCGCCAATAATTATTAACTCAGAAATGCGCCTATAAATTATAGTCCATTTTTGCAGTAGTTTATAAACTAGACTAACAAAGTACTTACCTACTAAAGGTTAAAACCATTATCTAAGTGCTACGTAATCATTATCATACTTATAAAATGAAGGAATTATTTTCCAGATAGCGACCAATTTGCGCAGGAGCAAATCGCTAAATGCAATAATATACATGCACAAAAATGTACAGCTTTTAAAACACTTAGTTCGTAAGATTTTATAAAAAATATATGTGTAATTACTTGGTAATTTAAGAAATTTACGTTATTCTATTATTTATTGTAAAAAGTTATATTTATTTATTTATTTCTAGTAACTGTGATACGTTCGCTGTCGTAACTTCATTGGTTTAATGATTTGTCTAAATACTTATTGAATGTAAGAATTCTTAGATGTATATCTGTAGTTACGTAATTAGAATAGTGCCAAAATATAATATATTAATATATAAATACGTCAGCTACTGTTACTAAATGGGGATTAAACCTCGCCTAATTTCTACAGGTTTACACGTCCCACAGTTGGGTCCATAATCTAAAGAAAAAAAACATTTCAAAACAGCCTACGATTTTTCATTCTTTCTTAGCTATGATTATGACTACCTGTCTATCATCATACAATAACTATAAGGAGACACGTTCTATTAAAAAGAGGAACACACGCTATATTATAGCTGACTATACGTGCCAATATTGCAATATTCTAAGTCGTTTTATTTTTTGTGTAGGTATAAAGTTGAATTTGTATTTGTCAAGGCAGTTTGTATTTCTGGAGTCTAAAATATATTTTAATCATATGTTATTATAATACAATTTATACATCTACATGAACACGAATTTATGCATTTTCTCGATAAAAGATTTCAGAGAAGCTTCAGCTTCAGTCTTCAGATCTTCAAAATTTAGAATAATATAAACATAATAAAAGTGGCATCAGTCGCGTTACTTTGTCTCCGCTTAACTCCCCCTAATATTATGAAGCTCCTTATTCACTCACGCATACTCTATCAAAGCAAATGTTCGTTCAAATATAATTTTGAACGACGTATCTATTCTACTGAGAGATTGGAACCAAGTTCCGTTCTAGTGGTTCCAATCGGGAAAATCATGAATGTTCCGCTTGGAACCACTAAAATAGTACGTGTTCCATTTTGGTCTTTGAATTCAAAAAGACTCATTATGCCATCCACCTAACCTAGTACCTATCCTCCGTGGCGTCAATCGCCCCAGTGAAGAAATGAAAAAAAATGAACCCTAAGACCACCCATCAACTGCTCTTGTCACTACAAACTCAAGTCACTATCCACAAGAATTCCATGAAATAATTTGTAAAAAGTAGAAGTCATGGAAGTAGTAAGTACTTTGTACAAAGTACTTATTACTTCCATGGTAGAAGTAGTTACTTGCAATTATAGAGTAGTTTGTCAATTACGAAATCGATAGTAATCATCGAATTAATCGAATTAGGTACTTATAGGATTAAAATTGTTCAGTATTGTAAATAAACAATTATTTGTACTAAGTAGATATTGTAAATTTATTGTCATCTCTTTGCGATTCAAAATCTGTAAAAATATTATTTATCAATTATTTATAATTTCTGTAGTCCGATTTAATGGTACCAGGTTTGCATATGACTTGACCAGTGAGCTCACTAGGATTTTTTTAACTTGTCATAATATAATACTATATAACTGCTGAGCAAGTACTAGGTACTTGTGTTTATTCTGTACAAATCTATTATTGAATATATTATGTTGATTAAAAATTTATTCCTGTTTTAATTATTCACCTCCACCTGGATCTTTGGTATTTAACGATTTTGAATTGAAATGATACATGATAAATTTTGCTATAATATTTATTAATCTATTTTAATTTAATATGATCTAATAAAAGGCTCTCGTGGAAATTTCGGAATAAAAAGTATCTTAAGAGCCCGCACTAGGCCAATGACAACTAAGATTTTCCCCGCTACCCGCTACCCAGTTCGCCCGCACGCATCCAATCCGCGTTCTAAATAAATGCTCGCGGACTCGCGGGCGGCGCGGCGGCTCAGAGGTGGATGGTTAAAGCATGCGGGCAATTATACGTATTATTTTTTTAAAAGCTTTACAAAAAGATATTAAAAAAAGTAAGTAACATAATCCCTGCCTTATCTTTAGAGTAATTTATACAAAAATTCTCAATCTTTTTTTTTATGTATTGCTTGAATAATAGCAGTTTAAAGTGTTAATTATAGGTGATTTGGAGGCAACTTCGCAATTTTTTTCTATCGAGAAAATTTTATGCAATCGTGTTTTTGAGTAACATAATCCCTCGTGCTAGTCCTGAAGTTTGCTATATCTTAATTTTACATTCAGTTTTACATAAATGTAGATATTACAGACGATCATGTGAAGCAATCTAGCCTAGTACGGGCCCTTAACTATTACTAGCTTTTGCCCGCGGCGTCGCCCGCGTGGATTTCCTCGGGAACAGTGCTTTTTTCCGGGATGAAATATAGCCTATATCCTTCTCAGTACTTCGAACAATGTGTAGGACAAATTTCAGGAAAATTGGTTCAGTAGATAAAGCGTGAAGTGGACAAGTGGAAGTAAACAAATAAATTAAACAAACTCACTTTCGCTTTTATAAAATAGTTAGGATTAAAGGGATTGCACTTGAAAGCTGCGTAAAAGTATTATTCTCTGAAGATCCATTGACCAGATCCAGGGTAGATCTAGAGCAAAAATGGGCAAAAAGAAACAAAATTCAGTTCTAAAATCAAATGATACTTTTAATACTTATAAATATAAATTATATACATGCAGGCCTATTATTTTAAACTTAAATTATATCAACTTAAAATTTCCTTATTTACTTATCTAAAATACGTACATAAGGCAAAAGAATTATTTTATCATAAAACTAATCAGATTTTCGCTTTATTATGCATCACAGTTTGTTACTCGATCGTGTATAAAAATAATTGATATAAAATGGCTGACTTTGTCTATAATCGGATAGTAAATTCAGACCATTTTGTCAAAAATATAAACTATTTATCGAGATACAATATAAACGCACACATACAAACACGTTCGTTATCAACGTTATCAACGTATAAGCTTCCACTTACTTATAATATTAATATCTTTATATAAACTAATTACGAATTACGGAAAAAAACTCAACGTCCCCAGCTCATATCTACCTCATTTGTATGGAGAGGTGATTGAATGGATTCTTTTGTATTATTCGTTTTTTGGGGGAAAATACAATATCATAAACCGAACTATCTCTCAAGAGGTATCTAAATATTGTTTTTCAGGTAATGCTTATCATGAATACAAGATATTAAACGAAATATCTTATTATAAGATACTAAATAGGTACAAGATTCTACAGTTTCTCCATAGTGTTGAGTAACAGCCCCAATTCTTGGTGTAACTGCCTCATCAGGTCCTTCATCTGCCTCGGCGAGTCCAGGATGTCGATGCTCTGGGTGTAGGGGTTGTACCTCACGCCAAAGTCCCGGGGAATCGTCTGGGAAAATTTTCTGGAAAGAAGAAAATCATATGCATATCATATGTCAAGGTATGGAATTCTCTCCCTGCGTCGCTGTTTCCTGTCGTTTATAATTTAGGGGATTTTAAGGCAAGAGTGAATAGGCATATTTTGAGTTTGTGTACCACCCTAGAACTCATCTTAGCTTCCCGTCAGGCAAGATAAAGTTTTTAATTTTAAAAAATGCTTTATGTTTTGATTTGTTATGCCATTGGTAGGTAATTTTACTTAGTTAAAAAAATCAACTAGCACCATAAAAGTATTTCCGTAAGGAATAATTAATCTATACATATAATAAAACAGTAATAGTATTTTGTCTGTACATTTAGTATTTTTGACTGAAATGGATAGAGGGACATTTAAAATGAATAATAGAAAGCAAAAAAATTTTTTTGGAATTTTTGTCTGTCTGTCTTTTTGTCTGTCTGTCTTTTTGTCTGTCTGTTTGTATGTATGTACGCGTTTCACGCAAAAACTACTGGACGGATTTGAATGAAACGTTTTTTGTTGTATAGCTATTAAGTCTGGGCAACATATAGGCTATAATTGATAATTGATTTTGAAAACTAGAACACCTGATGAAGAACCTTAACAGAAAAGCTAAACTATAAGAAATATGGAAATGGCGCCTTAGCAAAAGTCGTTCAACCTGATGAGCATTTTCTGCTGACGTATAAAAATTTAAGATTTTGGAACATCTTCTGGATGAAGAACTCCAAGAGACCAGCTACACTATAAAATAAATATAGGAAATGGCGCCTTAGCAAAAGTCGTTCAACCTGATGAGTATTTTCTGTTGACGTATAAAAAGCGAAGATCAGGATCATCTGATGAAGAACTCCAAGAAACCAGCTACACTATTACATATATGGAAATGGCGCCTTAGCAAAAGTCGTTCAACCTGATGAGCATTTTCTACTGACGCGACGTATAAATATGTATTGAAGATTTGGAACATCTGTTCCCATTCATCAACATATATTCCCGTGGGACACGGGATAACCAAATGGCTGCAATGTTGAGTACTGGAGTTTAGGTTACTACAGTTTGGAACACAAAAAGATTTTTCATCTAAGTTAAACTCACGCGGGCGAAGCCGCGGGCAACAGCTAGTTACCTATATGACTAGTACCTACCCTAGGATACAAATAGGTAGATATCTTGCACCCATCTGTTTAATATAGTGGGTGAAGTGGACAAGGCAAAACCACTTCATACACATTGCCAAAAAGTAGTTGCGTGTGTTATATTCCACACCAAAAGGAATAGGAAGACATAAAATGCCTACGTCAGCGCGGTGTATTCCCGTTGTACCCGTAAGTTTCATCAAAACATCATAAAATTTTCTACACCAATATCCCCATTGTCATGGGGCCAAAAGAATGTCATAAAATTTCTGGGAAAGAAAGAGTACCTACGGGGAGGATTAATGGCGAGTACCTACCTAATTAGCTGTTTATTCACAAACACGACACAACAACGACTAAGCTAGGCCGCACACCAGCGCCACATGCTACACGCATCATACATTTACGTCGCCACAGTTATTGCGCTACAATTCGCTTGCTATAAATGTTTCGTATACGCGCACATCGGAAGCACAGTTGTTTCGTGGCACATGCGTGGAACCGCATTGAGAATGTAGACATCATCGTCTGTCGACGACGATTTCTTGATGTGGCGATTAGTGAGAAAAAAAGACGATACTGGGTCATCAGTTTAATCAAAATTATCAATTTACGAGAAATTTTCACCAAATATTTTCTGTAATCCGTCTGATGCTATAATGAGTGAACATATGGTTATATAATCAAGGCTTTCTTTCAACCTCTGCAATAAACTCAACGTAAAATTTAATGTTGTCTTTAATTATTGCAAACAAACGCGACACAAATATCGCACGTGTTCGATCCATAGACATAGAAAAAAATCAAAAAAATTTTTTTGCTAGCTCTATGGTTCGATCTTGAAATCGTGTAGCGAGGACAACGCCTCGCCACATAGTGCACCCGCAATAAAATGTGTCCTTGGTGTGCGTGCTCCCGCACAGATATACGGGGGCGATAAATGTATACCGTGATACAAGTGTATGCCTGGTGTGCGGCCTGGCTAACGAAGAGCCGAATTTTGATTAATTTATTAAATCTAGATATTTAAGAGTGGGAAAAATCTAAGAGGACAACGGGAATACCTACACGGTCAGCGTCAATTAGGCACCTATTTACCCAATACTAAATAAACTCTTTATATAATAATTGCTATAACTTACAAGAAAGGAATTTTGATACATGGTAATCAGGAAGTTTATATCAGATTTTTTGACGAATCCACACAACAATACTGTGCATAATCTCAATTTGATATGTTGAGTAGGTACATAGCCTTGAAACGGAACAACTTCTTTGCAATTTTTCCCTTTCAATTCAACGACGAAATAGAACTGGTTTTAACTTCGATCACCGCACAGTGTAACACCAAATACTAGAGTTATCGTGAGAGTTATAATACAAGTTTAATAAGGTTAAAAAAATAAGGTTAGGATCATAGACAGAAAAAAAAAACATTTTTTTTAGGTTACTCACATCATTTTCTCTTTAGCGTCTTCAAAACTATTGGCGACAAAGTAGACGGGCTGGTACTCGGTGATGGGGTACTTGGTGATGCCAGTCTCCTCTGGCTCGAACTCCCGCAGATCCGGCTTGTCTGACAGGCAGTACTGAAGCTCCCCGAAGGACGACAGCAGACCAGCCCCGAACGCTTTGAGAGTGCCCTCTTGCCGGCACAGACCGAATTCCACCGTGAACCAGAAGCACTGGAAATAAGTATTAAAAATCAGTTAATTGTTACAAATACAATTATAAGTCACAATGTACTAATTCGGTATATCTTAAAAATTAATAAATTAAATACTACTACACTAATAATACTACCTATAAATAAATACTATATATTAAAAATCTAATTCTAAATTTGGTGTCGTTGGCAAGGTGATCACACAGGCAGCGCTGAATAGCAATAGCTAATCGCTGGGCAAGAAAGCTGCCCGCACGAGGGTCACCTGTTGCCTCCCTCAGGCGTTTACTGAGCTCTCTGAGGAGCCCCCGTGCGCCACTGCCCCATGAGCCTAGATAGTCTCGACGCCAAAAGCCACAAACTGGTATTGTGCGCCGAGACAACTATATTTGTTAGTTGTTGAAATATTTTATAAAACTTACTTTTATATTTTGCGATTGGCTTCCTGATCAAACCAGGGCTCTTACTTACCCAATTCGCCTTCAGATTTCAATAAAAAAATAAAATTAAAAAAATTTATAGACTAACCGTGGCAAGTTTCTCAATATAGTCATCGGGCGCTCCCAACGACGCGAGTCCGATTTCCTGTGAGAACTGGGCGAACGCGGGGTCTGCGAACAGGGGGGCGTGGCCCAGCAGCTCGTGGCAGACGTCGGGCTCCGGGGTGTACAGGGGACGCGAGTGGTGACGGATGTACTGCGTGCTGTGGAACACGCGGAACGCCAGGCCGGCCAGGAAGTCGCGCGACGACAGGAGACCAGCTACGGGACGCAGCGTGAAGCCGGTACAGTCTGCAATACATACACGGAATTAGCACTCGGTAACTAAATGCAATTACAAATCAAAAGATTTGGCTGCCGGTGTAAATGCGAAGAGTACAAGCATTGTTGTATCTAGCAATTTTTTTTTTCTGTTTTCGTTTCAACTGCTTTGTACAAAAAATGAAGGATTCACTTGTGAAACCTTCACACATCCAAAAGCTGGAAAAAATAAATGACTCAATATTGCACATTTTTTAAAAATGCTAAGCTGATTTTGACTCTAGAAGAATAATGACAAAATAAAATAAAAAAAAATATCAAGGCTAAGCTAACCTTTTAAGAAATTTGAAACATCCTCCAATTGAGGGATATTGTCTTCCCTGTAACCACAGTTCTCTATCAACAAGGGGAACACGTGGTTGTGCTCCTTGCAGGCATGAGTTGGGTACAATTCTGTGAGTTTCCTGAAGACCACTCCCCAGGTAGCGATTTCGTCCTTCGTGTAGTTAACGTGCGGCAGAGGCTGGCCATGCTTGTAGTTGTAGGCGATGTCTGCGAAGTATTTGCGACGAGCTCTGTATAGTGGGTCGGTGAAGCCGGGGTGGTCCGAATCTAACTCAGCTCCGTATGACAGGATCTGGTTTGCGAATCTGTCCAAGTCGCGTATACGTCGTGGGAACCAGGGTACAGCCGCTGGAATTTAAAATATAATTATTTTTTCTCGCAGTCTCAAGTCATGTCGGAGTAGATAAAGATCGTCATTTAAAGTCCCTGCATTATAAACTCAATACTTTGAAATTTTGTTAGTGGAGGGGCGTTCAGTTTTAGATTACGATCTAGTGTAGACAGATAAACAAAAATAAGCAGGAATCAAAACATAAGGTTCTACTTTCTAGGAAATTTTAATCCACAAAAAACCCATGCTCGTCAAAGTTCTACTTACATCTGTTATCTTTGTAATTCCGCGAGATGATGTTCAAATATCCAACATTTTTCTTCAACTCCTCCAAAGCCACGCCAAAATCTCCCGCTCCATGTTCACATTCCACCATGAACTCGTAGCCAGGGCGCCTGACCGAGGATCTGGATTCGATGTGGCTGAGGTTCACTCCGTGGGAAGAGAAAATGCCCAGGTACTTGGCAAGGTTGCCAGCTTCATCGGGAGTTTGAGGCGAGAATAACAGCCAGGTGGATTTTGTGGAGTCTCGTCCTTCGCGGATGTAGTTGCCTCCTTCCATCAATTTTGGCTGGAACAAAAGATGGAACAATTGTTTTCTCAAATATTCAATCTAATATTTTTTATATGACAATCTGAATAGACACAGGCAGATTTCCTGGTTTTACCTCAATTAAAAAATCGATGGGGAATATCGTACAAAAATATAATTACTGTTTGTACTATTATTTTTCTGACGTTTTTGTGCCTACTTAAGAATCTAGAAATTATCGGTGATCGTAACTTAATAAAATAGATTGCCTACAACTGTCGTTATTAATTATGTTACTCGTAGATATAGGAAGGAATAGAATTGATACACATTTTCTCATATCAATAGGTCATTTAATTAATTAGTCGTTTCCCTTTACACGACCTTTTAAGTATTTCCTCATGATTTTGATTGTTTCCTACTCTTTTAAAGTTATTTTGTCTTGTAAGAATGGGGTTTGAGGCAAATTGGCACCATGAGGGTAAGCACATTAGAGACTGAGAGATACTTTTACACTTCATGGTAGAGGAGATTTCGTTTTACTGTCTCATCCATAAAAGTTAAATATATTTCAGTTACAGTACGAGTATATATATCTTTCTCTTTTTTTCTGTCTTTTCTACATTGACAATAAAGAAACAAGACAATACATGTTATTATAACTAAATACATATCCATATAAGTAAATCCCACAGATTTTTATATATCTGTGGTAAATCCTATGGACGCCCTAATACTACGTAGGGCATATTTTATGAAATGTTTCGTGTGTGTCACGGACTGGAACGGAAGTCCTTGTTGCTCGAACTTCACTAAAGGTTTAGCAAACTTTTTTAATGAAAAAGACGGTTAATCAAATTAATTAATTAGCTAGTAAAAATTACATCCAGATTCCACTTACTTCGATCCTTACAGATCTCTCTTCCTCTACACTCATCACTCCCTTCGTACATGCTCTCCGGTTATGGTTGCTGGCCCCCTTTTTTAAGGAGGTCCGCAACTGGTCGCAGTGCGTTCTTCGACGAGGTGAACCCTAACCAACTCTTCCATTCATCCTCTGCTTTATTTAAATATCTCTTTTCATCTATCCTCTCAACATGCCCAAACCATCTCAACATTGCTTTACGTTAGTTTTATGCACGTTTTATGTAAAAAATGTTCTAGAAAATTCTAAACATTGGTAGGCAAGAAATACTATCATAACAATTAGAGATAAAAGCTACGTTCCATTTAGATTCGGGATGTGCGAGAAATTGTCCGATAACCCCCGCCCATTCACCCAAGAATGACGAACCCTATTCAAAAACAATAATTATAGATAAAAAATAAACTCTTATCGCCCGGATAAAAGAGAAGCTCTACATGCTAATCGGCAGTGTGTTTCATCAGAAAATGATGATTTAGCATTTAAAGTCATAAGATACATCGGAATAAAATCTGTTTTCACTCTACTTCTTCTTCTTGGCGAGTCGAAATGGCATCTATATTTTCCCAGACCAGTAGGTGGCAACGACAATCGCCCTATAGTTGGCCTGGTAAAGGTCGTCTATGGTACATGATTCGGGGCAATTTGGTCTATATTATTAGAGATGGTAATCAGTGCTGGTTTAAGGAGGGTTTGGTTTTGTGGCGTTGAAAAGTGCCTTTTGTTTTGAGATGGCTCTGAGAAGAGCCGTTTGTTTTTTGTTGTCATTTCGTGGTGAAAGGATCGGCCAATGTGCGTTACCACCGACTAGACCGTCCTCGCAGATTGTTGCCCACTCTACTGATACTGATTTCATATTTCAAATATGAAATCAGAAAAATAAGTAAGAATAAAATAATAATATTTTTAAAGGATTTTTTGGTCATAATATAATGGTTAATTTAAATATAATAAGTATTATATTAATAAATAAGTAATATAAATAAGTATAGTAATAATTTTTTTCGTTACGGGTAGGGTAGATTGACGTGTATTTTTTTAAATCTTTATTTATAAGTGTAATAAAGCTGAAAAGTTTGTTGGTCTGTTTTTACAAAGAACATAATTTACCTATTGCTATTTTAATTTATTTTGATTTTATTTTATAATTTCCATGTAAATTTTATCGTGTTCCTTAGTTTTTAGTTATTTCAATAAGTGAATATTTTATCTTGTTTTTGTTATTTTAGGCCTGTGTAAAGCAATAAAAATTTTGAAGTCACAATTTTCCAATGGATTTGATGGTAAAAGAAACTGAATGAAAAAAAGAAAACCTAGCTGACAATTTTCATTTCATTTGAAATAAATCTTTATTACTTAGACATCCTTATACCACTAATTTATTGAGGTAAATAATTTATTTTATAGAAAATCGCACCTAATTGGTCAAATTAGATTTATGAACATACGTAGAGTCAAAAGACAACCAAATGTCTTTTGACTCTACTCGCTTATACAGGTAGGTAATATCTGAAGGTGAAAATAGGTACTTTAAAGCTACGATTCAGATTTTTCTTAGAAACTGATTTATTTGATTCGATTTATTTATTACGGGGGCGCCAATTTCACCTCTGTATTAAATTCGGCTGGTTAGGTAAACAAGGGCAGAAAATGAAACAGTAGCCGCAGTAATCATACAAAAAGAATTCGCAACATAAAAAATAAATAAACTAGACAAAATATAATAACTTATATTTTCATTATAAAACCAAATAGTTTGTTAAACGGCTTAGTTTAAAGTATTTACCTTGTCTGGAGGTGAGGAAGACAGCTCCTCCTGAGTCTGGTTTAGTGCTTTCATCATTTTTCTTGATTGTCTGTATCCTAGTAGCAAGACGTGGACCTGCGCGTGAGTTCTCGAGTAAACAAACCATGGCTGCGTGCGCGCCGTCTTTATGAGTGGCAGTAGCGTGACGTCGACGCGGCGGGTTCAATAGATCTCTCGATTGATAGTAATATAACGCAAGCATATGTTTGTGTTTACTTTTATTTGTTGGGGGATTTTTAAGGGGAAATCTTCTCTCTTTACTATTTTAACGATACTTATCATTTCTTCTACTTATTTATATATTTGACATATATTTTTATAATATTATTAAGAAAGAACGAAGGATACTGAAGTTTCTCCGAGTCTAACTAGAGAACAAATTAACGTTTCTAACTTTTGTTATTTCTCTTCCTAAGGTTTTAGGTTCCTAAGTTAAAGTTACGTTACCTTATAAAGTCAAATGTCAAGTGGATTGGCAAAACTGGCTCCTCTACAAACTTGATCGGTTTTCCTGTACTCTGTGTCAAATAAAAAATCATTTAGGAATTTCAAAAGATAACCAAGTTTAAATTCCATGGAAGCATAGTCTCGGAGCGCGGCTAATCTCTTCAAAATTCAAATCTTTTGTTCCGAAATTAGACCTTTACAGGACAAACTACTAGCATTTCGGAAAGACAACTTCTATCAATACGAATTAACTTCATCATATTCTTAGTTATTAAGTTCTAATGACTGGTCGCCTAGTAGTTATTAACTTAAATACCTACTTTACAGTAAACCACAAGGCCAGTTAGTAAAAATAATCACAATATAAATATTAAAAACGAGGTTTCTAACTAGATATAAAACAGCTTGAATGTAATGACTCATTTCTAGTCTCGCATATACTAGGTTAAGGTAATTTCTAATGACTAGATATACATACATAGGCAAACATTCAGTCCGAACATCTTTCGGAGGCAAAGAGGTGAAAATTTGAAAAAACCCAGAGTTACTTTTTACCAATCTTCGAGCAACAAGGACTTCCGCCCGCGTAAGTAGTCCGTGTTGCTCTATGTCACCCACATACATGGAAGTAATAAGTACAGTACTTACTACTTCCATGCCCACATATCACCAATACATAGAAAACCATAAAATACAGCCCATATAAAAACCGGCAGATAAATTCGATACAACCTACAAGGTAAACATTTTTTTTCTATGTCTGTGATCATGGAAGTATGCATTTTTTTACTGCGTCCATAGTTATTATTATAACGTTGTGATTTTTTGTTGTCTGACTGTCAAATAAATCACACAATGCTTCATGTCAATGTTAATAAAATATATTGTTAATTCACAATCTGGTGAAAAAGTTAATAAATTAAAATTGAACAATGGTGCAACTAAAACAGGTTTCCCTCCGACTAAAGTCGATCTCGAATATCCAGAAAATCACTAAAACCATGAAGATGGTGTCAGCTAGCAAGTAATGTGTCTTTTTATTGCATTGTTAAAAGTTGCAACCTGTTGTTATCAATAAAGATGTTCCATGCACACATAAAAACCACCAAAAATTGGCAACGTAATAGTATCCATAGCACCGCGGTGGTACTTTATGCCGCTTTTGGCAGTAGGAACCTAAAGTTTGGGAGCGTCCCAACCCCACAACCCCAACCCCACAGTTAATTTGTAAGAAGTCTCATATCTTACGACATCTTATCTCATATCTTCTATGAGAAATTGTAATTTTGCTGCAATCTTTACCTCCATAACTTCTTGCCTCCTGGTGGAATATCGTGGCGCTGATATCGTGTAGGCGCCTATATCTGTTCATTGGTTTGATTCGCTTCCTAGTGAGCTACATACATATTCATGGCACTATTTCTACGAGTATTATAAATAAGCATTTTCTGGCTAAGATATTTTTGTAATTTTGCGATAGATAATGATACGCGTCCCAAATAAATGTTTATTAAATTCTACAGATTTACGAGAGCTGAACGAGAGTTGCAAGCCGCTAGGCCATTTGGCTATGGACCCCGCAAATTTTACGAGTCGAGTCACTTGGTGAAAGGTCCAGTAGACGTCAAGAAAGGAGACAAGGAAGCTGCAGCTGCAGCGCCGCCGCCGGAGCCTACGCCTCCAACAGACGACAAAGATGCGAAGAAAATTAGAAGACTCTATATAGCTATGACGTCGGATAGAGGTATTTTAGCTTAGACAGCTTTTGACCTAGGCTACGCCATGAATTTCGTTTTTCACCCATTACATCCCTTTAAGGGTGGAATTTTTAAAGTTCCTTGCTCAGTGCTTACTTAATCTATATAAAGAACCGCTCTGTAAAATATCAAGTTTCTTTGCTCAGAAGTTTCGTATCTGCGTTGATATACCAATCAGTCAGCATTCAATTTGTTCATGTGTTTTAAAGATTTTTGTGCCTCTAGTAGATGTCTATTTACATCTTCATGACCCACTTATTCCTCTTTACTTTGGGTGTCAATGTCGACAAAAATAGAACGTCTCAAGGCAGGAAAAGATAAAGTATTGTACTTAGCACTTTTTTGGGCCATCGCTCCGACCGTACTGCAGCCAAAGCTCGCACGAAAACTTATCATGCTGAATGTCCGCAAATTAGTTAATTCGATTGTAATTCGTCTCTTTGCATATACTTTAGCTATTAACATATCAATTTATTGACTTAAAAATTCATTATTAATAGTAGTTAGTTATGCCCCGCGGGAATTCCGGCATTCTAAATAGTGAATGCCAGCCACATTCATGATAGAAGGAAGAATTTTTTAAATCGGACCAATCAAACTCTTTAACTTACATTAGCATTTAATTTCTAATTAAGACTATTTTTAGATTTGTCTAAAGACCATATTTCTGTAATCTCCGTTTCTACCGCAACTTTCTTTTTTACAGTAGTATTTAAAAAACTAGAAGATATCTTTATTTGTACTAGATGACCGAAGAGTATAAAATCTGTAGGATAGTTATTTTTTTCCGATAGTATGTGAAGCAATATCACAGTATGACTCTGTTATCAATTAAAAGGTCAGAGTAGAAATCTATTAGCGCTGATAAACCCGCGCATACGTGCAGCCCGCCGATGTTGTTCGGTTAAGCACATTTTTATTATCATGTTTTGCAAGCCTTATCCGGTCTTAAGCGACTGTGTCAAGACTGGTGATGAGAATTTTCCGATTTTCTTCATAAAGGAGATGAAACGCCCCATAGATCACCAATACTGGTAAAGAGGCGTTTACGAATCTGAATCGAATATTCGGCTGCGGACATAGCTGCTTTCCATATTTCTAGATCGACTGTTTGTATCTGATAGGGAGATGTAAATACCTAATAAAACTATTTTTTTCTATGTTATTGGTCTCCAATGTCTCAAAAGTCAGTAGGCAAACGTGAATGTCAAAGAATGAAGACATGCCACACACGTCCAAAACGATTCTAGGCCTACGAGACCCACTTTAGACTAATCGAACACGTTGACTGCTGAAAACGAACGACACGTTGAAAACACGTGTCGTTTTTGAAGCAGGTGACAAGGGTTATGATCGTGTTTTCAGCACTCGACGTTTCCTAAAACATAACAAATACTGCAAATGCAATTTAAGTACACATTTGGACACTACACATAACAGCACAATTTCAATGTGTAATCCCTTTTGTGAAGATGTAGAACTTTATGCCTCACGCATCTTTGCTGCTTAATTAATCGTACTCTTTTTGAATACTTTAATTTACTCCTAAAATTGATTTGAATTGGTGACTTACTGATTACGCCACTCACGTTTACATCACATGTAATTTATCCACGTTTTATTTATCAGCGTGGGAGCAAAGATTACAGCCTCCTGAACTTCTCCTTATTAAAATACGTTTACTTCTTTCTCGCGTGCCCCTGTACTTATGTAACCGTTATTTACCTGCTCACATTCATCAATTTATTGCATAATCTGCAACGGGTTAAGAATTAAGTGTGAGGCGATCACTGATATGAATCTTCACTTCCACAAGAAGTTGGTTGGTTGACTGGTAGAAAAAGTCTTAGGCTTTAAGTCCATCATTTGCACAATTAATAAAACAGTTACCTTTATAATTTCTTCCGGATGGGCTTGAACTACACTAGTTTCCTAGTTACTAGAACGACACAGACATAACGACGTTTGGGTCATGACGATAGTTCACGCTTTACGTTTTGATAAATAAAATAAATAAGTTTGCAACGTTTCCAATCATTTTGCTGTTGTTATTATTTAGCTTCTGTCCCATGAACGGTATAATTAAGCGAATAGATAGCTACATATTAAAAACAAATACGACGCAGATCATACTTGTCGTAACAACATGACGAAATGTTGTCATACTGTTACAGTCAAACAAATTCCCAATCAAACAAATTGAAAACAGCTTGCGACTTCGTGACGTCGCTTATCGAAGTGGACATGTTATAAACGCAAGATAAATCTGTCATACTAAATGCCGATTGTAGAATATGGGTTAACTTTGCAGTTCATAAGGTCTGATCCCAGGACTATAGTCCTGATTAGTTTATACAAGCTATTTCCGCATTTTTGATTGTAAAAACTACCTCTTAAGTCACTCCGTCAATGGGTGAAAACTATAGGTCGGTACCTACACCCGATCGGAACTAAGTAGTTTATTTAACGAGTTTTTATAGATGTAAACAAATGTTATAATACGTTACTATATTGATAGGGCTTCCGATAGTGGCCAAGTGATGTAAACGCTGATTTGCATCCAAAAATGTAGTGTACACGTCCCTTAAAAAACCCCATGATAAATTTTGACATCTCCATTTTCAGCAATCATTACCTGCTTCCAGTAAAGGCTAATATCACGAGGAAGCCTGCCGAGATAACTATTCCCTATTATGTAATACAGTAAAGTAAATGTGTCAAATGCCTTGGGGCGACTTGAAAAAAATACTGACGACATTACCATTACGCCCTAAAGTTCCTATGGCAACATCATAATCCTAACTAATATTATAAATGCGAAAGTGAGTTTGTTTGTTACCTTTTACGTTTTATCTACTAATCTAATCTTCCTGAAATTTCGCATACCTATAAATAAATAAATAAATAAATAAATCTTTATTCAGTTTTCTTAAATGGTAATTTTTTTACAGCATGGACACACACAAATAAAGAAATACAAAGATAAATGGTGCCTGAGCTAGGATAAAAAATTACCCTGTGTTTCAGGCGTATTAAAGCTAAACATACACTAAACAATTTAAGAAAGAAAAATAATGGTGTAAGAAATAAAAGTGTAAAAATATAAAAAAATATATATAAAAGATTAAATTTGTAAATGTACTTAAGATAAAACTGCTAATAATTCCTCTGTATCTTCGTACGACATATCCAGGAGGGCTTCTTGGAGTATTTTCTTAGTTACACTAAGAGTGCAGGGATAAAAATCTAGTTGTTTATTAAGTCTATTATAAAGAAATGGACCAAGGAATAGAAAAAATCTAGAGGAAAATGCATGTTTTCTTTGTACGATTGTAGAGCAAACAATGTCTTTCCGTCTTTTATTAGTAATTTCAGTACTGAATGGCAGTGCGGCGTGCTGTTTTAGGACTGTGCTTAATATAAATAATTGCCTAACTGTTAGTACCTTACAAGATTTATAGAGAAGGTCGGTGGGGAAACGGAAAGGGCGAAAAGTTGAAACCTTAAGTACGGCTCGCCATCGACCATTGAGAGAGCACACTCTCTCAATGGTCAGTAGTGATGTTTTAGCAACTCCGCCCCATGACGTAGTACAATAAGTTAATAATGACTGACATACTTAGAAGTAAGTACTGATAAAGATATTTCATCCCGGAAAAAAGGACTTTTCCCGTGGGAAATACACGCGGGTGAAGTCGCGGGCAATAGCTAGTAATACTATATAGAGTCGTCCCGATACCACAGATAATATAATACGGTACCTACCTACCTATTGAGCAATTGCTCACCCAACAGAGGAGGTCCCCTGTTGCCTAGGTAGGCACGGCAGGTCTAACCTCCCAATTACCTCCACGCCCAACTCAAGCGAGGATATTGCACTCCTAAAAGCGAATACCTGAAGGACCCTAATCTCTTTACCTACTTTCCTGGTAGGTCTCGGAGCTGTAATGCACGCTCACCACCCGCTCTCCCATTCATTGATACTAAAATAATACTGACAGTAATATATAATTAATAAATAGATAGATATTATATTAATTACTTAGTATAATTTTAAAAAGCGGCGCGATCATTTTTCGTCACTATAAAAATAAAAAAGTGCCTTGTCTAAAATCAGTTGAAGATCTCGCAATTTGTTATTGGCATTACACCTAGTGATATTAAAGTTCATAATATTATTATTAACTTTCTATAGTGAGTGACGTGTAGATAAGGAAAATTAATAAACACTGCCTATTGCTTTTATCAGACTTGTGTAATAAGTTATAAAATAGTATTTTATGAAGTATGTTGTAGTTAAGCCTTCTTATAATTACAAGCTTTTGCCTTCGGTGAAGCCGAAGGCAAAAGCTTGAGCCCACGTGAATTTGGGTGGAATTTCCAAAATTCCTTTCTTAGTGCTAACGTTACTTAGTAAAAGTTTCTACGTTCAGCGGTTTTGTCTACCAATCAGACGGTGTCCAATTATTATAGAAATAGTAGGTTATATAGATATAAGTATTTCATACGTGGTTTTTACAACCCAATCGACGATGCAGATGCAGAGAAACCTGAACCCCTGAGATTAGGATTCGGTTAGATAGGGGGTTAGGTATCTTTGGATCTGACTGTACTTCGCTTAGTTTGATCTCTCGAATCCTTTTTCCCTAACAGGTTTGTGTGGAGGCGTGCACAGCGGCGTTGCGCGCCGAATCCGCCGAGAGATGGCAGCACGCGGCGCGGACGGTGCTAACCACAAGCTGGTGTGCGTCGGAGACAAGAGCCGCACCATGCTCCGACGCGGCTACTCCGAGAGCATGCTGGCCAGCGTCAAAGATGTACTTACATCACATTTTCATTTGACATAGGCAGATTATTAGTTAACTAATCAGCCGCGAGATGACAGCACGAGCGGTGCTAACCACAAGCTGGTGGTAGTGGTAGTAGAGACAAGAGCCGTATCATGCTCCGGCGCGCCTACTCCGAGAGCGGCCAGCGTCAAAGATGTTCTCACATCACATTTTCCCGCTTTCATTTGCCATTGGCAGATTATTAGCCAACAAATCAATGGCAGCACTACGGGATAATCACAAAGTCTGCGCAGATACTCCTACACCGAAAGCATGTTGGCCTATAAGATGTACATATGTTTAATATTATCTTCCTAGACCCAATTGTCACAATATCCAACCCTAACCCTAACCAACCAACCAACCTTAATTTGATTAATCAACATTTAATTTCGAGATTCCCTACTCAAGTTCTCTATAATGCAAATTACTCTTAATAATGATCTGCTTGTATTTTTCAATCCTATTCTTTCTATCGAGGTCTATGTGCTTTTCTAACAGAGATGCAATTGAATTGGATACTTACTAGTACTTACTGTCCTGTTATCTCTACAGTCCTGTCGACATGTGTAGAGCACAATCCTGTCAGATTGTGAATATGCATAGTAATCACAAATAGATTTTTCATAACGGAAAAGACATTGACTGACATTAAAATAGGTACATAATTGGTTAATGACCTTTCTCATACACACAGATTGGTCGAATCGCGCCGGTGTTCGCCGACGCGTCCGTGATCGCGGCGTACATCACCGACTCTGGCTTCTCCTACGACGCGGGGGAGATCTACTACAACAAGTACTTCTCGGCGGTCAAGTACGAGATGACCATCATACCCGTCTTCAACAAGTATAAAATCGAGGCTAGTGGCATTGATTTTTGTTCCAATAGAGATTGCAACTTCACTGTCTTTAGCCAAGACGGACGTACGGACATCATCGCTGGAAAACTCTTCTTGCTTTTCGAGTCGGTTTTTATGTGTAATCAACTTAATCATCAATTTAACCAGTCCACACAAAAAGTTCCTTAATTATAAGACACATATGTAGTAAAGTGACGTCTTTGGAAAAAATGCAGCAGTGAAGCTTGTTGCGCCGCCTCTTTTCCACCTTAGCTTTAAATAATTTTCTGACGTCAACTAACTTAAGTAACGTAGGTATATGCCGATTTAAAAGTTTAAATAAAACAAATTTCATTTCATTTCCTCAGGCGGCGCCCAACATGAGCGCATTCGACGACGTGGACGAAGACCAGCTGGAGTGCTACGCGGAGTGGACCCTAGCGGCGCTCATCTACTACGCGCTGAAGGAGAGCGCCGCCTCCGAACAGTCTGCACGCATGGCGGCAATGGACAACGCCACTAAAAACGCTGGAGAGATGATCCGCAAGCTCACGCTGTTATTCAACCGCACGCGCCAAGCCGTCATCACCAGGGAACTCATCGAAATCATCTCAGGGGCTGCTGCGCTCAAATAATGCCTCAATATATCTTATCAATCTTATTTTTAATTTCCTGCTATAAAATTGCAGCGGCTACTAATTATTTATTGAGTCCACAAGTAAATTGTATCATGACGATGGACAACGCCACCAAGGACGCCGAAGCTCACGCTATTATTCAACCGCACGAGCCAAGCCGTCATCACCAGGGAACTCATCGAAATCATCTCAGGGGCTGCTGCGCTCAAATAATGCCTCAATGTATCTTATCAATCTTATTTTTAATTTCCTGCTATAAAATTGCAGCGGCTACTAATTATTTATTGAGTCCACAAGTAAATTGTATCATGACGATGGACAACGCCACCAAGGACGCCGAAGCTCACGATATTATTCAACCGCACGAGCCAAGCCGTCATCACCAGGGAACTCATCGAAATCATTTCAGTGGCTGCTGCGCTCAAATAATGCCTCAATATATCTTATCAATCTTATTTTTAATTTCCTGCTATAAAATTGCAGCGGCTACTAATTATTTATTGAGTCCAAAAATAGTATATCAATTGTATCATGAGTAGCGTCGAATGACACAGGAATGTGATGAAAATTGAGATTTTCTAGTGAACTGACCTTGGATGCTCACGCACGTACTAACGTACGCTCACGGTTCAATGTACCAGTGTGTACTACGTACGGTTTTTTTAGTTGACATAAAACGACTAACAAAGCTGATTGATAAACCCAAATCGTACATAATGAGAATACCTGCGGAGCCACATAAAAATGTTTTGGCATTAAGGGAAAATAAAACCCCTGCCAATATAATAGAGCATAATTGGAGGTGAATGTTCGGTGTAACTTTTGTATTCGTTATAAAAATATACACATGTACAAAAATAAAACAATTTTGTGTAGTAAACGTAATTGTTTCTATAATTTATGCTTTCCTATTTATTCTGTTTAACGAGTTATTAAATTTATGAATTTGATGCAGACATTAATTTCACCATTTCTTCGTTCAATCCGAAATATACTTACATATATAAATGAGGTAGATGGCGAATATGACGAATATGAAATTGGTAAACGAAATAATTACTTTGTTTAAAGGAATAGGAATTTTGAATGACTAGTTTAATGGTCGATCGGTCTAATCCGTGTGCTGTTATACATTATGGCACCAATAGGTATTTCACAACAGCATACGCAACTATTTTTTACAATTTACTTAACACATACCTAAAGCTTCATAAATTTATATTACTTAAATTAAGTTTACATCTAAACCGCAAATCCACAGGCGGCGATTCAGAGGAAGTGTTTGCATCCCTTTATTTAATATTCCTTTTTCTCTTAAAAATCTTTGATTATTTAAGAGGACGAAAAGAATGAACCTAAGGTAAGGTGGAAAAAATCCCAATCTTTCAAAAACAGTCAACTGCAGACAATGCCATCAATGAGGCCACTATAAGTTTTACATAGCTTTCTAATTGACCCGAAAGGATTTCCCGAGAGGTCCCATCATACCAAGCCGTATAGACAAAAAGGGCTGGATTACATGACCCTGGACTGTTACCCTACATGGATCTCAATGCGCCGCCATTAATGAAGCCCAGCAGAGGGTCCAATAGTCCGTAATGCTTTGTGTCATAGAACTCTAAATCGCGGCCTGTGGTTTCAAAGCAGCAGGTGTCAGTGGTGGTCTTCCTCCAAGAATTTGTCGTAGGCCGTCTGGTCCATGAGGGCCTTCAACTCCTCGGGATTGGACAGTTTCACTCGGAACAGCCAGCCCTCCTCGTAACACGACTTGTTTATCAGCGACGGAGTTGATTCTACTCTGTCGTTCTTATCTGTTACCTGTAATTTGAGAATATCGCATGATTAAACTCTTCTGTCCATTTCAGACCCACCGTACCACCGGCTATACACCTGGTGGTACGGTACGACTTTTTAAATTAAACGGTATATAAAGGTCTACCAGAATCTGATAGCAAAAAAATATATGAAAATCGAGCGATTTTCATACATTTTTTTGCCATCAGATTCTAGTAGACCTTTAATCTCTGGCATGGATAACTGCTTCGATCAACTATAGGTACCTACCTACTTATATAGTTGTCACATAATTTATAGTTTAGACAGTGACATAAGCTTAGGGTTGCCAGGCGTTCAGATATAGCCGGACATATTTAGGCATTTTGATTGCATGTCTGGCCAAAAGAAACGGTGTCCGGCCTGTCCGGCACTTGTTAGGCTTTTTACATTTCGCAAACGAGCGAGCGCCGAGCGTGGCCGAGCGCAGGCTAAGCTTGATTATACAATACATATTTTTTGTCGTACTTATTAATACTGAGACAAAATCCTCAATAATGTAGGGTTTCCGGCCTTATAACCCAAATGTCCGGCCAAACTGGCTGGTCTGTCCGGCTAATAAGCTTTGGCTACCCTACATAAGCTGCGTAAGACTCTGCTTTCTTAGCTCACACACTCTTTGTTAATGAGGGTCAGAGCGACAGAGCATGATCTGATGATTTACCAAAGATTAGATTCCTAACGAGAGAATTCCTAAACAGTTGATTGAAACATGAATTTTGATTCACTATCCAAAGCAAAATCTGATGGCAATAAATGCTTATTCCAAAAATTGACTTTTAGTAAAAAGCTTTAAATGTCTATATAGTCAGGAAACCTCTGAACATATTCCTCACCGTGCCGGAGACAGGCGAGTAGACTTCACTGGCAGCTTTCACACTCTCCAGGGCACCGCATTCCTCGCCGACCTTGACTGTGCTGCCGACGTCAGGTAACTGTGCGAACACCACTTCTCCTAGTGCGTCCTGTAAACCAAAACCAATTTATAAATATCTTGTAGGGACACACTAGGTCAGCAGTTTTGGCTTCGCGTTCCTACCGCGTGTCGACACAATTCAGTCGTCACCTCATAGTGGTCTATATCACTAGTCCTGTATTAATAAATCCTAAGCCGTGCGCGTCATATTATTTTATCTGTGTTAGTGATATTTTGGATTCTAATTAGTGAAAATTATGTAAGACATTGTTCATACTAAATTGACAATAAATTAACAGTTATCAGTGAAGTGTGTCGTGTATCCATTACGCTCCTTTAGTTAGTTTAGGCCCTCACACGTTACAGACATTCACACAAGAACTTATACTCATTATCAATACTATAAAGTGGCCTACAGTGGTGACCCGGACTTTGAACTTTTGTTTGGATACATGAAAAATTGAGTGAGGTGACGGCTCACCCATAAAAAGGCGGCACGGTTAAGGTACATTCGGCGTAAAAATTTGAAGAAATTTATTTTTGTGAATCATGTCAAATGGACAACCTGGCGACGCGAGCGGGTCGCGGCCCGCGCAGCCGGCGCAGCCTGGGCAGCCTGCGCACCCGGTACAGCCCGCAGGTTCCACGACAGCGAGTATGGATATCGCTACTGTTTCGGTTTCTTCAAGATTGCCTGAGTTTTGGCCCGACCAACCTAGACATTGGTTTATACAGATAGAGGCGATACTTAATCCACAGAAAATAAGTGACCAAAATTGATATGATTTAGCCATCGGGAAATTAACAAAAGACGCAATTAGTCAGATTGCAGATTTACTTTTGGACCCACCAGCCACCGGAAAATTTAATGCGCTGAAGCAGCGGTTACTATCTATTTACGAAGAATCAGCTACGAGACAATTACAGAAATTACTTAGTGAGATGGAGCTTGGCGAACAAAAACCGTCGCAACTTTTACGGAAGATGAGAGAATTGGCACGAGGCAAGGTTCCTGATGAAACATTAAGAATATTGTGGCAAAATCACCTACCAGCTGCGGCTAGAGCAGTGCTAGCTGTGACGGATAGTACAAACTTAGATAATTTGGCGACAACCGCGGACACACGGTTCTGGAAGCCACGCGACCGGTCCAGGTATCAGAGGTTGCAGCACCATCAACATCGCAGTCAGAAGACAGAATTTTAGCAGAAATTTCAAAATTAACTACGCAGCTGAAAAATATGAACGGAGAACACCAAGACCGTCACGGAAGGAACAGGCAAAGAGGCAGAGGATTTAGAGGTTTTAATCGACAACGTTCGGCGTCACGGGGAAGCAGAGGACCTAGACCAGAGCCAGGAAGCCCAAATTGGTTATGCCATTATCACTTCAGGTTCCGGGACAGGGCTCATAAATGCGTTCAGCCCTGCGCATGGAGGAAGCAGCCGGAAAACTAGGTGAGGTGCAAGCTGCGGTGGAAGCTTGCGCCATCCAGCCATCACACCGCTTGAGCGTCTTGGACTCCAACAGTGGACTTCGTTTTTTAATAGATACAGGTGCAAATATTTCAATTTTCCCAGTTAAAAATGCAAGCAAATGTATCAATAGAAATTTTGATTATAAATTATATGCTGCCAATGGCACTGAAATTAAAACATTTGGCATAAAGACATTAGAACTAAATTTAGGTCTTCGTAGAGCATATCGTTGGACGTTTATAATAGCAGATGTCAAACAGCCAATATTAGGTGCAGACTTTTTAATTAAATTTGGTTTATTGGTAGATTTAAAATCCAGAAAATTAATAGATAATGTAACTAATATTAAAGTTAATGCTTCTGTTGTAAATTACACGGAGCCTTCAGTTAAAACAGTTGATGAGAGCCACCCTTATCATGCATTACTGAGTAAATATCCGGAAATAACGAAACCTATCTCTTTCAGAGAGCCTCCTAGTCATGATGTTTGTCACTATATAGAAACCAAGGGTCCCCCGGTGTATGCCAAAGCCAGACCTCTACCCCCAGACAGATACAAGAAAGCGAAGGAAGAATTTCAGGTTATGCAGGATTTGGGCATTTGTCGGCCTTCTAAAAGTCCTTGGGCTAGTCCATTACATATTGTTACTAAAAGAAGCGGAGATATTAGACCTTGCGGCGATTATCGCAAATTAAATGCAGTTACTAAGCCCGACAGATACCCAATTCCTAGGTTGCAGGACTTCACTTATATATTGGCAGGTAAAAAAATTTTTAGTACCTTAGATGTAAATAGAGCCTATCATTTTATACCCGTTGCAGAGCACCATATTGAGAAAACTGCGATTATAACTCCATTTGGACTTTTCGAATTTCCGAGAATGGGTTTCGGATTACGTAACGCAGCTCAAACTTTTCAAAGATTCATGTCTACGGTCTTCCAAGGCCTAGATTTTGTTTTTTGCTATATAGATGATATTTTGGTGGTCTCAGAGACACCAAATCTTCACCAGGAGCATCTAGAGAAGGTATTTTCAAGGTTACAAGAGTACGGTATCACTATCAATATTTCAAAGTGTAATTTTGGTAAGTCAAAGTCGATTTTCTAGGTTTCGAGGTCGCGGAGGAAGGCATACGTCCACTGCAACATAAGGTAAAAGCTATTTTAGAATACCCTAAACCAGAGACAATCCAGGGATTACGTCGGTTCTTAGGAATGGTAAATTTTTATAGGTCTCATATTCCCAATGCAGTAGATTCTCAGGCTAAACTTAATAACTACTTGCACAATTGCAAGAAAAATGATAAAACTAAAATTGAGTGGACACAAGAATCTATTTTAGCTTTTGAGAAATGTAAAGAGAGCTTAAAAAACGCCGTTACATTGTCTCACCCTATTTCAGATTCACCAATAGCTTTAATGTCAGATGCATCAGATAAATGTGTAGGAGCCGTTTTACAACAAAAAATAGGTGATTATTGGAAACCTCTAGGTTATTTTTCAAAAAAGATGACATTAGCGCAGCAAAAATACAGCACCTATGATAGGAGTTGTTAGGTATATTTTTGGCAGTCAGATATTTTAGAAGATTATTTGAAGGACAGCATTTGATTATATTCACAGATCATAAACCTTTAACTTTTGCATTTAAAAACGTTGATAATAACAAAGAAACGCCTCGTAGAACAAGGCAGTTGTTATTTATCAGTGAGTTCACTTCTGATATTCGATACGTAGAAGGTAAAAATAATGTTGTTGCTGATGCGTTGTCGCGCGTAGACACAATTTCCTGTCCCACAGTACTTGATTTCAACGAATTAGCTGACGCGCAAGAACAAGACCCGTACATAGCACGAACCGTAGCGAACAATAACAATGTTATATTACACAAAATGTTTTTGCCATTGAGCAATAAACCGATATATTGCGAAGTTTCAATGAATAATATCAGGCCATATTTACCGGAACATTTTAGAAAAACGGCATTTGAGGCTGTTCACAATTTAAGTCATCCCGGTATTAGAACAACGAGGAAATTAGTTACACAAAAATATTTTTGGCCTTGTATGAATCGAGACATCAGTTTATGGTCAAAATCTTGTATTCAATGTCAAAAAGCAAAGGTCAATAGGCATAATTTTTCAGAATTTCAAGAATTTTCAGATGTCAATCGTTTCGAACATATACATTGTGATATTATAGGACCTTTGACAACCACATCCGATGGTTATAGATATTGTGTAACTATAATAGATAGAAAAACACGTTGGCCCGAAGCTTTTCCAGTTAAAGAAATTACTGCTGAGTGTGTAGCTAAAGTTATGTATGAAGGATGGATTGTTCGTTACGGTTGTCCTGTGAAAATAACTACGGATCAAGGAAGGCAATTCGAAAGTAATTTGTTCGCAAGTTTATTAAAATGTTTAGGTATTCAAAGATACAGAACTTCGGCATTTCATCCCCAAAGTAACGGTAGGGTTGAAAGATGACATCGTTCTTTAAAAACAGCGTTGACGGCTAGGCTAGGTAACAACACCTCATGGATTGAGGAGATACACACGTTTAGCTGAATGGTGAGGTTTTTGGTTGAATGGAAAATTTAGGTATAGTATAGTGACAGGTTGTTAGACCATCGCCTATGAGAAAACGTCCCATTTTGAAGCCCTTCCCTTGATTGACTTTCACAACCTGCGTGGTAAGAGAAGCAGCATTTAATGCTCCCAGACCAACATGGAAGTGACATAAGTAAGTTGAATCGTGGAGCCATCGAAGTAAGTTAAGTAACTTCGATGGCTCCACGACCCAAAGAGGATCTTGGCCTCCGATAGTGAGAAGTGAAGTTGGAAATGACACATTAATTGATATTTAGGGGCTAGTACAACACCATGTCAAAGAAAAAATACACTAAACCATGTTTAGATAAGTTTTTGAAATGTACTTGTATTTAAGTAACAATAATTGTTAATTATGTGAACTGTTTTGTTTGCCATTAAAAGAATTTATTTATTTATTATTATTTAGTCACACTAGGATATTAGTCACACTAGGTCAGTTTTCTGTGTATTCCCTAAACGTCATTTTGGGACCATGTAAAATGAGAGAAAAACTGACTAACTGGGAAAAACCCCCTTTTGAAAGAGTGTCGCGCTTGTAGATAAATTTTGAAAAAAGGTACTCATGAGATCTTACATATCATTAGGTCTATATTGAATTATAAAGACACATTTTAAAAAGTTTTTTAGCAGTTTAATTGCAAGAAATTTTCAGAAAGCCAGATTGGATAAGCTTTTTTACGTATATGTAAAGTTAACAAAAATATCAACATCTTACCTGTGCATAACTAGATATTCCTACAGTGCCGACGTTATCGTTTACTGATACCCACTCGTGCTTTTTCGTGTAAAACCGGGCTAGAATTATAAAAAAAATACATTAAATATCTATAGTACAATTCACAAGTGATCACTAGTAAAATTTCGCTTTGCATAATTATAAAATGTACAAACAAAACTTTTTGATTTCTATAACTTTTCTATTTGTCGTAAGGAATGAAGTGTATCTACTGTTCGTGTGCATATGTAGTATAATAAACGTATGAATCTCTCTCTCAGCCGAAAGACGTCCACTGCTGGACAAAGGCCTCCCCCAAGGATTTCCATAACGACCGATCCTGCGCTGCCCGCATCCATGCGCATCCCGCGACCTTCACCAGGTCGTCGGTCCACCGAGTGGGAGGCCTGCCAACACTACGTTTTCTGGTTCGTGATTCCGGTGGTGGTACGTATGAATCTACACATAGTAATAATAATAGTAGTAATAAATATTTATTTATTAAATATCTTAGAGATTTTCAAAAGGTACTTTGCTATTTTCGGACATATTACTTTTATTTTTCTCCTCGTTAACAGAATGGAAAGAATTTGTGACAAGATTCCGATATATATACATAAATATATAGATACTTAGTCAGTAGTGTATATACATATAGTCAAAACTATTCCCAAAGGTCAAAATACCGCATCCCAGAATCAGTTCATGTAAAAATTAACAAATATCCTAAATTTCAAACTCAAACTCTTTATTGCATGATAAGGTATAATAATAGTTGTTACAAATAAAAAATCAAGTCCTTCAAAATTAATATCATTCATTTATCAAATTTAGGCGACTTTGTATGCTTTGCTATATACTTAATTACAAATAAACAAGCAAAAATAACAATAAATTTGCTTCATGTAATACAGCAGCACTAATTAATGTGGTATTAACTTCTCGGCCTGATAAAATTCGCGCGAGCACATTCGCTGAGCAAAACCAGATACAACTAGTTAAGTAGATAATATGGTCATAGATACGTACGTATGCTATAAGTATAATCTAATGAGTTAACATTAACAATAACCTAACACTTCGTAATGCAGAATCTGTATGCGTTTACTACTCGCATAATTTGATGCAGTTTTTACAGTAGTAATATTGAAGGTCTAACTTAAAATTAAAATTAAAATAAAAGCTTCTTTAATACCTACACCCAGTGGCGTAACTATACCTTCTGGGGCCTGTGGCAAATTCTTTTGATGGGGCCCTACCAGTAAAAATCGTCACGTTGTACTTTAATAAACTTCGAGATTTTCATCGTTCTCAATTACACGTTGTATATGTCCCGCTAATAGCCATAGGCCTCTCTTAGGCGAGAGGGAATGGTTTGTAGTCCCCACGCTAGCCGAATATTTTTGAGCTCGCGGCCTCTGTATGTGAAATATAAATAATAGTGAATTCCAAGCGGACGAAGTCGCGAGCAAAAGCTTGTTTAGTCTTTTTATTGTGTAGTCTTTTTGTAAATATATCATAATAATGTTTCAAGGCTTCTCTTAGTAAAATGATGATTTGAACGCTAGTCTAACTGTTGCATTCCGAAACTTGATCAAATATGAATTGAAAACTATTTAAGAACTTCGTCTAACTTTTTTCACAAAAAAATACACAGAATAAAGGATAAGGGAAATTTATACAGCTACCAACTACCTATATACAATATATACAATACTGTGGTGTTTGATTACGAATTACTATGTTTTTGGTCTTGGTGCCAAATCTTTATCTGTCACGACCTCGCAAGAAGATTTTTAACATCAACTTCAGATTGGATTTTTTTAAAGTCAGACTGGTAGTTAACAGCCGGCATAGAGGTCAGATGCTGTTATCAGTAATTAACTGTGTACTATTTGTTAAAGATTAGGCAACTATATCTCATTAGTTAAGTTAAGTTTGTCGATTATATTCATTAGTCTGAATAAATAGTCAGTAGCAAAAATTAAAGTATTAAAATGTTATATTGCTGAATTTGTAAAACATTTTATTTTTGGCATAAGCAAAATTCAAACAGGAAATCAAAATCGGTTCACTCGTTTAGGAGCTACGATAACACAGACAGATACACAGACACATCAAACTAATTATACCCTTGAGTCGGGACTTAAAAATAATAATCCTCAAAAAATACTCATAGAATGAATAAGTACTTAATGTATATAAGTATTAATTATACCTATATGCTAAATATAGCCACCATAGAACTGTCATTTCTATCTGGAATTCAACTTAAGAGCAATTCTGCGAACGTAACGAAAGTCCGTGTTGCTCTTATGGGAATTCATTCATAAGCATGGATGCAATTCCTGATATTCGTAGCATATACCTACCTATCAAGTACTTTCATGGTCATAACATCGCAGTTGCATAAGAATCTATCTCAAATTTATTTTCTGAAGATATACAAAAACATTATACAGAGAATATTTAACTTACCCTTTGCCAATTTCGGGCAAAATTGATAGTTGTAAAAGTTTTTTAGAAAAGTTGTGAATTTAAACCACCTATACTTCTGTCTTTATTCAGAACATACTCGTAGTACAGGTATTGTTGACAATTTTAATCCCCCTTGATCTTAGTAAGCTTTTTTGGCCAGAGGCTAAGCATCCAGCTTTTTAAGCACGTTGCTGCTCGCTAACGCTCGAGCTATACAACTGGTATTTTTTCCTTTCTTAGATTTAGTTTATTTTTAAATATATACATATATTGTACTTATAGGCAAACTATATTTGATGTAAATAATGAAGTTACCTCTGCTGTCTTGTGTGGTGCTGAAGAAAGCTGTCTGCCTGCAGCAATGGGGCTGTACTGCGCTCCTGGTCATGTGAGACGCGACACGAACCATATTTCTTAAAGCCATCTTATTCTTTGTCTGAAAATCATTAATTTTAACTTTTTAAAGATTAGTAGTAGTACCTAGTTATTTTTCTCAAGTTTCTGAAATGCGCATTGAAACTTTAATTTAAGTACTAAGTAGAAATTAATGAAAATAAATAATATTAACATTATTTTATTATATCATTTAAGTAGCGTCTTAATAAGTGGCATCACACTTGGTTGAAGATTAGAGTGGACAATAAAAGCTGATAACATATGTTATATATCTTCCACACTAGGAAAATATATATTTATTGAATAATTATTAAAATCTGCCTTCAATATGTTTTATCTATAGTGAGACCGAGTTTCAAGGGGGGACTATACACCATTGTCTAGATGATAAATGTACTTTAAGTAAATAGCAAAAAAATAATCTGCGCTCTTAGTAAAAGTGTTGAATTTTTTGTTTTTTAATCTTACCTTGTGTAACAGCTGATTGTCAGCGAGGCACGTGAAGTCGGTCGCGAGGGCGAGTGGGTAATGTGGTCAGGATGACCGAGAGGGACGAGCCAGTCGCCTTATCTGCTCTGTACACATTATGTCAATGTGTCTTCGACCTATCGATGGCTAACACATCTACATTAAGCCCACTCTATACTGAGACTTGGTACTTAAAAGAAATTAATTAATAATTAAAATTAATTTAAATTAACGCACAATGTCATATTCTAATGTGAGCTAAGAGTTAATACGAGGATTGATCGCATCGTAAATGCAATCATACAAGAGAATAGCTTTTTGGCTACATTTTGACTTCTGCCTAGATCTTACAATCAACCGTATTTAAATAATCATCAAGACTCGATAACCTAGAGTAAGCTTTAGTTAAGCGTACCTCTAATGTCGTATATTTTTTTTCATTCAGAGTTTTATCTCAGCTGTTGTCATTACGATATGCTAGTAGTTTGTAGCTTGAAGTAAGTATTATGATAGATACTGATTTATGATGTAATTCAGTATCATACACACGCCTTTTTCCCATAGGGGTAAATAAAGACTAACGATTTCCACTTGCTACGATCCTTACAGATTTCTCAAGCCTCCTCTACACTCACCATTGTCTACATACTTGCTGGCCGTTTATATCTAAAAATCTAATATCTCCCTTTTTAAGGAGACCATACTGAAATGACGTGATGAAAATCCTGTGAAAGTACCTACCTGTTTTATTTAGATCCTAATTCATATTCCTGAAATATTTTTTTTTCGATACCGTCTCATTTCGAGCAATGTACCAATCTCGTCGGCAATAAACATTATATTATTATTTTCTCGTTGATATCTTATCAGTTTGTCAGCGCTAGTCCGCTGGGGGTCGACTGATGTAATTATATCTAATAAACAAAATGTCGCATATCATTATAATTGCTAAAGGTACGTACGCCTGTCTGTTCATTTATCTACTGCTTCATTATATCTTTCATTTTAAAATATGCTAAAAACAAGTCACTAAGTACATAATTATAAAATAAATTCCCTCACCGCGTCTGTTTGTTCGTGATAAACTCAAAAAAATAGTCTTATTTCTTCTTCATCTTTACGTATAGTCATCGAGTAATAGCTATCTCTATGTTCATCATACTAGCTGTGCCCCGGGCTCCACTCCCCTGAGAATTTCTGGATAAAAATAAAAATTGGACGGACAAACATTTTGACTCGTGATTTTTATAGATATTAGAGATCTTTAGATTATCTAGTTTTGAATAATACATGTTTTCATGGTAGAAATACCTTATCAGCCGTGTTTGGTCTGCTGGGGGTCGACTGATGTAATTATGTAAAACTAACGTGGACATAAAGTCAGATACACATCTCAGTAGTGTTGCACTAGATAACGCTTTGTTTGTAACAAATATTATATTTTTGACGGAAAATCTTATAAGTACGTCTCGTGTTTTCTATTCATACCTTCTTAGCATTAGGTTTAATATCATTAATATTCATCTTTATTTTTATGCTTATTTTATCGCTCCTTTTAGCTTTTGTGCTATTTTTGTCACCAGGGCATTACACTGTTTTGGTTTTCTTAAGTAAAATGACCTTGAACATTGTTATTTTAAGTAGGTACTTACATAAAACAAAATTGGGTACCTGGTATTGTACGTATAACAGCTGGATCGATTATTACATAAAAATCTAGAAAAAAATATGGTCCTTTTGATACCGAAATTGATAAAGAAAGCAGGTGTAGTGTCGTTTCAAGACCTTAAATGTAAAGCCGAGAATAGAGAGGTGTGGCGTATACTCCACCGACTTAAGATTTGTGCTCTTAGGGACACTTTATATCGCCGCGGAATGGAACGGAAGCGAGGAAATTGTACATAGCATAATGAACTTTATATCAATTGCATAACACACAAACTAAAAACGAGCCAAAAAATTTGACGCGCGTCTTCCGCGGAATCCTCGCGCATTCTCGAGAATTCTCCGGTGCCGTCTGTGTTTTTAGTTTGTGTGTTATGCAATTGATATAAAGTTCATTATGCTATGTACAATTTCCTCGCTTCCATTCCATTCCGCGGCGGTGTAAATTGAGCCTTAGATCTTAAAAAAAAAGCTTGTGTTGTGAGTCCGACGGACTCAAAATTGCCCAACACAACCAGAACTGTAGATAAATATCTGTGAGAAGTACAATATTTGGACGCACTGGGAATCGAACCCAGGTCCACCAGATGCCGAACTGGTGTGGTTGTCAATATTTTCACGCGAGCGGAGCCCCGGGGCACCGCTAATTAAAAATAAAACACAGTTGTAAGAAAATTAAAGAGACTATATTATAAAGTTTATAAACAATACAATGTTAAGTATACTTACTTTAAGAATTATCTTAACCAACGATAATGTACCGGACATAATAAATTCGTTGCTTATGGCACCTAACTTAGATCGAAGTAGGTAATACCTAGGTACCTATTAAGAAAAAATACAAACTTAAAAAATCTAACAACCCGTGACATAAATGCGAACAGGATATCGAACGACATAATTTTGTTTCAATGATTTTCTAATTGTAGTGGTTTTCTAAAAACTATTAACAAGAAACTGTGTAAAAAAATACTACTATTGAAACTCTATTGAACCACATCTAACCAAAAGTTAAGCAAAATCAATACTAAGATAAATATCGATTAATTTTCAGGGTTTCATATTGTTCATGGATTTCAAGTGGACAAGATAATTTTTTGTCTATAGCCCACGATCAGATATTTAACTAACTTAAATAAAGCCAGCACAGCGCTTCAGAACCAAAAATGTCTGAAGTTGGGATGAGCACAAATTGTGACGTGACGCATTAAGTTCTCGCAAATATTCGTTATGAGCACGATTTTTTTATAGAAGACCTATCAAAGAATTACTTTGGGTCGCTGCGCCATCTTAGTTAGATTATTAAACCTATTTCAAGTCTGTAAAATATAGAATGAGCCCTATGACAGCAGGATGAACTGATAAATTCGAAATGAGAGCGACATACAAACGGTGTGGCTATATAGTGGCAGACTTAAGTATCTTTGTAGTACAGTCTACCGCAGATAGCAGGGCGTCGCCTGCGCCGTGCTGAATATGGCGCTGATCGCGCTGTAGGTTGCCGCGGCACCACCGATCGCGCCCAGAGCTATCACCTCCCAGCATACCATCTTCATCCAGCCGGGAGTCTCCCTGGAATGTTTGGCACTTTGGTTAGATAGTTTATTATTCCATCAGTTTTATCTATTAGTATCTATTATTTAGATTAGATAAAATAATCATAACTATAGTCTATGTCTGGTACATCGTCATCATCATATTCAGCCCACATCAACCCACTGCTGGGTATAGGCCTCCCTTTTTTCGCGCCACTTCTTACGGTCCTGTGCCAGTCTTATCCATCGCTTTCCCGCTATCCTAACAATGTCATGTGACTAGCGGGTTGGCGGTGTACCTACTGGTCTGGTACATAACTAGGATTTAAGTATTAATGAAAAAAAATCATTATCAGCGGTACTTTAAAAAGCCAATAGCAGTCAAAATATTTTTTAGTTTTTGTCTGTGTGTTGTATGTTTGTACGCGAATCATGCATAAACAACTAAAAGAAAACTGATGCGGTTTCAGAGTTTTCTTGCTAAGAACAGGTTTCATTGTAAGACCTGTATTTATCGATAGCAATATACCCACAAAGACGTTAAGAAAAGCTAGTTAAGAAATAAACTTACACAGGAGGCTGTCCTTCCCTGGGGGACTGGTCAATCAGTCGCAGGTAGCAGAGGGAAGGCAGCACGAAGGTCAGCAAGGCCACGCTGGTGCCGCCGATCAGAGCCAGGATGGTGTAGAAGCGGGGAATGCTCTCGCCCACGAATAGGATCCCTGCCATGATGGACAGGCGAACCAACATACGCCGCCCTGTCGACTCTGTGGATTGTGTTTGGAACCCTCAATGATAAATTTAAGAGCAAAATTATCCCTTGATCCACTTATCGATCTCGAATGTGGATCCTATTGAACGGAGGAAAAAAATCAGTGAAATCTAACCATATCTCAGAGGGTCAGGGTTCTCTTTATCTAACTGTACATAGAAGATTCTTAGGTATGTACGTCACAATAGAATAAATCATTGACTTGTTCGTTTCATCGTTTCTTTTCAAATTTCAATATGAAAACATCTTATTCTTATGTGAAGAAAAACATTTTGTGTTCTTCTACAAAAGTGAGAGACAGAAACATGAGCACGTTTTACACCTCACCTCTGGGCACGTTATAGAGCTCTTCCATCTCCTGACAGACGGGGTTGATGATGATGACGAAGGCGGCCACGAGATGCAAGGCCATCAGGATATTACCGACCAAGGTGAGGGGGGTGGTAGACAAGGACGCGCTCACGTTGGGAGCCACTGACTCGCCGTACACTGAGTACCCAGCGATGGCGATCGGCAGGTACAGGCACAGAATCGCTGGAAGAGAGAATATAGTTAAATCCCGGACTATGCTTTCATTTGCAACTATTTTCATACACGATAAAATATGTCTATTTTTTCTATACAAATAAAATCAATTGTTTTGTTGTTGTTTAAAATTATAGTTGTTTTGTTTAAAATCTTGTGATCCACATCAAACTGATTCAAATTTTGTTGGTTATATTAGTCTTTCAGCCACACGCCACAACTTAAATATGACATGAAAATTGTTTAAATTAAAAAGGTAACTTAATTATTAGCTGTTGCTAAACTTGCTCTTGTCGGCCATGTTTATCTGGATCGTGGAGAAGGCACCTCCGAACGAGAACATGATAGTGCTATAGAAGTAGTTTTAGAAACATTGGATGCCATAGCGGTACGTCTACAGGAACGGATACGTCATTCATTATCTCTCAACAACTTGGCAGCAAACCATGATAAGGTAAATAAGACTCAAGAAGATGATGAAGTTATCATAAGAGTAAGTCCGTTTCATGAGTTTCTTTCGGCATTTCTTCTCAGTAGTGATCGTTCCGAGATGCTAGTAGTTTGAAGCTTTTAGATTTTTTATACAATATGATTATATAAATATTTTAACGTGAAAAAGTGCCTTCTTAGTAGGCCAAGTTTCAATAAAGAATTTTGACTTTGACTTTACCAGCAAAGCTGTATTGGAGGCTGTTGCTGAATTTGCTCTTATCGGCCATGTCGTTCTGGATGGTGGGGAAGGTGGAGGCGCCTCCGAACGCGAACATGATGGTGCCGAACGCGAGGAAGAAGTCCTGGAAGCCGTGGATGCCATAGCGGTACACGAATGGACGGACGTCGTTCATCATCTGGATGAAGTACAGGATGCAGGCGACCAAAGTCGCGCCGAACGCTATCACTCCGGTCAGACTGAAATAACGATTAAAAATAAATAAGATAAAATAAAAATTTGATCATGAAATTTAAGATTTTATTATTTTATTTGTAGATAAAAACTCGGTGTAACGAAAAAATTTTAATAGTAGTTGAAATCGTAATTTTAAAATGTATGCCTCTCCAATAACCGGTAAATTTGCTAACCAATCAGTAATATTTATCTTCGGTAAATTATGATAGATACCTGTTACCTAGAATAAGTATAATGTTCTTTGTTCCACGGATACAAATGTAATGAAAGTGAAAAAATATTCGGATCACTTACGTCTCTAAACTACGAGCAAGCATGAAAATAAAATAAATGAAATCTGAATGAGAACTACACAACACACACAGGTCAGTATATAATTTAGTCGGAATAGAATAAATATAGGTTCATACTAGATTTCATGAATTATTACCTAGGGCGAACCTATTATTTTTTCATTGTTCAGCGTAAAAATGATATAATAAAATCCTTTCTTTCTTTCTTCCTTTATTTGAACTCCATTCGGTATCTGTTTAGTGGAAAAATCCTAACAAATACGTGTTAGGATATTCCCACTAAACAGAGACACAACCGAACAAAGGTCTACTTACGAGATATCCTTAGGAGTTCCAAACAGCATGAGCGGGGAGCCCCCGCCACAATAAGGAACCAGGCGCAGAAGGTCACCGTAGGCACAAGCGACAAGAACACCTGCTCTATTATCTGCGCTGCTAGGAGCAGGTACACCACTGATCCTCCGAACAGAGTCATTACTTACGAGATATCCTTAGGAGTTCCAAACAGCATGAGCGGGGTCATCGCCCCCGCCACAATAAGTCACCAGGCGCAGAAGGTCACCGTAGGCACCAGCGACAGGAACACCTGCTCTATTATCTGCGCTGCTAGGAGCAGGTACACCACAGAGCCTCCAAACAGAGCCACTACTTATGAGATATCCTTAGGAGTTCCAAACAGCATGAGCGGGGTCATCGCCCCCGCCACAATAAGGTACCAGGCGCAGAAGGTCACCGTAGACACCAGCGACAGGAACACCTGCTCTATTATCTGCGCTGCTAGGAGCAGGTACACCACAGAGCCTCCGAACAGAGTCATTACTTACGAGATATCCTTAGGAGTTCCAAACAGAATGAGCGGGGTCATCGCCCCCGCCACAATAAGTCACCAGGCGCAGAAGGTCACTGTAGGCACAAGCTACAGGAACACCTGCTCAATTATCAATTACTTACGAGATATCCTTAGGAGTTCCAAACAGCATGAGCGGGGTCATCGCCCCCGCCACAATAAGGTACCAGGCGCAGAAGGTCACCGTAGGCACCAGCGACAGGAACACCTGCTCTATTATCTGCGCTGCTAGGAGCAGGTACACCACAGAGCCTCCGAACAGAGTCACTGTCACCGCCATTGATACAGCCACGCTGGAATTAACAGAAGATATCGTTTAACATTCATTAATATGAATCCTATAGCACAAGGAAACTTAGTTTGGGGCTAGCTCACTGGCTGTATTTAACGTGGTTTCCCAAAATCTTAAAGTACCAACTCAAACTATTTAAACTTGCCCACCTCCACTTCTTGCCCAAAGCCTGGTCAGCGATGATGGCGTAAGGGTTCCTCTTTCTGCTCCTCATCTCAGGGTCCCTGTCTTCGATGATGGACCAGCAGTCACCAAGACGTTTGCCACTAAACGCCGCCACTGCACCCATCAAAACGATGATTGGGACTCCCACCCAGCCTATGTGGAAAAATAAGAATAACGATTTCATTTCAATTCATACCAATATTAATTAGATTAATGTTTATATAATTAATGTAGACCTGTTTGTTTGAATTTTCATGTGTTTTGCAAAGATTAAGTTTTGGTGAAAAATGCTTGGTTAAATGGTACCTCTTTGTATTTACTTCGCATAGCTGTGCAAAGCAGACTCAAAATTTTTATCAAAAATAATAAAAACAATAGATTTTTTTTACATTTATCAGAAAACCCGTATCCGATAACCACTTTTAACAAAGTTTCTTGAGCTATGGCGGTAATAAATAATGTAGCAAATTCGCCTCATTTATAAATATTAAATATAAATATAAGTTTGACGACCTCCGTGGCCCAACGGTCATCACGCCGGACTGCCACACCGGAGGTCCCGGGTTCGATCCCCGGTCGGGTCAAGATGGAAAATGATCTTTTTCAGATTGGCCCGGGTCTTGGATGTTTATCTATATATGTATTTGTTATAAAAATATACTATTGTTGAGTTAGTATCCCATAACACAAGTCTCGAACTTACTTTGGGGCTAACTCAATCTGTGTGATTTGTCCGTATATATTTGTCCGTATATAAATATTAATCAACGAACCTATTAAAACCTTTAATAAGACATTGATAAGAGACAATAAAAGCTCTGTTGGCTTATAAAGGAGTTTCTTTGTTACTTTATCATCTCCTTTCCACCAATAAGACCAGCTAAATTAGGCCTTCGAGTTTCACGAGTCTTTCTTTCTGTATATCCCGTATTTGTGTACTTTATCATCATAAGGTTACAGCAGAAATAGTTGGAATTTAGGTGGTTCTTTTATACAAGAAGATCGACGATTTTAGGTAATGACTATCATTTAACATTGTAAATCGTATTATTGTATCGTGTCATTTCAAGGAACAGGCGAATTAAAGAAATTCAAAGGACGTTAATAAAATCTATTCGCCAATTCAAATAAACGTTCAGTTTTCTTGGGAAAGAAGCTCAGTTTCATGAATTAAGTATCTTATCATCTGTCTATAGATCCATAACTTATGGCAATATACCAGAACAAAACCTATGTAAGTTAAACAGATCAAGCTGTTTATTCATTTGTTTTTAAATTCGAGCAATCGACCATCATTAATAGACGATGGTGCCTATTACGCACCAAACTTGTTTGACTTGTTTTTGATGTTTGTCAAAAGAAATAGAAGTAAATACCGACCTCGCATTTCGACACAATTTATTTTTAGATTTAGACCAAATATAATTAAACCAAACGAAATATAATCTAATTAGATGAGCTTTTTAACAAACTTTTGATTCCACCTAACTAAATAAGTATTTACCTAAGTACTATAAGTACCTATTTATAAGATTAAAGTGAAAATGAATAAAGAGAGAAATTGAAAATATGAACACCATGGAAGTAATAAGCAAAGTACTTAACACATTACATATTTGACATTATTTGAAATTCGCACATGAATGACATTATATATCATGAATTCAAATTGGGGCGAAAACACATTGTTTGTATGCATGTATGTTTGCACCGCGATAACTCTCGAACCGTTGAATTAATTTCGATGATATAGAATACATATAGCAACTATCCATAGAATTTTTAAGTTCGTTGCGCAACTAAATCGGTTCAGCCGTTTTTGAGATATACGCATTTTTATGATTCTCATTTTTAAGTCTAAGTTCGCGGCGAACCACTAGTCGTACGTCTGTTTTGACATAATTTTTCGTATTCTTACTTAGATGATATCTCTTATCAACATCAAGGTAAACTCACATAACCCTGTTGAGACGCATTGTATTGTATCAAACTCTAGCGTGTGTTACGTTACACCTTATCAATACAAACTGGTACATATATTATCTAAATACTGTTCAAATAATTCTATTTTGTACTACAATGTCGCCTCCACTGGCACAACATTATACCTACAAATAAGTAGTTCTTTCGTAATATAATTAAAACCTGTACTTACTAAACGTGTTGTGTAGGTACCTGAGGATTTCAAATCATCACCTAATGCAGAGATCAATAAAAATAACAACTGTTATTTAATCCTAACTAATATTATAAATGCGAAAGTGAGTTTATTTGTTTGTTACCTCTTCACGCTTCATCTACTAAACCAATCTTCCTAAAATTTAAAAATTAGACATACGGAGAAGGACATAGGGAAATTCCCTTCATCCCGGGAAAAAGCACTGTTTCCGTGGGAAATTCACGTGGGCGAAACCGCGGGCAAAAGCTAGTTACTAATAAATAATTCGCTATTGCATTTAAAAATAATTCGCATTGCTTCATTTAAGAACTTTTCAAAATAGAAGAGAATAACACAGACAGTTCACTCATCTCTAATCGTACAGTATCTACGAGTACCTACAATCCTACATCCCTCCCTTCTTGAAAGAAATATCGACATACATTCCAAATACAAGCAATTTATTACAAACAATTTTCGTTGTTCCAAATGCTCTAATAAAAGATAGGAAATCATAAAGACATTCGGATCGGAAAGCACAAAATTAGACCACAGAAAGATAATCTATAGATTCGTAGTGGATTCTTTGTTTCTTCATATACAAGATTTCTTTTTTCTACTTTTAAAAATGATATTTTAACGTTGGTACATTTCAGCTACCCACTGCATACTAGTGCATACCAAATAATGGAAAGAGGAACCGCGGTAGGCCTGGGAAGCGTTGGAGTGACTATTACGAGCGGATTTTGAAAAGAAATGGATTGAATTCGCAATGGATAGACAAGTTTGTAAGGAAATGGGGGAGTCCTTTGCCCAGCTGTGAGACGAGATAGATTAAAAAGGATATCTTACCAGTTTTAACAAGTGCCCGAGGGAGCGCCAGCACCCCACTGCCGGCCATCTCTCCAGCGATCAGGAAGGCCGTCTGGGTCATCGAAAGTCCTCCATTCTCGGACTTGCCATTGCCATCACCTCCACCTCCAATGTCATCCTGGGAAATAGTCATATGGTAACACTCAGGGAACGGCTTTGCCTATGATTGCTTTTGCGTGGGAAACAAACTCCAGGCAAAATCATAGGAATATCGGTAATCCGTGTTGCAAACATAGTATTATTATTTCTGTCGGAATATAATAACAAATAAATTTTCCACGATGATGTTTTCCTAGGTTCGGTGTGTGGATTTATAAAGATCGCGGATCTTTCCATCGCATATTTCTATGAAGGTTCAGACGTATAATTCTAAAATCATCTTGAGTATAAATACCGTCTAAAATGTATACTTACTTACTAATTAAGTAAATAAATATGATTTGTGAAATGATATTTAGATGAATAAGTTAATGAACTTGTTCTGTAGCATAATGCCTTCCTATTTATAATAATTTAAACCTCAAAACTTGGAAATGTTGCCATTGCCACTGGTTGCGCAATAGATCCAATACAAAATGTGTGGTCGCTTAGAAACTGTCGATATATTTGGGTGTCGATTCTACTAACGTAGTCATAATCTTGTCTCAATGATTTTTCAATAGTAGCACTTTATGACATGGTAATACGGTGATACACACACTTACACTGTGGCACTTTATGATATGGTAATATGGTGGTACGATCATAATTTTTGGGATATTGTACAATAAAGTTTTAAGTAAGTAAATCCTAATAATATTATAAATGCGAAAGTTTGGATGTGAGTTTGTGAGGATGTTTGTTGCTCAATCACGCATAATCTACTGGACGGATTTCGATGTAATTTGGTATACGGGTAGAAAAATACCGGGAATAGCACATACTTTTTATCCCGAAATTCCCACCGAAGCCCAGGGGCGTGGCTAGAAAAATATAAAGAGAATTGCTTTCGAGCTTCGGAATGCACAGTAAGCCTTGATCCCGGCTGTCTTCGCAGCAGTTCAACCCCACCAATCCGCATTGGGTTCGCATGGTGGATGGGATCCTCCTTATCCATCAAGCCAGTGATTGGACATTATGCGATGATTATGATGAATGAGAACTGTGTAAAAAGGCACAACTATTAAAACACGATTATGATATGACTGAAGGTCAGCATAATCGATACTCTGTACATAGTTGTGGTAATATGAAACCGATAGCTCAGCTGGAGCTTGTCGAGTAGCTCGACTGAGGTCGGTGACGACGCGTCGTACGGCCCTCTACCGGTGTAAGGTATCAGTGGCCGAAGCCCTTGAATGGCATAACGGCATTTTGTCAAGCATTTTGTGAAGTCCTGCCAACAAAGTAGGTACAGGAGGAAACATTATAATTCTTCACACTAATATACATGCGAAAGTTTGGATGGGAACATGTTTATTAGGTACTCAATCACGCAAATCTACAGCACGGATCAGAAAAATACCGGGAATAGACAATAGGGTTTTTTTTTCCGAAATTTCCACAGGAGTGAAGCGGCTCATAGGTTTGTACATATTTGGTTACATTATTCTGTGTTCTATTCATTAGAATACTCGTAGATGAAGGACTACGTAAGCCGCGAAGACCTAGCTATGGTTAATCCATAGATGTAACTAACCTCGACGATTAATCTACCAATCATACCAATAATAACGTAATTTATGTCATATTGATTGGCAGAATACCCGTTAGTAAATACCTAAGTTTTAAAAACCTAATTTACGGTGCAATTAGTATTGCAATCTTATCATTAATGACATAGCTAAATAATTTGTACGTACATTTAAAAAAATACTAAATTAATTAGGTAGGTAGTCAGTTAGTCACTCAAGTAAGTCAAAGTAGGTTAGGTACTTACATTTTTTGCTACGAGGGGTGTAGTTTCTGTTGCTCCATCGCTGCTACCCGGTTTGGACTCCAGTCCACTTTTTTTCGACATCTTCTCGAGCCTATAATATTTATGAAGTACCATTTTCAATTATATAGAAAATATATAGAAAAAGCTGAAAGCTAGATGAGCTTCCACTATAGTACGGCTCCTTGTCCTAACAAAAATCGATTTTATCGTCCAATCCGAAAGAAAGCATGAAACATGGCATGAATGTAGCTTTTATATATGTAATTTAATATTGATATAGAAACACTTCGAGACATTTCTGAATAAACAATTCAATTAAGAATATTTTTTTACTTTTTAGCAAAAATATCGATATTTTTCTATGAAATGATGCCAAGTTATTATCAAAAATTAATTCCTGATGCTTGATTTATACGAAAACGATACCAGACTAGATATATTATTTCAACAGAATATGCAGGAGTTCTTCGCTTGTAGCGCGCGGGGTGCTCTCCTCCCCCTCCCTCCAGTTGGAAGAGTTGTTGATGATGGTAACATATATTATGTCAACACGAAGTCTGGGACCACTGCAATAAATATCAGAAGTCGAAAGCTATCATGATATTAAATACAAAATTCTACCATGACCGTGCAATGACAGGAAGAGTTCGAATTTTTCAAAAAATCGTCCTAGTAACGTGGTTTGTAAACTATGAGTCCTATCAACATACATCCAATGGCATTATTATAGAGAATTTAATGAAGAAAATATTGGTCTTTGACAGTTTTTGCGTAGATTTTACAGTTTTCATAAACAATTAGAAAAACCACGATTTGGTACATAAAAGGGGGGCAAAAATTCATTTCTCGAAGTGTTTCTTCTATATCAATATTAAAATAGATATATGAAAGCTACAATCATGCCAAGTTTCATGCTTTCTTCCAAATGGGACCGTATTTCTTAGAAAAATTGTATTCATACGGTATTAGAGGTAATGTGTTAGAACTCATGAAGTCGTATCTAGAAAGCAGAAAACAAATAACACAAATTGAAAAGTTAAATTTTAAGACTAAAACACTAGAAACGTACTCATCAGCAAGTGGCACAATAAGTAATGGTGTACCACAAGGCGGAGTACCAGCACCATTGTTATTCCTGGTTTATTTAAACGACCTCCCGAAAATAACGACTAACCAAATGACCCTTTTTGCTGACGATAGTGCAATCATATTTGACAAAGAAAACTATAATCTTATTAACATTGAAAACAAAAACAAACAAAAACATTGAAACATTTAAATTACATTGAAAATAATTTATCAAACATAATTGAATGCTTAGATGCAAACAACTTAAAAATAAATTTGACAAAGACTAAAATTATGACATTTCAAATAAGACACAATAAAAAACAGAACGTGGACATAACCTACAACCATAAAAAAATTGAAGAAACCGATTGCACAAAATTTCTAGGATTATATATAGACCACAATATGTCTTGGAAAACACAAATAGATTACATATGTAAAAAATTATACTCGTTTTCATATGCTCTGCACATGCGCAAAATTGCTACTAACCAAACGGCACTATTTACGGCCTACCATGGTTACGTGACCTCTACCCTCCGGTACGGAATAATTTTCTGGGGCAATGCCACAAAAAGTAATGACGTTCTAATATCGCAAAAAAAGTGCATTAGGGTAATTTGCAATCTAAAAAAACAAGAATCAAGCAAACCACATTTTAAAAAGTTAAAGATTCTTACCTTTCCATCATTATATATTTCCTAGTAAAATACAACATAGGATTATTTAAGAGGGTAGAAAGTCAACGTCGCTCTGATAAACTTTATCCGATATCTACCAAAACTAGTTTCCTACATAACAGTGTCTACTTAATGGCACCTAGAATCTACAACAAACTACCGCCACAAATTAGAACTTGCAACGAAATAAGTGACTTGAAACCTTGAAACGCTTACTATTTGAATTTTTGGTAAACAAGTCGTATTATTCTGTAAAGGAATACCTGTCTGACCAATTTTAATTTAACCTTCTATGTGTTGTTATTTATATTTAAATGCTTGACTAAATATCTAATTTTACTGACTAAATGACTAAATATTTTACGACCCTTATGTACTCATGTCTGACAAAAAATAAATGAATTATGAATTCACGTTAAGGACCCTAACTACTATACTTATATTTAAAATGAAAAATACCTAGAAATTTTTATAAATTTCAAAATACCTAACCAGTTAAACGACTGATCAATTTAAATAGGTAGTTGATTTTATTTAATGCTCCCAAAATTCATAATTAAACCGGAGTCACCGAAACTAGTTTAGGGCCTCATAACGATACAGAAAACCCGAATTCTGAGTTTAGGGCCAAAGAAAGAAAAGATAAGCCCTTACCACGGCCCTTAGAGGACGATGTCTCTACAAGCGGTGACCACGATTTCCTGTCCATCAATAGATTAAATGATCATCGTATGGCTTCCTTACCTCACGGACTGAGCGACACACGGCCAGCTATTACGAACGAATTCACTGAACTGCCATGGTTGGGTCTTGTCACAGTCGAACGCACCAATTCCTCCTCTACGGTAGAGGTTCTACCTGGTGCATACCACTTTCGACTATCATATAGTTAATTTAAGAACGATAATCAATTGATAACATCCGGTTAAACGACTTTACAATCAAATGATCGTTATACCGCGTCGGTCAGTATCTATCTAATTGGTCATCAATTCACCTAGTATCTCTTTTCATTTTATAAGTAAGCTAGGATTTAAGTTTAAATAAAATTAATAAATAAATACATACGGACAAATCACACAGATTGAGTTAGTCCCAAAAAAGTAAGTTCGAGACCTGTGTTACCCTTTTAACTACTCTGTGCTGAGATGCTAACTCATCGATACTATATTATAACAAATACGTATATAGATAAACATCCAAGTCCCAGGTCAATCTGAAAAAGATTATTTACCATCTTGACCCGACCGGGGGGGATCAAACCCGGGACCTCTGAGGTGGCCGTCCGGCGTGATGACGGAGGTCGTCGAAGGAGTTTGTTGTTGCTATTTGTAATAGTTTGTTGTTTCAGTTAAATTAAAAACGAAAGTCCATTAAATAAAAAATTGTCTTAAAAAGGTGGATTAATACGAATGCCTTTTTATTTAAGGTTTATTTTTCTTTTCTTGTAAAAAAACCGACCAAGTGCCAGTTCAACTCGTGCCGTACACCCAGCCGAGGGGTTCCGATCATAGCGGAAGAATCTTGCTGTCTGTCTGTTTCTTTTTCTCGGGAACCTGTAGAGGTATCAAAAAAACCAGGAGCATGAACGGGAATCTGGCCTTCGGTTGGCAGATCCAACCAATAGGCCATTCTTGGGACTCTGGTGCACGACGACGACGGCTTCCATGTTCCATAAGTGAAGTCAATTAAATTTGGTACACGGGTAGTCTTTTCTACCCGTGTAGCAAATTTCATCCAAATCCGTCCAGTAGATTTTGCATGATTGAGTAGGTAGATAACAAACACCTACACATTCTTTGTCTCTTGTACAATATTCTTAATAACCCTAACTCCCCTGAATACCTAAAATCTAGTTTTTAACTTTTAAGTTCCACCCATGATAGGCACCTGCGTTCCTCCAACTCTCTCATCCTAGCTACCCCTCCTCATAGAATTAATTTCTTTGCCAACTCTTTTACCGTCAAAGCTGTGCGACTCTGGAATGCGCTTCCCGACTCCATCAGAAGGGCTCCTAGTAGGGATTCTTTTAAATTAACTGTTTATAAATATATGCTGAGTCAGAGGCAAAATTGACCCATGTATGATTGCTTCAACTTTATTTGTAATTTATGTTAGTGTATATAATATGGTGTATTGTATATATAGGTACCTACTTATGTATATTTTTTGTGTTTATATATAAGTATACTTATTTGTATTATGTATGTATTATATGTATATTAATTTATTTTATTCACGTAGTACCTACATATCTTTATATGCATATGCATAGTAAAAATATTTTGTCTGTACATTTAGTATTTTTGACTGAAATGGATAGAGAGACACTTAAAAAGAATAATAGAAAGAAAAAATATTTTTTTTTAATTTCTTGTCTGTAGTCTGTATGTATGTACGCGTTTCACGCCAAAAACTACTGGACGGATTTGAATGAAACTTTTTTTGTTGTATAGCAATAAATTAATCCTGGGCAACATATAGGCTATAATTGATTTTGAAAACTAGAACACCTGATGAAGAACCTTAACAGAACAGCTAAACTATAAGAAATATGGAAATGGTCCCTTTGCAAAGTTTATCAATCTGACGAGCATTTTCTATTGACGTATAAAAATCGAAGATCAGGATCATCTGATGAAGAATTCCAAGAGACCAGCTACACTATATGTATTACATATAGGGAAATGGCGCCTTAGCAAAAGTCGTTCAACCTGATGAGCATTTTCTGCTGATGTATAAACATTGAAGATTATGGAACATCTGATGAAGAACTCCAAGAGACCAGCTACTCTATAAAATAAATGGAAATGGGGCCTTAGCAAAAGTCGTTCAACCTGATGAGCATTTTTCACTGACGTAGGTATAAATAGACAGGACACGGGATAGGACAAAGAGGGACTCGGGGTGGGAGTGGCGGTGGTACACGGGAAATTGTAGATAACGAGCAGACGAAGATCGTTTATTGAATGAATTTATCACTTTTGATTTATTTTAACACCGCGACTGTACTACGAGTACCTTAATATATTCCCGCGGGACACGGGATAACCAAATGGCTGAAATGTTGAGTACTGGAGTTTAGGTTATGTACTACAGTTTGGAACACGAAAAGATTTTTTATCTAAGGAAAACTCACGCGGGCGAAGCCGCGGGCAACAGCTAGTTAGTAAATTCAATGATTCTTAAATTCAACGGGTTACGGTATATTAACTCAACGATATTATATTTTTATCAAATACATACGTAGATTTATTATTTACTAGCCGCGCCCCAGGGCTTGGCTCTTGTAGGAATTTCGGATAAAAAGTTCCCGGTATTTTTACCCGAGTACCAAATTTCATTTCATCCGTCCCTGTCCAGTTGATTTATTTGCGTGATTGAGTAACAAACATCCACACAAAATCGAAAACTCACATCCAAACTTTCGCATTTATCATATTAGTAAAATATATTTTAGTTTAATAAAGAACAAAAGAATTAAAAGTAGAAGTATTGTATCTAAAGAAAGATAGGTAGTAGATTCAATCTCAAAATTTACCCCAATTATGGGTACTTGGGATTTGCAGGCATTGATGGATGACTGACAAGAACAAAACAAGTGGTTGATGATGTTTTTGTCGCTTTCGCTAATTTCGTGTATTATTTAACAAAGTAACGCGGCGAATAGAATAGCGGCCTCATGGCGAATGTACACACTCGACGAGGAGCGCGAGCCATGGCGAGGATAAGAATGTACAGGATACATTCGCCTATAAGGCATATTAGACCTTCCTGAATTTAGGAGCCGATATTCAGTGGCTTCTGAATTCAGAGAAGTCTAATCGCATTTAGGAAGCTAGCATCCGATTTAGCATTCGTTCTCAGGAAAGAACGCCTTCCGACGTATCGGATCCTAAATCAGTCACCGTTCGTCTGCCGTCGCGCACGCACGTTTTGTTGGTTAGCAGCGTGTGTGTTTACGTACGCAAAATGGCAGAAAGAGAGATTCTTAATGATATTTTAGTTTTATACAAGGACATACCTTTGGGACAAGCGTGACCAAAATTATATGAACATAAATATTAGAAACTAGCTTTCTCGCGGCTTCGCTCCGCGTGAATTTCCCACGGGAACAGTGCTCTTTCCGGGATGAAAGGTACCCTATGTCCTTCTCGGTACCTCTAACTATGTGTACCTATGCGATGCGAAATTTCATTCAGGAATATTGGTTCAGTAGATAAATCGTGAAGAGGTAACAAACAAATAAACAAACTCACTTTCGCATTTATAATTTTAGTTAGGTTAGGATGAAGGATTCAATGTATTATTAGGTGTAGGTATATAATTTTTTTATCAAAATGCAACATTAAAAACCTTAAAAATATGAGTGCGTTCCCCCTAGCAAAACACTACTGAATATCAAAACGTGATGTTACTAAATAATTAGAGTATGACGTCGTGTAAATGTTTATATAAGTTTCAAATTTGTGCATCAATTAGTTTTTGAGATTTTAATTACAAACAGATTCTGCCAGGATGACATTTAGAACATTCCCCCAGCAAAAAAAGTTCTCGGATCGAAATGAAAGTAAGTACAATAATTAGAGTGTCGTGAAAGGTAAATGTTTATGAATAAATAAAATTTGTGTATCGAAAGACTTAGGAGAAATTCAAAATTCTGCTGGGGGAACGTTTGGCCGGATGCTGGATCTCCTAAATGGCATGGCGAAGAGATATGACTTTTTTTACACAAGTTGTTATTAATTTGTGTATAATGTTTGTAAAAATAGAAATTTAAAAATATTACCGTTCAGGAGCTAAAAATAAAAACGTGAATTTAGGTATTTTGGCGCTTGTACTATAAATATGGGCCCTAGAGACTAATTGGTGACGTGAGTTTGTACTTTGAAGTTGCTTTCAATGTCTATGTAAGTATCAACATAGTATCATAAGTATTTAATAAGTTATGAGAATAAATGCAATGATTCAGCCGCCATGAATTTCGACAGTCCATTAGACGAGTTGGTCTATTATTTACGAAATTCACATGTTTTGCATTAATTGTTAAATATAGTTAACTATCCATTCTCCAAAACTCAGATCAATATATGCAGTAGTTCAAGAAATATAATTATAAATCCAAGCCAAGGTGAAATACCATGATAAGCCGACCAAATTCGAGAGTCTACCAGTGTGATCAGGCGTATCGGCCACTGAATTCAGAGGCCGATATCGGACACTTTTTATCGGACCCTAAATTCAGGAAGGTCTAATACCCCTTTATCCTCGCCTTCCCTCGCCTTCCTCGCCTCGCGCGCCCTCGTCCTCGTGTCGGCTTTTTGTCGCGAGTCAAAGGGCCTCGCCTTCCCTCGCGAGGGGAGACGAGTGCATCCCTGTACACTCGCGCTTCGTTCATTCTACCTCAAAACGTCATGGCGTTAAGTCGTGCGTAAAGTCTACATATAACCCTCGTAAAGCCAATTCATGTCAATATGTGGAACCAAGAACCCACCTTGTTTGTGTTGGGTATGGTAGGATATTATGAGCTACGCCCGAGAAGGGAGCTTAGTATGGTGGCATATATATTTAAATTAATTCGCGGTTACAATATGGAAATGCTTAAAATAATGCAATTCTGCGTTCCGAATAGATACGTGGAGCGTGGAAGGCAGCCACACCTTTTAAGGTACCTCCCGGACGGACCAACTTGATGAACAAGTCTCCGCAGGCACGCGCGATACGCATCCTGAATATGATCGCAGATAGGATAACTTCCAGTGTACTCAGTGTGAATTTACAAATATGTTGTAAATAACCTTCAAGTAATGTTCTTATATCTGTGTAAATAACTGATATACATACATGTGCTTTTCTATTGTATTGGGTAAACTTCTGTAAAAATAGATAGAATAAGTTTGGAGAAATAAATAAATAAAAGAAAGAGAGTTAAATTTTCTCAAAGTTTATCAAAGCGAGCCCATTTTATGGGAGCCATCCACCATTTCCGTTTATGCCATTTCTATTTCTATATAATATTTTTCGTGTGATAAATGTGCACATAATTATAATAGCTCATAGCGCTACAGCTGCCGTAACTTGGAGCGATTGGAGATATTTTACACAATTTGTTACTATCTTCTGATCCGCTTATTTCCACATTGAGACCGAAGTTCTCTAGGAAACATAAATGTCTGTCAAAAGAAGCCCAACATTTGTTGATTATAGATGAACAGGAGGAAGAAGAAAGCGATAGAGAAAATGTTGCTTTTATTGATATTGGTACTATTCGCGATGTAGAAGGTGATAAAAATGACTAAATTACGGACTTTTTTATTTGTTTTTATTAAGATTTATTAATTACTTTGTATAAGCACTTTGTTTATGATTTGAAATCTTCCTTTGTGCATAAGGCCTACCCGGGAAACCTCTAGAAAAAAACGCACCTTGTTCTTAACCTCTGGGTTGGTGTGGAAAAAAGAAATAATGTCATTATACACTAAGATCGACTCAAGTCATCGAAATTTATTCTGTAATAAGCGAAAAAGTGATCTATTTTATAAGAATTTTCAAAGCTATAGAAGTCTGTAAATATTACATTTTCGAAAAAATACCAAAGAACATAAAAGGCTTATAAAATATAGTAGAACACATTTCTGGACTTAGCTCTGTCTCAAAAAATTGATTTCGATCCACCGTGCGCCGCCACCGCCACTCGTCGTAAATGAATTAATCGAGAATGTACAGGGTCGCACTCGTGTAGCGCTTCACGTGCGAGAGGTTCGTGCGAGGCATAGCGAGGACACTCGCGCAAGAGTGTACATCCGCCATATAACGAGTATGAGCGTGTTCTTGTACTTTTGCCAGAGGTGCCAGAGTCTCAGGCCAGAATATTTAATTATGTCATGGAAGTAATAAGTAATTATGTATTTAATTTGAGCTATTATGCATCGAAATACTATACTAGACAGGTATTGGTATTATTATGACGTATCTTCTCGTTTCGAAACAATAACGGAACGTTGAAATGACAAATTGATATGACAAGTGACAATCAGTAAAAATGACACAACGCATACCGCACAACGCAATATAAATCGATCAAATTAAATAGATATAATCTGATTCGGTTTTTTTTTATAATAAAGTCAATTCTATTTGGTCGCATATTAACTGACGAAAGAAAAGAAAAATGTCAAAAACTTAATTTGCTTGCTTGATGTGTGATGGTGTATTTATTTTTGCTATTAGTAAAATTCGATAAAGGGTTAGTTTTGTAGCCTAAATTAGACTCTCTAACATGCTTCTGAGTGTTTTTTCACCCTGTATTATATAGGAGACAAAGGTACTACTAACTATATAGTTAGCTTCATTGCAGCTTGCGTAAAAATCTTCAAAACGTTTATGATACTTTCATTACTAAAAGCTGATAATTTGTGATTCATTCTGTATTTTTTGTTATCAACGACACAATCAACAATCTAATTTAAAACTACAACCTTTTACATAAGTTATCATGCAGTTCAATAGAGTGATGAGTTTCCATCGTAATAATTTAGTCCAACACTGATGCGATTGATATATTTTGTTGTATTTCCTTTCTTTTTTCATACGGAAAACAATTGTATTTGCATATACCTATGTACAGAAACAGTATAGCTTTTACTTTCTGTGCAGGTGAGTTGTTAGAATACTTACCACTTTTGACATTTCTGAATAACTGTTTCATGATGAGTAATACAGCTCAATCTGTTTCTCTACTTATTTATTGCAAAACATTAATCTTTTGTTCATTTCCTGAATAATATGTTTATGTTCACTCTGTCACATCTTGCTTTATTGTTCTTTTTATTTTAAGTAACATAAAAAGCAGCCTATCTGAGTTCATTCAGAGTCTGTTGGTTTTGCCTGCATGTTTCACATTCTGGGTCTATCTGTTAATAACTCAATATTGATGGCAAAGAACAAAATGCAAGATTTTTTATTTCTTAAATGTTTAGCTGAGTATAATATGGTGTTACTTTGCCAATACCTACCACAATATTCAGTTGCTAAAAATATTTTTGCAATAATGTGTTAAATAGGTATAAATCTTGTAAACATGCTTTAATCCTATGGTAGCAGTTGGAATTTTTTATGTTTCAATTGACATTTTATGTTTTATGTGGAAAGTAATTTGCTATCTTTGACCTCTGTGCTGTGGGAATTAGAAAATGAAAATACAATACAAAAATGTGTATTTATCACCATCCATTTTATAATATTTGATTTGAAAGAGTAGCTTACTAATCCTCAATAATATTAGTATCACAAAATATTTTAAAATTCCCACAGGAGTAAGCTCTGCACAATAATATCTAGTTTTAAATTCCAACCTTTCAGCTTCCAGATGACTTTTTGACATGCAAATTTATTATAACCTGATATTGATGCACCTCTGGTGGCCAATATGCGATGTGTATACTAATTTAGTTTTCACCATTGCCTGCAATGCGATTATACTGTCTATATTTATAATTAATGTAAAATGTTCTGATTTTACATCTTTCGGAAATAGAGTTCAATAAAAAAATCAAGAAGGTGTTCTTTTTTCAGGAACTATGAGTCAACACTGGATTGAATTCAGTTATGTAGTTAGTGGTAAGTTAATAATGTTTACCATGCTAAATAATTGTGTACCAGTATATATTTCCTTGTTGAGTTTGTTGGGTACCTACTCATCTAGTTTTACTGTGACTTTCCTGTTGTAATGCTGTTCCGCTATGGTATACAAATATCATAGTATCATTTCTATTTCTATAAAGAAAGCACTTAGTGGTATTTGCCAGTGTACTATGCACCTTTTTCTAGTATCTCATATTGTTATCATTTAATAATGCCATCTGTCACTTCTTTACTTCACAGAAATATAAATATAGCTAGGAAAAAGATAGGCAAAATGATGACTTCAGAGGAATCCGATTCTCTGAGCACCGTGCCTTCCGAAGGCCATGCTGAAGATGCATCAGGTATGTAAATCATTACACTAATTAAGCTAATCACAATGCTAATTTCATGATTTACGGTGTGTATTCCTCTTAAGCTCTTGTCTGCCGAATCAAATCAAATCAAAATATGTTTATTTGTAAATACAGGTTAAATTCTTATTATATAGTTCTATGTTTGCTTTATAGCTTGTGTAATATTTCTTTTAGTAAAGATCTGGCTAAATTTAAAGTAAAATGCTTTCTATTAGGGATTATCCTACTGTAGTCCATATCCAAAAATATTACATTTCTGTTGTTTTGACATATAAACTGCAAAGTATAATTAATTTTCCTTTCATTTAAGTGGACATAAGGAATTTCACTAACAATAACATTTGTGTTGAACAAGGAATTTAACCATTAACTCATATTCAATTGCGAATTAAATGGATTTCTGTCATGAATTCCTCCTGCAAATATAACTACATAATTTTTTGTAAGTTGCTTTAGGTCGGCTTTTAAATAATTATCTAAAATACTACCTACTGCCGCACCTGGCTTAGAATAACAAGATACTAAATATTCTGTCCCTAGCAGATTTTGTCCTTGTTCATCCGATAAGATGATGACTTTTTTACACGACTGACCAAAAAAGGAGTGTTATGTTTTCAGGATTCATGTATGTATGTATGTAAGTATGTATGTATGTAAGTTTCTTTATTCCACCATAAGTCCTGAATGGCTTAACAGATTTTGATGTGAGAGGTATTTTTAGATTCTTTGCATTCCTCCGAATTACATAGGCTATATGACGTCATCATAAAAACAAAATGGCGGATTATATATGCGATAAATAGCAGACCAAAAAAATAAAATTTGATCAATCTTATCGAGTGGGGTATCAAATTAAAGGGCTTTAAAAGGCGATTTCAAAAATGTATATAACTTATATGTTTATATGTATTTTTTGAGTAAAAACTTGTCAGTCGTGTTTTTTATTTATTAATTTATTTGTCCTTTGGCTTATTCTGTTCTGTTTGCTTCTGTCTTACTATCAATGGATGAATCATTGGTTCCTTCAGGTCAATATTTAATTTTATTGATACTTCTTTGTTGTTTTTGCATTATGTATGTGTAGTATTCATATCATACTATTTCCATGTATTGTGTAAAAATTGGTGGGTAGTTGTGATTTTTGAGGTGAAGTTATCATGGGTAGTTGTGACTTATGCATCACGTCAATGTCATATGGAACTTTCTTGTTTTCCATAGGTGCTTTGACTGGAGTTGAATGTATTTGCTGAGGGTTCTGTCTGGCATGTTTGTGTTTTGTTTTTGTGGTCCATTGTGGAGTCTTTTATGTATCAGTGAGTACAAGTTTTGTAGGAGTTGATACTAATGTGCATTTATTTGAAGAGGTTCTTGTTGCTAAAAGGTGTTTTATTTTTCAATTATATAACAGTACTTTCTTTAGTGACTTTTCCAAATCTTTTTGTAAGTGTGATTTTTTTGAGTTCAAGTTCTCAATTTCTTTGTGTGCACTTTGTAAGTCTGTATACCTATTCAGTTTAGCTAATTTTGGATTGAGATCAATAATAGTTTGACTTTCATTTATCGAGGTATTTGTTAAGCTGATAATTGTTTCATCTAGTATAGAAAGATTTGATGTGGATATTGGATATGTCATCTACAGAGCTGGATTTCTGAATTCCCCTAAAGGTCACGTTTTTAGATTCCATGTCCATAGTGATCAGAAGTATAGTATACTAGCTTTTGCCCGCGGCTCGCCCGCGTGAATTTACCACGAGAACAGTACTTATTCCCGGGATGTAAGGTACCCTATGTCCTTCTCCGTCCTTCTGACTATGTGTATGCAAAATTTCAGGAAGATTGGTTCAGTAGATGAAGCGTGAAGAGGTAACAAACTCACTTTCGCATTTATAATATTAGTTAGGATGATAATATTAGTTAGGATCACAGAAGTAAAATTTTTTTAAATATAAGCAGAAGGAACACAAATTTCACACACACACTTGATGATATTTGACAATATTTGCATCCTGTTCATGATAAGGACTGTCACATAACTCTGTCCCTTTCCTTCCTTAGCATTGCAATGTATTGCAACAAGCTGAACCACTACACTGAAAGATTTATCATCCAAGTTGGATTTCAACGGATTTTTCATGCGAAATGATCCTTAACTGTCATATTTGTTGTGTTGTCACAGTTGTCATAAATATTTAAAATTATTTTTTACTGTTTTGTGCTTTTAAACTCAATAGAAATGATAAAATGCAACGTGTACAATATGTGGAAGTGTTTCATAAAAAAATATTCGTGGAATATCGTTCCTTCGGTAAGCAATACATGTTTTTTTGACGTACCCAATGATAATATACAATTTCGTGTTATTTTTGAAACAATAACCATTATTAGACTTTTGAATGCTATTTATCAGCAATATCATTATTTATTTTATAAAGTAGTGTATTAATTATAACCATTTCATAAGAAATACTACAAGTAATTTAATAATTTCGTAAATAGCATAGATCATTTGACGGATCCAGTTTTGTTTACTATGGCTGGGCCGAATCAAGGCAAATATACGAATTTAGTACCTATTCTATAAAAATCTCAGGAATTCTTTCTTGAAGATTAAAATGCACATTTTATAAAATACTGACAGTGAATTTTATTTCAGGACAAGGAAAATATGCCAGAAAATAATACCTCAAGAAAGAGAATTGTTATGGGGAGTATTTCTCTTACGTACCATCATTGCAATGTTTCATTGCACGTGATTTTTAATAATTTAAAATAAATTTTATTGATTTAATGACTAGTATTTTTTCCCAAAAGGGATAGAATTTCCCATCGTAAAAAGTACAGATCCGTCTTATTAGATTCAGCGTCTCAAAATTTTTGGTTTTGCTACACTGTACCGAATATAATTAATTATCTTAGATCCGACCCTGTATTCTGTCGTTGTGTGAATAATAATCTTAGTGTGTTTTTGCCATGCAGTTTCAAATGACATGTTCAGTCTGCTTACTATTATTATATGTCTGTGGTTAGGATACGAAACATGTTAGTTGACTTATCGTGAATAGCAGGCCTTTTTTATTTCAAATGTGACAGTTGCCATCGACAGAGCAAAATGTCAGTCGTATCTAATTCAGATGTCAAGTGTCATGATATTGTGCCATTCTAAAATTGAAATTTGTGTCTGTGTAATGTAGTACAGTCCGATTAGAATTTAAACTTGGGTCAGGCTTTAGCAACTTCACTATGGTCTCTTTGAAAAATGTACTAAAGTTCTTAGTACAGTCAGAGTCAAAAGTGCAGTCAAAATCTACAAGGCATTATGATCATTAAGGCTAGGCAATAAGGTCTTCGAGGTATAACTGCACTTTTGACGCTTGACTGTACATACCGAAATTGAAATTCAAACCGAGCTGAGACCAAATGTATTTAGAAGCTAAACCTATCTAGTTTTGTTGTGCAATTTATCAATTGTTTAATCATCTATCTAGAAGCAAGTTAACAATATCATTAATTAATAAGGATAAAATGGGCAGCAATATTTATAACATTTATCTAACATGGTATTTGCCTAATTAAAATAATATAAAATTTATGAAGAGTACGTCCTAAAATTTGCAATAAACAGAAGACAAAACTTCTTCTTAGAAAAATTTCATGAAAATTAATTTAATTAAAAACCAACAGCTCCTGAGGAGGCACCTTCATCGATGGTATCCAGTGAAGCAGAGTCCGAAGGCAGTGCATTGTCTGAGGCTCCTCGGCACGATGCTTCTCAAGATGGTTTGGCTGGAGTGACTACAGATAGCTCTACGACAGATACTGCTAACAGCCTTGCTGACAAACCTACATCGTCTAGTGATTTGAAGAGCATTGGTGGTTTATCCACTCTTGTCTCAACCAGAGGTCAGAATTTGTATGCTTATTTTTATACCTACTTTGCATATATAAGAATACCTACTTTTACATGATAAAAGTGAAAAATTATTTTCATTTATTGAAATAGAAAATAATAAAAATAGAAGTCGTATTCGTATTATAAAAAGGAAAAATGTATGAAACTGATATATTTAAACTAAAGAAACCTTGTTATACTCCTTGTATCTTTTTAAAATTTCTTTTAGGACAAATGTTGCCATGGGGTTCCCACAAGGGTCCCATTGCACCTCCACCGGATACAGATTTAAGACCCGGAGAGTTTGTGATGAGGCTACTCTTCACCGAGTTCACAGTGCAGGCAGAGCGGAAAATGGAAGCAGTTATGGCTGAACCGTTGGTAGGAAGCTTTTTATTTTACGAAAGTTAAGTCATAGTTACATGATGTTGTTTGTTGGTATCTAAAATTTTAAAATAGAGACAATTTATGTTCCGAAACTGGCGCAAATTTTGACGAATCGAGTATAATGCACGGCCGGCGCTTCGCTTCGGGGCGCGCAAACCTATGTAAACATTTAACTTTTATTGCATATTTTTTCATTGGGTTTAAATAAAAGGTGTATGTTATAGGAAAAGCCTCTGAATAAAACATTGCAACGCGGTGAGGATCCCCAACTGGACCAAATATTGAGCGCATTTGGCACAGTGGCGGAACACTGTCTACCGTCGCTGCTGCGCGCGCTCTTCGGCTGGCTCGAGCGGCAAATGGCCGACTCGGTACAACTCAGCGAACAAGCTAAGAAGCCTCATCAGGATCTCAGAAATAAGAGGTTAGTTTTTTTATTTTATTTATTTTTATTTTAAATTATAGATACAAAATACACATATTATGCATCACACTAAAACCACGGAGATTTGTTATTGCTAATGGAAAATACTACGTCTGAGGTCTTAAAGTAATATCTATAATAATGTAAAACTGAATGTAAAATTAAGATATAGCAAACTTCAGGACTAGCACGAGGGATTATGTTACTAAAAAATCCTTGGGAGAAAATCTTAGTTTTCGCAGTGGACGCCTTTAGAGCGGAGCTCAGAGGTAATTACAATATTAAAGTTTATCTAGACTGACTAGTATGATTGTACTTGCTTCTGATGAAAGAAAACATGATTATCAGCTAGTCTGTGAAATGGAGAAGGCAATGGCAAACCACTCCATTGACATTGCCAAGATAGTTGTTGTGTGTGTGTTTCATTCCATATAATGGCCACGACCCTCAGTCATAAACAATACAAGTATAGGAGGATGACTGTGCTATGAACATCAAAAACTGAAACAAGCCACAGCCAAACTTATGAACATTCTCAACTTAAATGTTGAATGTATATTTGAATATATTAAATAGTATTTGTTATGTGTAAACTATAAAATCTACCATGAAATCAATTCTTACCTCGGGTAAATTATATTGACTTGCTCATCATTATGACTATTATTTGTTTCTTTTTGTATGCAAATGGACAGTATTTATAAACGCCACTCTAGATTAATACTTCTGTGTCAGAAGTAATCGATTTTTTAATTCATAAGTAACTAGCTGTATCAAGTGGCTTCGCACGCGTGGGATTTTCGGGATTTCGGATAGCCTTCACCAACGTGGTTATCATACATAAAAGACATGTTCGTTACAACCCCAAATTAACGATAATATTAATTTAAATTTTCTTTGAGTGCTATATGTAGTGTATTAAAATGTTCGTTGTATTAAGTTCTCCACTAAGTACCGTGCTTTTAAATAAAAATCTGACATCAGTGTTATAACTATCAGTCCTCATACTGGGACCATTTCACCCGACACCATATTAGTTAACACACTCAATAAGAAATATAATGTTGTCCCCAGCATAATCTACATAGTATCGGGAAGTGCAGCGGGGGCAGAGACTACGGAACGAAGTTGCGAGGAATTGCAGGCGGAGCGTCGAGACTTGGCCGTCGAATTCCTGTTCTGCCTGGCGCTGATAGAAGTGCTAAAACAGCTGCCTTTCCACCCGGGTCACGAAGATCTGGTGCATTACATCGAGAATGTGGCCTTCAAGAGATTCAACTATAAAGAAGGGTAAGTTTTTTTTCATTTATTTATTTGGCCTCAGAACTGACAACGGGAATTGAAATTGACCGCAAAAAATGGCGTCATCTCGTGTTGGAGGCCAAGATCCACTTTGGGTCGCTGCGCCGCAGCAGTAAGTAAGTAAGTATTTATTTGGCTCAGCAAACAGTGAGTACAGTAATGAAATGTACATACGTAAAAATACCACCAACATCGCTAACCACAAATTATTATTAAAAAAATAGTATTTAGTCCGATTAAATTGAGGCTACTGGACGTGAGATTTTTGAGATATAAGTTCACAAGTTACACAAGATTCTTTCACAGAATTTTTAATATCATGGACACTTTAACTGCCTTCATTGAAAGTAAAAAGGTTGATCTTGTAGATGGTGGAAGAATTCAGGAGTGTCTTCACTAAAAATTTGTTATTTTGGTTGAATGAATTTATTATTAGTTTTAGTACACCATAGCAACGACAAACAATACAAATTAGTTTGACGTATCAAGCATCTCATTAACTGGTGGCCAGTCATCATCATCTCGAGTCGAAATGGAAGAAATTATATATTTTTGAACAGTATTTGGCCACCGTTGGCCTGATATGATGGCCAGTAAATATCCAAATTCCAACAGAACCATTCTATGCTATTTCAGATTTACAGATCTTCGCCTGCCTATGTATTTGTGTGTTTTTGCTGAAAGCTGTCTTATGACTTTGCTCTTTTCTCAGCTGTGTTTTGTGACAATCAAAACAACTCTGGAGTCGAAGTGTTCGGCCGATTCAGCCTAAAGTAAAAAATCCGAAAATTATGAGCTGAAGATTTTCAGATAGGTTCAGACTTTGAGGAAGCTAGCCTGTGCTCGCGACTTTGTCCGCTGTAATTTACTATTGTCTATATCTCCGGTTCTCAGCGGCGTATCAAGATGAAACCTACGCCAGATTTTAAGTTAGACCTTCAACAATACAACAGTGAAAACCGCATCACATTTGGTCCCTACTGGACATTTCTTGCGTGATGCGCGTTCAAACACACAGACAGAAAGACAGATAGACAAAAATTCTAAAAAAAATTGTTTTGGTTTCTATTGGCCCTTTATAGACCCCTAGTAGTTTTTTTCGTAAATATCTCCTATGTACAGATACAGACCAGTTGCAGTTTGATTATATGTATTGATGATGATGAAACAAAACATAATTAAAGTTAAATAATCGTATTTTACAGACTACAGTCGAACCCGAACGCAGCGAACGTGCACATTATCGCAGATTTATATGCAGAAGTTATCGGGGTGCTGGCGCAGTCCCGGTTTGCGTCTGTCAGGAAGCGCTTCACGGTTGAACTAAAGGTATGTAAAAATCTATGGATATATCACTGTATTACTTGTATCATGGCAAAAAGTTTTAAAAGAAAAATAACCCTTGATTACTCTCCTTATACAGCGTTTTCAATTTTTTTTATATCTTTAGTCTTATTGATCGAAGAGTACAATAAAACAAATATTAATAGCCCTCATTGTCTCAATGTTGAGCAAAGCCACTCTTCTCTCTTTCCTCCGGAAGGCGGTGGAAAAAAAATGAAAATTTTGATGTATTTTTTGACATTCATATGACCATTGAGAGTAAACAACACTAGCACACATTTCTTTGTATTTTGATCTCGCTTCATGTGAATGATCATAGGTGGGTTGCTGAGTGGCGGACCAATGCATTGCTGGCTAAAATGTAATATTTATAAAAAAACATGTCATCATCATCCACAGCCTTCAGTGACCCACTGCTGGGCATAGACCTTCTGTCTACGCCAACCTTCTCTGTCCTGGGCCATCCTACTCCAGTTGTTGCCATGTCAATAAATTTCTTTTTTTTTGTATCTTTTTTTCTTTTATCTATTTATTTCTTAAAAACAGGAGCTGAAAAGCCGCGAGCCATCACCTCACACGGCCCAGAGCATCATTTCGCTGTTGATGGGCATGAAATTCTTCCGCGTCAAGATGGTCCCGATCGAGGAGTTCGAGGCTTCCTTCCAGTTCCTCCAGGAGTGCGCGCAGTACTTCCTCGAAGCTAAGGATAAGGACATCAGGCATGCACTGGCCGGACTCTTTGTGGAGATATTGGTGCCCGTTGCTGCGGTGAGTACGAAGCCTTAGGCATTGGGGAGGGTACTTTATAGAAAGTACTTCTAATTACTATCTATACTACTTCAAATTTATTTATTTATTGGAGGTCTTACAGTTAAATTTCAACTATGAATTAAGTATAAATAATATAATCTTTTGTAATCAAGTTTATATGTCTAATAAATGAATACAATTCATTAAGTACTATTACATTATAACTATGCTAACAACAAGACTCCGCCTATTAACTGGAACTATTATTAAATGGAAGTGTACATCCGTGAACACGTCAATGTTTTCATAGTCGCATAGCGTTCAAATCCGCAAACCAACGGGGAGAAGTGCGGGTTGCTCAGGGGTACGCGATATTGGGAGAGGGGCAGGGAGCTTCCTTTCTGTACGTAGTACTTATATTAATTTGTGCCTTAGGCTAAGTCCATACTACACGGAGCCTCGCTTAGTGCTAAGAGCTAGGACTCGCTTAGTGGCTGATCCTAGCGAACAGACGTAAGTAATCGTAGTGGCCACACAGCGACTATCCAGTGTGGCCTTAGCCTTACGAACAAATGATCTATTAATATTATGATGATTGGGGAATGCGATCCTGGGTACCTTTTCGATTAAGGCGGACAAAATTTTTGTGATGAAAACCTAGTTTTGTGATTAAAATCTAACCTGTCATCATCCCCAATCCTGGCGATATTTCATTATATTAAAGTACCCAATTTTGCTTGAGAGTATCAAACGTCCTCACAAATAATGACATTTATAATGTTAGTAAACTTAATAATAATCGGGGGGTCAAGGAAAAGATGGGCGGATGAACTAAAGCTTGTTGAGAACCCTCTACGCATCAGACTGAGATCGAAATAAGTGGAAAAGAGAATAAAGGAGATAAATAGACTTTTTAAATTGAATGATTTATCTGGTAATGGTTATGGAAGAGCATAACTTTCTGACACAGGTGTATTTCACTTAATAGAAGGTGGCAAATAATTGAATTTTCTATACCACTACTTCTGAAGAAATAAACATTTTTCATACATACATATCACGCCTTTTTCCCCATTTTTTTTTCACATTTTTCATATTTATCTGTGCGCAGACGGTGAAGAATGAAGTGAACGTGCCGTGCCTGAAGAACTTCGTGGAGATGCTGTACAGCCACACCCTGGACGCCAGCACCAAGTCCAAGCACCGGCTGGCGCTGTTCCCGCTGGTCACGTGTCTGCTCTGCGTCTCGCAGAAACAGTTCTTCCTCGCCAACTGGCACTGCTTCCTCGCTATGTGCCTGTCGCATCTCAAGAATAGGGATCCCAAGATGTGCAGAGTCGCTCTCGGTAATAATGATTACTTGTTTTTCCTGTTTAAAGTACTCTCATATAGAAATTAGATATTGTGAAAAATTCCATGCGAGCCGGACTTGAACCCGGAAACATGTAACATGGAATTTTTTTACTATATATAATTTCTGTATGAGAGTAATTTAGTACCTACTTGCTGCATCTGAGGTGCACAAAAATCCTGTGTTCTTCCTGTTTGTTTGATTTGTTGCTTGATCTGTCTGCCTTTCCTGATTTAACTATTGCTTTTTTTATTTTTGAAATAAACAGTAGGTACATATATTTGTTATATTGATAATTATGTGCTCCGTGATAATAATTTGTTTTACTTCCTGTTAGTTAAATTTGTTGCTTGATCTATCCGCCTTCCCTGAGATTAAACTGTTGCTTCTTTATTATAGAAATAAACAGTACTTATATTTGTTATATTGATTATTATGTGTTTACAGAATCGCTATTTCGTTTGCTGTGGGTGTATATGATTAGAATCAAGTGTGAGAGCAATTCAGCGACGCAATCCCGTATCCAAAGCATCGTCAACTCCCTATTCCCGAAGGGCTCTAAAGGCGTCGTGCCACGGGATACTCCGCTTAATATCTTTGTCAAAATAATACAGTTCATCGCCCAAGAGAGGCTGGATTTTGCCATGAGGGAGATAGTTTTCGACCTGCTTATGGTCGGACGGCCAATCAAAATCATTTTAACACCAGAGAGGATGTCCATAGGGCTGCGAGCGTTTCTCGTAGTCGCAGACAGTTTGCAACAGAAGGAAGGGGAGCCTCCTATGCCTAGAACAGCTGGGACCTTACCTTCAGGGAACACTTTGAGGGTGAAAAAGACTTTTTTGAATAAAATGCTGACGGATGAAACCGCTAGGTCGATAGGGATGAGTGCGTACTTCCCGTATGTGAGACGGGTGTTGGTGGAGATACTGCGGGCTTTGGACGCCCATTATGGAAGGCCGCTGATGCTGACCAACACTCAGAACGTTACCAAAGAGCAGGAAATCAACACGGGTGAGAGGAAGCCACGGATTGATCTATTCCGTACCTGTGTTGCTGCAATACCAAGGTATTTTATTTCTTCAAATTTCGGAATCTTCGTAACTTTTAGACCGATAATGGGTATTCTTACTCTAGTTTTTAAATTTTCCTGAGCTCTATGGATTAGCTGTTTATTCACAAACACGGCACTAGTTTAAAGATGTTTTTATAAAGCAATAAATTTATTAGACTTTATGAAATCTGCGACAATGAATACGATTAATAAATGCTTGAACTCTTAATAAAAATAAATACTTTCAGAAGAATACAGTCTAGAATAATTTCATCCCTTCCAGACTGATTCCCGAAGCCATGGCGCCCAGTGAGCTGGTAGACCTGTTATGTCGCCTCACAGTGCACATGGACGAGGAGCTTAGAGGCCTGTCCTTCCAGAGTCTCCAGACCCTCATCGTGGACTTCCCAGAGTGGAGGCAGGAAGTCCTGGCTGGGTTCACGCAGTTCCTGGCCAAGGAAGTTCAGGTAACACCCATCCTGGCTGTTTTCTCATGCTATGGTCCAGGATAATGTAGCCTAATCTTATCAGAAGCTGAGAGCTTGTAATTATAAAATAAGTAAGACTACAAATAACTAGGAAAAAAAATGTATTTTTTAGGACCCTTACGTACAGCCAAAACTACTAGGCGCAGGAAGCTGAAATTAGGCATGTAGGTTCTTTGGGGAGTATGAGGAGCACTAAGAGAGGTTTTCCCATAATTCCCACGGGAATAAGGTCCCGGAGCTAGACTTTATTAAATAAACTTTATTTTTCCAGGACACATCACCACAACTAGTGGAGAAAGGTCTCCGGATGCTTCTCCAACTGCTGACGAGCTGGAAGAACGGCGAGCCGAGTGCTTCCACCGCGCCCACCAAGACCGAACCCATGGCCTCCGTGATCCGTGGCGTGGAGGCCTTGGGCCTGGTGATGCTGTGCCAGTGCAAGGCGTACCCGAGGCGGCTGGCGGTGCATGTGTTACTGTGAGTCTATCAGCATTGAACCCAGGGCCTCCGTGATCCGCGGCGTGGAGGCGCTTGGGCCTGGTGATGCTGTGCCAGTGCAAGGCGTACCCGAGGCGGCTGGCGGTGCATGTGTTACTGTGAGTCTATCAGCATTGAACCCAGGGCCTCCGTGATCCGTGGCGTGGAGGCACTGGGCCTGGTGATGCTGTGCCAGTGCAAGGCGTACCCGAGGCGGCTGGCGGTGCATGTGTTACTGTGAGTCTATCAGCATTGAACCCAGGGCCTCCGTGATCCGTGGCGTGGAGGCGCTGGGCCTGGTGATGCTGTGCCAGTGCAAGGCGTACCCGGAGGCGGCTGGCGGTGCATGTGTTACTGTGAGTCTATCAGCATTGAACCCAGGGCCTCCGTGATCCGTGGCGTGGAGGCGCTGGGCCTGGTGATGCTGTGCCAGTGCAAGGCGTACCCGAGGCGGCTGGCGGTGCATGTGTTACTGTGAGTCTATCAGCATTGAACCCAGGGCCTCCGTGATCCGCGGCGTGGAGGCGCTGGGCCTGGTGATGCTGTGCCAGTGCAAGGCGTACCCGAGGCGGCTGGCGGTGCATGTGTTACTGTGAGTCTATCAGCATTGAACCCAGGGCCTCCGTGATCCGTGGCGTGGAGGCCTTGGGCCTGGTGATGCTGTGCCAGTGCAAGGCGTACCCGAGGCGGCTGGCGGTGCATGTGTTACTGTGAGTCTATCAGCATTGAACCCAGGGCCTCCGTGATCCGTGGCGTGGAGGCACTTGGGCCTGGTGATGCTGTGCCAGTGCAAGGCGTACCCGAGGCGGCTGGCGGTGCATGTGTTACTGTGAGTCTATCAGCATTGAACCCAGGGCCTCCGTGATCCGTGGCGTGGAGGCACTGGGCCTGGTGATGCTGTGCCAGTGCAAGGCGTACCCGAGGCGGCTGGCGGTGCATGTGTTACTGTGAGTCTATCAGCATTGAACCCAGGGCCTCCGTGATCCGTGGCGTGGAGGCGCTGGGCCTGGTGATGCTGTGCCAGTGCAAGGCGTACCCGAGGCGGCTGGCGGTGCATGTGTTACTGTGAGTCTATCAGCATTGAACCCAGGGCCTCCGTGATCCGTGGCGTGGAGGCGCTGGGCCTGGTGATGCTGTGCCAGTGCAAGGCGTACCCGAGGCGGCTGGCGGTGCATGTGTTACTGTGAGTCTATCAGCATTGAACCCAGGGCCTCCGTGATCCGTGGCGTGGAGGCCTTGGGCCTGGTGATGCTGTGCCAGTGCAAGGCGTACCCGAGGCGGCTGGCGGTGCATGTGTTACTGTGAGTCTATCAGCATTGAACCCAGGGCCTCCGTGATCCGTGGCGTGGAGGCGCTGGGCCTGGTGATGCTGTGCCAGTGCAAGGCGTACCCGAGGCGGCTGGCGGTGCATGTGTTACTGTGAGTCTATCAGCATTGAACCCAGGGCCTCCGTGATCCGTGGCGTGGAGGCGCTGGGCCTGGTGATGCTGTGCCAGTGCAAGGCGTACCCGAGGCGGCTGGCGGTGCATGTGTTACTGTGAGTCTATCAGCATTGAACCCAGGGCCTCCGTGATCCGTGGCGTGGAGGCGCTGGGCCTGGTGATGCTGTGCCAGTGCAAGGCGTACCCGAGGCGGCTGGCGGTGCATGTGTTACTGTGAGTCTATCAGCATTGAACCCAGGGCCTCCGTGATCCGTGGCGTGGAGGCACTGGGCCTGGTGATGCTGTGCCAGTGCAAGGCGTACCCGAGGCGGCTGGCGGTGCATGTGTTACTGTGAGTCTATCAGCATTGAACCCAGGGCCTCCGTGATCCGTGGCGTGGAGGCGCTGGGCCTGGTGATGCTGTGCCAGTGCAAGGCGTACCCGAGGCGGCTGGCGGTGCATGTGTTACTGTGAGTCTATCAGCATTGAACCCAGGGCCTCCGTGATCCGTGGCGTGGAGGCGCTGGGCCTGGTGATGCTGTGCCAGTGCAAGGCGTACCCGAGGCGGCTGGCGGTGCATGTGTTACTGTGAGTCTATCAGCATTGAACCCAGGGCCTCCGTGATCCGTGGCGTGGAGGCCTTGGGCCTGGTGATGCTGTGCCAGTGCAAGGCGTACCCGAGGCGGCTGGCGGTGCATGTGTTACTGTGAGTCTATCAGCATTGAACCCAGGGCCTCCGTGATCCGTGGCGTGGAGGCGCTGGGCCTGGTGATGCTGTGCCAGTGCAAAGGCGTACCCGAGGCGGCTGGCGGTGCATGTGTTACTGTGAGTCTATCAGCATTGAACCCAGGGCCTCCGTGATCCGTGGCGTGGAGGCGCTGGGCCTGGTGATGCTGTGCCAGTGCAAGGCGTACCCGAGGCGGCTGGCGGTGCATGTGTTACTGTGAGTCTATCAGCATTGAACCCAGGGCCTCCGTGATCCGTGGCGTGGAGGCGCTGGGCCTGGTGATGCTGTGCCAGTGCAAGGCGTACCCGAGGCGGCTGGCGGTGCATGTGTTACTGTGAGTCTATCAGCATTGAACCCAGGGCCTCCGTGATCCGTGGCGTGGAGGCGCTTGGGCCTGGTGATGCTGTGCCAGTGCAAGGCGTACCCGAGGCGGCTGGCGGTGCATGTGTTACTGTGAGTCTATCAGCATTGAACCCAGGGCCTCCGTGATCCGTGGCGTGGAGGCGCTGGGCCTGGTGATGCTGTGCCAGTGCAAGGCGTACCCGAGGCGGCTGGCGGTGCATGTGTTACTGTGAGTCTATCAGCATTGAACCCAGGGCCTCCGTGATCCGTGGCGTGGAGGCGCTGGGCCTGGTGATGCTGTGCCAGTGCAAGGCGTACCCGAGGCGGCTGGCGGTGCATGTGTTACTGTGAGTCTATCAGCATTGAACCCAGGGCCTCCGTGATCCGTGGCGTGGAGGCCTTGGGCCTGGTGATGCTGTGCCAGTGCAAGGCGTACCCGAGGCGGCTGGCGGTGCATGTGTTACTGTGAGTCTATCAGCATTGAACCCAGGGCCTCCGTGATCCGTGGCGTGGAGGCGCTGGGCCTGGTGATGCTGTGCCAGTGCAAGGCGTACCCGAGGCGGCTGGCGGTGCATGTGTTACTGTGAGTCTATCAGCATTGAACCCAGGGCCTCCGTGATCCGTGGCGTGGAGGCCTTGGGCCTGGTGATGCTGTGCCAGTGCAAGGCGTACCCGAGGCGGCTGGCGGTGCATGTGTTACTGTGAGTCTATCAGCATTGAACCCAGGGCCTCCGTGATCCGTGGCGTGGAGGCGCTGGGCCTGGTGATGCTGTGCCAGTGCAAGGCGTACCCGAGGCGGCTGGCGGTGCATGTGTTACTGTGAGTCTATCAGCATTGAACCCAGGGCCTCCGTGATCCGTGGCGTGGAGGCGCTGGGCCTGGTGATGCTGTGCCAGTGCAAGGCGTACCCGAGGCGGCTGGCGGTGCATGTGTTACTGTGAGTATCAGCATTGAACCCAGGGCCTCCGTGATCCGTGGCGTGGAGGCGCTGGGCCTGGTGATGCTGTGCCAGTGCAAGGCGTACCCGAGGCGGCTGGCGGTGCATGTGTTACTGTGAGTCTATCAGCATTGAACCCAGGGCCTCCGTGATCCGTGGCGTGGAGGCGCTGGGCCTGGTGATGCTGTGCCAGTGCAAGGCGTACCCGAGGCGGCTGGCGGTGCATGTGTTACTGTGAGTCTATCAGCATTGAACCCAGGGCCTCCGTGATCCGTGGCGTGGAGGCGCTTTCAAAGTCGAAAGTCGTTATTTTTATTGATATAGGTTTAAAAATAGCACTTATAAATCGTCAAAATCTTGTTTTTTAGTTAGTTGACGTCATAAAATTACTTAAAGCTAAGGTTACCACCGCCTCCAAAGCGCAAGTGGAGAAGAGGCGGCGCAACAAACTCCACTGCTGCATTTTCTCCAAAGACTTCACTTTACTGTGTATGTAGACGAATATACAAAAATACTAAATGTACAGACAAAATATTTTTACTGTTTTTATATGTATAGATTAGGATTAATCTCAAAGCTACAAACTGCTAGCATTTTGGAACGACCACTTCTGAGAAAAATATGCCGAAAGAAACTCATTAAACATTAGTCGCCTAGCATTTCGGAACGATCACTGTTGAGATGAAATGCCGAATGAAACTCATTTTCCACTCAAACATTGGTCGCCTAACATGCAGAGGGGCTTTTATTTTTTATTTTTATTTGGAAAAAACTACAGGCACAGTTTAGTACATATGGTCGAATAAATACAGGTCGTACATAGCCCAAACAGTTTTTACCAGTAACTTACACTTGTACGTTGAGAATTTATAAATCTGTAACAAATAGATATTATATATTTAAACATATATTCTCATTTTTCCCAGCGAATGCAAGTACCTACTGGAGAAACTGCAACTGACACGTGATGAGCCCGCACTGATTGATGCGGCGGACGCACACGTCCCGCATTTTGCTGAGAAGTGTCTGCCGTTGCTGCCGCCCGCTGAGAAACAGGCGATCCTGGCCGCCGGACAGCCGGACTTGGTTTGGATTGCGGAGAGAAGCCACGCGGTTTGGACTGCTGGTAAATTAAAAAAAAAAAAATATGGAAGGAAGGCGTATGCCCCTCATCATTACAACCGCAAAATATCCACTGCTGGATAAAGGTCTCCCCCAAGATTTTGGGGGGATTTGCCATACTCACCACGCTTGGCAGGCGGGTTGGCGAGCGCAGTTTTTTTTGGCTTTGTGAGCTTCCGACGCTGCTGCCCATCGGAAGCATTTCCCTTAGTCGCCTCTTACGACATCCATGGAATGAGATGGAGTGGTTCTATTCTAACCCGGGAACCACACGGGTACGTATGCCCCTAGTGGACATTTAATGGCTATTCATTATGATAATCATAGAATGCACAAACTTAACAATCTAAATTCATATTCAACCATTGTACAACCTTGTGGTTACTTCATGGATCTTATAGGCTTAAAGTATTCGTTAACTTATTTATCTATATGTGGAACCTTGAGGATAACTTCCTAATTTTCCATAGTTATATGATTTTATTGTATAGAGTCTTCAACACGACGAGACATCAACCAAGAACAGTTGGAGTAGCAGCTCGTCAAACAGTGCTGATCCTTGGGAGGTAAGTATCTAAAATATTATATAGTTTAAGTACTATCAGCAAGAAAGTTTTTGAATAATTGTTACCCATACACACTAAAGCTTTTTTTTTTTATTATTTATATATTTTAAAGCTGAAAGGATTTCGGTAAATCTGGTACATAGGTAGAATGGAATCTAGACTATAATAGCACATAGCACCTTCATCTTGATATTTTGCAACAAGCAATGTCTCAGTATTTAAACAGAGACAAATTCTAAAATTATAATTGTAGTAAAAGCCACAGCCTACCTACATGCACTTTTGTGACAACCCTGACACTGCTGTGACTCCGGATCACGCTGGCGGCGCACAGTGAATCGCGTAGAACAATCTAGCCATGAAAAGGTGTTTGGCATATAAAACAGCTCTTATTAGTTAATTACAGTATATTCAGCCTTATTAGTTAGATATTAACGTATTATTAATGTTGAGAATGATTTAAAAAAACATTGGTACTTAAATACCCATGTTATTGAAATGATAGTTGAATAACAGTGGAGAATCATTCACTAATCACCATAATTACTATAAATAAGTAAAGCAGACAGGTATAAAGTTTAAACAATGGCACAGGTTGTGTTCAAAAATATTTTTTCAGTTAAATTTACGTTATTATTCTACTTGGGTATATCTAAACCTTACAATAAACTTAAGCTCCAAAGAAAGTGAAAGTAGTAGGTACACAATTTATTCATCTTCATCTGGTTCAGTACAGACTCAAATATCTTGGACGTGATAGCAATCCTGCTTTGCTGTTATCTGGTGCTCAATTTGGCTGGGAGTGATAGGTTGAAAAGTTGTGATTTCGGATAAAATAGTTCTGATATTTTTGAGAGGGGCTTCGCGATAAATCGATTACTGGATCAGAGGAAAGCATGTTCAAGAAGATCCCTATTGGTTTGAATTATAAATCTTTTACATGTATTCGAAATCCTAAAATGCCGACAATCTTTTATTCCTAGCCTCCTGAGCTTCTTCAGAAAGCTGGCCAATTGGAGACTTCGCAAGGATCTATGACATCTCTTTCGTGATGCAAGAGGATTTTTTCTGGTCTTGCCAGGAGTCTTAGTACTTTCAGTTTCGTCTGCAGAAACCTCGCAACCAAAAGCAGTGAAGTAAATAACTTCGCCTCCAGCCACTCCTTCTACTTCAACATAAATCTTAGAAAAACAACATTGATTTCACTTTTATCATTTTTTCTCTCACATGATCAAGACAAGAAGTGACCAATTAAGTAATGTTGAAGTCATCAAGTATTTTTTAGTATAAATAATATTTACTGTCTTTGTGTGATCAACAAAATTTCAATTTTTTCTCCATTTTCGATTTAAAAATATGCAAATATGTATTCTTTCAATATTTGAGATCCTATTTATGAATAATAAAGCCTAAAATAGCTTTATTGCGATTATTTTGGCTGTAGATTGCATGTAGTTCAAAGAATTCCGTTCGGGTTAAAAAATACGTCCTACCTAAAAAAAAATAAAAAAAATATAGTGCCGACTCGTATGAAATGTACTGACATAAAAAAATGAAAGTATATAACATAAGCTTTCATTGTGGTAGAAAGTGTAATGACACTTTAGTATACTCATAATTAAATTGTCTAAAATATATAAGAAACTTTACTTATTTCGTAAAAAAGAAACCTCCTTTTTTCAACTCTCATAAACAAAATTATAACTAGTTAACGGGTTAAATAAAAATAGTATCAATAAGTACACACCTTCAAAACTGTCTCTCATTTTTATCAAAATTTTTGGATATAAATATAAAACTTTTTTTCAAAAAAAAAGTGAACCGACTTCCATAATAAAAAACTTAAAATCATGAAATAACAATAAAGAAAAATGTATTAGCATGCTACCTACTGAATGAGGTGAAGTCGGTGCCAAGTGCAGGACTATGTAATTGTTTAGCTAGGCATTTTGTATATGTACCTACATGATTCTAATGTTAATTTATATTATTTAATATTAAATTTGGCACCGACTTCACCTCATTCAGTAGGTAGCATGCTAATACATTTTTCTTTATTGTTATTTCATGATTTTAAGTTTTATTATGGAAGTCGGTTCACTTTTTTGGAAAAAAGTTTTATTTTATCATTTTTAGTGCTTCTACACCTTTTCATTTTCTTTAATAAAAACTTAAACTTTTTTTTCACTGGTGGCCGAAAATAACGAATTAAGAATTCGAAACTTTTTATGTCAGTTTGATTTGAAATGTCAGAACATGTCAAATTGTCTGTTATTTTTGGCACATAAATAGACCGTGAGCACGCGACGACCAAACCTTCCTTATTTTAAAAATGCTGAATATTTCTCTGCGTGGTATATGAAGTAAAAATGTTAGCGACTAAGAGTATGAAGTTTGGATCTTAGTTGTATACGGAGAGAGTAATATGGATAGCAAGGATGATTTTTATGGGTATAAAAAGCACCCTTGGGGCCTTCAAAGTAATACATATTAAATTCAGCTTTTATAATAAAACAAAAAATTCAGCTTTTATAAATAACAAATTCCAGCTTTTATAATAAAACAAATAATTTAATAAGTTAATGTCTAGCAGGTTTATATCTGCAATTGCCTGATAATTGCTTAAAATATTTTACTTTAAGAAATTGAGTTACCACTTTAAATGTTATTGCTACAAATAATCTGCCTAAGTAATCATGATCCGACTTTTATAGTCACTAAATGTTTGGAACATACACAGAAAATCTTTAGTTTTAATAAAATAAGGAAGGGCATGCGATCGCGGGCTTTTGCTCTATAATGCAATGTTGGTATTTTTATATTTTGTTAGGTATCTTTAAAATTACCGAACAAATTCTGACGTGGTTAAAATGGGACCAACTTGGGTATATATCATTACGAATAAATAAACAATTTCGGGAAATCAGTCTACTGTAGGCGGAGAAATCGGCGAACATACATAAAAAAAAACATACATACATCGAAACATATAACCTCCTCCTTTTTGGGAAGTCGGTTGATAAATAATAAATATTCAGTAAGATGCGTCGAATACAAATTGATGACATGTTTAATGCAATTTTGTTGATATACCCACTTGATCGCTCATTACTCGGTGGTGATAGAAGTTAGGTGATTAGTGAATACATTTTTTAATCGGTGGACTATCAGTAATCATAATTGAGATCATTGACCGCAGTATTGAATTGACTTTTCGCGGCTAAATTGGGCAACAGATTCACTGTGCAGCGTGACCGTCATCATTAAGGCCGATGGACAACTGTATGTCTTATTAAACTGTGGTAAAAGGTTGAAAGATGGACAACTGTATGTCTTATTAAACTGTGGTAAAAGGTTGAAAGTAAGCCTTAACTTCTTTCAGTTGTCCGGTTTTATTTTTTACTAGCCGCTCCTCGGGGCTTCGCTCCCGTGGAAATTTCGGGATTAAAAGTGCCCTATATGCTATTTCTGGTGGTAATTTCATCGTAATCCGTCCAATAAATTTTGCGTGTAACATCCTCACAAATTCACAAACTCACATCCAAACTTTTGCATTTATAATATTAGTTAGGATAGGCTTCGTCTATTGTCTAATGATAATAATAATGGGTGACATCTTCAGGTGGTACTGTTTGGCCTCCTGGAACGTAGCCGGGTGCCGGCCAGGTGTCCGGCCACCGTGCTGCAAGCGTGGCCAATCTTGCACGCGAGAATCCACGCTCTCTTCACCATCATAGAACCAGCGTAAGTACGCTTCCACAGAAAAGAAACAAGCTAATCATTAAATAATTAAAACACGATTGACAACTCACATAGCCCATGTCACTCGGAGGGATGCAAGGAATCTAAAAATACCTCTCACAACAAAATCTGTTAAGCCGTGCAGGACTTATGGTGGAATAAAGAAACTTACATGCAAACATACTTACATGCAGTAGCGGATTTAGGTGCCACGTGCTAGCTGCTTTTTTTTATATACCTACTGGGTGGGAGATTCCATAACAGTGCATATCAAATTAAGAAATAATAGAATTTGGTAAATTTTTTCTCTAATAGTTTCTGACGAGTTCATTTCTTGATTTTTTTGCCCATCAAATAGAGGCGACATGTTTGTGACTTGTTTGACAAGCTAGGGTTCAGTGGGCATTGCCGTTTTAGTATGGGTTTAGTAGAGGTTTTGTGTTCCCAAACTGTTCTCCGCTTGAAAGCGTATGGCGTTTTAACGCACTGCGTGTACACGGCTATTGTTATTACTACCTGCTCTCTGCTTGCCTCCTAGTTCTCTGCTATTCAATATATTGACAATCTGTGTTAAGTATTGACCCTTTAGGCTGTTGCAAAAACAATTAAATGGTTTTGAGTGTGAAAAATGCAAATAAGTTATGATTCTTAGTTTTTAACTCGCTTTTGTCCCCGAACTAAATTGTAATAGGCACACTTAAACTGTTTTCAGACCTGTTAACGACAATCGCGCGTCCCTGCTGTCTCGAAGTCCAGCTTTGCCGAGGAAACCTGAGAAAGAAAGAGATGGCTATATGCAGGTACGTTTATTTAGAACTAACTTAACTCTCACGTCTTCTAGTCGTACAATCCATCCATCTCTGTTTAGCTTAGAGCCTTTACCCAACAGGAGTCGATGCGAGCGCAAATTCTATACAATAAAGTCTGCCGCTTTCGGTGTGGGGAAAACGCACTTACTGACGCAATGCCCATTGTTACACAAAAAAAAAATATACGAACACTAAGATAATGCCGAACACTAGCTTAAAAAACTACGCACACAATCACAAACAGTATGAGCTTTGATCATATGAAATTTGACAAAGGGGAATGCCTCTAAGTGGCCTTTCCCATTGGTTAACTGCTCTAAGCTATTTAGGCATTCCTCTCCTTCTATAACATCTACCTTTACAGTCAAAACTCTTTTCTCTATTTATTTATTTAAACAAAATATTCGTGATTATGTTAAGGTGTGGAAGTACTACATGACAATGGCTTACCTCGTGGTCCCAGCGGTCCCAAGCCCGGTGATTCGCTGCGCAAGTCCGGACCTCAGTCTCAGGTAATGTTGTCTATGCCTTGCCACTCATACACTATGGTACACTGTCTTCTATGAGCGCGGGAACGCGAGCGGTGGGAAATTGTATCATCAATATAAAATTCTTTCATATGGCACAGCCAAAACTTCTGGGCGTAACCAACTGGAACTTGCCAGGTTGATTCCTTAGGGAGTGTACTTCTAGAAGAGCACTAAGAGAGGATTTTCCGAAATTCCTACAGGAATAAAGTCACGGGCCCATGCTACATATAAGTCTTATTAACAAAAAACAAATAGTAATCAAGCTAATTATTAAAAATAAAAAACACGACTGACTAGTTTTTACTCAAAAAGTACATTACAAACATATAAGTTATATACATTTTTGAAATCGCCTTTTAAAGCCCTTCAATTTGATACCCCACTCGATAAGATTGATCAAATTTTATTTTTTTGGTCTGCTATTTATCGCATATATAATCCGCCATTTTGTTTTTATGGTGACGTCATATAGCCTATGTCACTCGGGGGAATGCAAGGAATCTAAAAATACCTCTCACATCAAAATCTGTTAAGCCGTTTAGGACTTATGGTGGAATAAAGAAACTTACATACATACATGAACCCTGAAAACATAACACTCCTTTTTTGGTCAGTCGTGTAAAAAAAGCTTTATTCCTCTGTTGTTATGATTTGGTAAAGTACTTGAGTTTTGCAATAAACTGTTCATACGCAATGCAAAGTAGGTATAAATTCTTGTCAAAGTTCCTAGTTATATGATGTCCTCAAATCGCTACGAAACATGCAGTCCTTAACTTTAAATTACCATTATAAAATTATTAGTTTTAAACCATGTAATAGATTGTAATTTTCGGATAGCTATATACAGGATGAAATCGAAAATTATTAAGAGTATAAATATTATAATTATTGCGTTCCTATCGCTTACGTTCTCGCGCATCCCTTCAAGGGCACTCGACACAAACCAGATCAGTAGAAATTGGCTTCATTATACAATAATTTAGGTGCTTCCAAGCAGCTACACAATGTTATATAACATTTGTTAAATATTCCTACAATAACTATTTTTTTTTAAATTAAGGAAATTACTCCCGTCCTCTAAAATATACGTATATCATATGATTCGCTATTTTAATTTTTAACTCTTAGTGAAAAGTGCATTTAAATTAAATACATAGTTGTGTATATGTTTCGATCGCCTTACAAAATCCTTAATTTTTGATACCACTCGAATACATTAGTCTTAATTTTATTTTATAGTCCGCCATTTTTATTTCACATAGGCTATGTTACTCGGTATTATGCAAGAAATCTAAAAATACTACACACATCTGCCAAGGCGTTGAGCAACTATGGTGCTTACATACATACATACATAGATGAACACTGAAATCATAACACTTCTTTTTTTAAGAAGTCGCCTTAGAAAAGATACAAGTAATGTTATTTAACATTTTGCGACCGCTGTGGGAGCACCTTTAACTACTTAAATTGGCAGTAACTTATCTAAATGTGCTGACTAGTAGCGAACCTTGTTTTGCTATATGTTTCTGTCATGTGCCTTATCTATATTTCCTCTCATTTGCGTATTTACCAACATCATTTACCTCTAGAATTATTTAGGCGTTTTTCAATTTACTTAATATTACTCGTGAGCCTTATTTTGTGTATTAAGTATACGCATGTGTTTATGTATAAATGAAACTCGACTACAATTATACCACACAAGTAATCTGCACATTTTTTACTTTTATCGTATCAGAATGAGATAGCTTACATTAAAGTTTAGTTTGTATGTGTTAGACAAATATGAAATTGGCCATTAATTGAAGATTATATATACGTGACTAATGACGTGAAAATGAAGAATATTAATTTGGAAGATGTAAAAAATCTTGGAGATTTGTATGGATATTTAACAATTCAAATTATATTGCATAAATAAAAAAAAACATGTGAAGTAATAGCACAACATGATTTATCCAATAGTAGCGATGGCATAACCTTTAGGTACGACCGCCGCCGCAAGAACATTTCAATACAATGCCGGCACAATCAACTAAATATAAACCGTCGTGTCACGCAATGTTTCATTGTTAGATTAGGTTTTTATACCAGATTTTTGTTAGTGTAACTTCTGTACGGCGTTACTGTTACCAATTCTGTGCCAGTAGCAATGAGGCGGAGGGGTGGCTCGGCCTGGCGGCGCTCAGTTCCTCCAGCGAGAGCCTCAACGCGCCCGGCGGCTTCTTCACGCTGCCCTTGAGCTATGCGCGCGCGCATAGGCAACACAAACGAACGAGGTGGCCAATTGACGCTCGCTATGTGCACGTCGCATTTAAGATCATCATGTTTGGGGTACGTCGATTCCATCAACGGGAAATCGCTTGGATATCATTCGAGATGGAGTCGGCTGCGGGCCATGTCATTCTGGGTACTCACAGCGATCTACCATCTGCCACGACGCAGCATGGTCGCTGTATCATGCCATCGCTCATTTTGTTCACGCATAGGTTCCGTGCACAGCTAGCGCACACCATACCAGTTTTTAATGTTGCCTTCTTTATCCGAACGGTGATAATTTCATACATTCTCATACAGAACTGTGTTGTCTGTTTAATGCCACACATTCGTGATTAAAACTTCACAGGACTACACATTACATTACGTCACAAGTGTCACTGTCATATGTATGTGTATTCATTGTGTTTTTTTTACTATATTTTTATATATTTAGAAGCCAATTCTTATTAATTTATACACGCGTTCCGTTATAAAATATTTATTATAGTTAATAGATAGTGTTATTACTAGTTTATATATTAAAGATTAGACGGTGATAGGCAAAAACACACTGTCGCCAAGTAACGCAAAGAGTGCACTTTGCGAGAAATCGGATGTATCATTAAATTTTGACAATCGTATCGTGATGAATGTGTAGCCACACTGTGCGTAAGATCCCGTTCCGAAGATTCTGTAAATAAGGGTTTACGCAATCCGCCCTTCCTCCACAATACAGTTCCGTCCATCTCTTCCTATCTCTAAGATTACAAGCCTGGCTGTACATTTGCTTGTGGTCGATTTCCGGAACTTTGGGGCTTTAGTTGTTGAAAATTTACTGTTATTATTGCTACTTAATATGGCAGACGTCAACGGGATGTCTGTTATTTTTCTGGTTGATAGACTATACAGAACGACTAGGATATCTGGCCCAGTGACTGCGTCGCTGTTAATGAATTAAGTGTTGCTGTTATATAAAATTTCCGGATTTTAGGGGAAAATTGAGCACGTTATAATAGCAGTCCTACAATTGTAATGAGTTCCGATATGGTCTAAAATCCCTAATAGTTTTTACCGTTATATTCAATATATAACAGATAGTGATAGGAATGGGTGATTGATTAAGAAACAACTTGTAAAACACTTGTAGTTGCATTTATCATTAAAATTACTTAAGAATGCACTGACACTTGATAAAATTGACATGAAAATGCAATTTTTTTAATGTTTCATCTTTTGATCGCCAGTCCAGATATCCTTGTAGTTCTGTATGTCTGTTTGTCTAGATCTAGACGGTAGGATTTAAAAAGCTGTTTATATTTTATTAGTCTTACTATCTTTCACATCTTTTAATCCTAAAATGTTAAACTATGTAGTATCTTTAGTGCATGGTTATAAGATTTTTTGGATGAATAGAAATCATGTAATTATTTACTTTCTGTATCATTATTTCAAGGGCGAAAGTCGCAAAAACAGTAATGAATAAATAGATATATTGAGCAACACTTTATTGCACCATTTACAGAAAATAATATACAAAGTAGTGACAAAAAGTAAATACATAAATGAGCGCAGACGCGGGGTTATCGCAAATGCAATTTCTTCCATCCAACCTTTGGGTGGGTTTAATAGGCTAAAATGTCGAAGTAGGATTGGTCCATTAATTTTGGTTTGTTCCCTGAATAGCGGACTCTTCTTAACGGCGTGTCCAGAGCCTACATGGGGGTAACTGCTAGTGTTAAAAATTATGCTAACATCTCTTTAAGCTCGAACAAAATGAAATAAATCTAATAAGAACTTAGTGTCGATAATTAAATAAAGGGTTATAAAACTGTTACAATATAGCAAAATTGTCTTTTAGTGTTTAGTTTAATTTGGCCTTAAAAATGTTATAGATTTGGTAGATTTCATTTATAATTTTATATTACGAATTAAATTTCCATTTTACGGTACAGATCGCTCGGCCATTCATGATTTCATCGCTAACCCTAGTCCGTTCTATGCGCCTGGGTCTTAGACAATAGTGTTAGAAACACAAGCTTAAATTACATAGCGGTAATAAATCATTAGCGATAGTTAGATGTAAAATGCAATAAGCTTCATAGTATGTAGGCAAAAATTAATTATTCATGATTTGGAGTCTGAAGTTATTTTTAAAAAAATCTATGGATTCCCAGATATTTAAACATACGAATTATTTTCATTCCGGATTCATTTGTTTCACGTGTGCTATCTAAGGGTTGTTATGTTGTTATAAACATGTATAGTCACGAACACTGATATGTATCCTTTTTAGACCTTATCACATCTTAATAAGGACCGTTGTGTTTACATATCAATGCATGTGACTGTGCCATTATTATAAGAACATCTTTTATGTTGACATCGCAAAGCTTTTTTGATATATGTGGTTTTGGTACGTTTTAATGATTTTTGTGAATTTGTTCTTTTCAATATTGTACAATATTGTGGTTTGATGCTTTACTTTTTCCGTTTCGTAGAATTATTTCAGTTAATAAGGAAATATGAGGTGTACATTAGCTAATTGCTTCGGTAGATGTATGTTAATATAATTGCTACAAGTGTTTATATAGGAAATGTTATGTTTATGGATGTAATGTTCAATGATTGAATATAATATTCGAAAATGTCATTTCTATATTTATTCTTATACCTTGGTCACTTATTAACATTTAACGAGTGGGTGTAATTTATAGATTCTATTTTCTTAAAAGACGAAAACAAGTTTTGCCATAATCCTTTCTCTTTATGACCAAGTACTAACACTTTTTAAGACAAGTTATCACCATTTGTAAATAATCTATAAGACCATTTAAAATAGAACATTTCATCTACAATCATACCGGCTACGGTGTGTACAGTCAACTGCAGAGAAACTGACACCGAATCCTATCTCAGGAGGGTTAATGTTTTCTGCACTTTTTTTGTTAAAGTGCCTATGACCTCGATCTTGCCAAAGATTAGATCTAGGGCGGTACACGCAAACTCAAAACATACCTATTGATTCTGCCTTGAAAACCCCTAAACTATAAGTGTCGGGAAACAGCGACGCGGGAAGAGAATTACCTTAGCGACTGTACATATTGTGCCCATGCATCAATGATTCATGCACAGTTCGTCGCCGGATTCGCTGAGCGAACGCAGCGGGGGCGAGGTGCGGGGTGCGCAAGCGTCGCCGGGGTCTCTACACAAGTTGGCGGTGCCGCTGGCGCGGTGCGAAGTGCCTGAAGTGCGAGATGCAGCCGTTAGTGCTTGTGGAAATATCAACCCGGACGCGCTCAAGTGAGTACACGCCTTTATCGACAGTATGAATGAATTTATGAATTTTTATTGCTGTAAACATGGTACTCAATAGATGTTGCGATATATAAGTTTTAAGGAAATATATGTTTAGTCAGAATCATTGAGTTAGAAAAAAAAAATATTTAGAGACACAGACAGGAAGCGGGTTGTCAAATATGGTTTTTGCCTATGTTGGTGAATGACAGGTAATGTCTTCTGTGAAGCTCATTTTTGTCGAGTTTTGGTGTGTTTTGGCTCCATAGAATTAGTGAGCAATCTGTAAAAAAAATTGAATTTGAAGCACACAATTTTGGGCTTCATTTGACAATCAAGTTTATATGTCTATTAAAGAATTAATTTTTTTTCTACGTCTACGGTCAGAATTGACATGCAACATGTTATCTAAGCTTATAGTGAAATTCCCTTGAAAGTATGTTAAGAAGTTTAGAGCCACTTTGCAAATGAAAATATTAAGCCGTCATGCCATTCAACCGTCGTCAGCTAGTGTACGAGTTTCCTCACAACGTATTCCTTCACTAGAAGCAAGTGAAGGTCGATGTAAATTTCCGTTACATGTGTCAGATTGATCTGCGAACTATATGAGCTATGCCTGGAATTTGAACGTGCGCCTTTCACACAAGTCGAACGCCTAGCCGACCATTAATTTTGTAATGTATATTACATACTTGTAATTTCATCAAATAGTTGGCTTAGTGAATTAAGTTTTTACCGATATCACCCCCTCAGGGGGGACTATTTTTTGTTAGGTAATTGCATGTGTACTGTATGAAGAACAGCTCAGAAAAATTTCAAGTGTCTACGTCTAGTGGTTACCTCTCTGTGTTGATATACCAGCCAGTCCAATTTTATGTAAGTATATAATTTTATGACGTCATGAATGTGCAGGGATCTGATGGAGGAGCTGGTGCCTCTTCTGCGGGAAGCGGTGGATAGGAAACAAGAGAACATGCGTCGCAGGCGGCGCCGAGACGCGTTGCGGCTACATCTCAACAAGATGCTGCTTCTCATTGCGCAAAAGAAGACCTTTGCTAACAGGTGCTCTTTTATAAGATGTGTTTTTTTGAAAAAAAAAAAACAGCGTTCTAAACTGTTCTTGAAGACAATTAGATTCATATCGTGTCATGTGATGAAATGAAATGCCTTTTTTACCCTTATCCTACAGCAAACGTACAATACGTTTTTGGGTACTTACTAGGTACCCTGACTAGTGGCTATATTACAATGGTTAATATTAAAATGTGTAAGGTTTAGTAATCCAGAAAGCTCATAAATGTCCGCAAAATGCCGTGATCTTATATACTATGTAATCTCCGCAGCCCATTCGCATTGGAAAGCGGCAGTTTACACCCTACACTCACGGAATATCTGGATGGTGTGCGGCAGTGTCTGGAAGTGGAGGCTGAGAAAGACGCGCCGGCTGCGCGGGAGCAGCGGCTGACCTTCGCCGACTTCGTTACCGAGCTGATCAAGAGTTTCCCTCGTATGTATACACTATCATTAGAGTTGGAAAGCGGCAGTTTACACCCTCCGCTCACTGAGTACCTGGATGGTGTGCGACAGTGTCTGGAAGTGGAGGCTGAGAAAGACGCGCCGGCTGCGCGGGAGCAGCGGCTGACCTTTGCCGACTTCGTTACCGAGCTGATCAAGAGTTTTCCCCGTATGTATACACTGTATCATTAGCGTTGAAAAGCGGCAGTTTACACCCTACACTCACGGAATATCTGGATGGTGTGCTGCAGTGTTTGGAAGTGGAGGCTGAGAAAGACGCGCCGGCTGTGCGGGAGCAGCGGCTGACATTCGCTGACTTCGTTACCGAGCTGATCAAGAGTTTCCCCCGTATGTATACACTGTATCATTAGCGTTGGAAAGCGGCAGTTTACACCCTACACTCACGGAATATCGGGATGGTGTGCGGCAGTGTCTGGAAGTGGAGGCTGAGAAGGCGCGTCTTTCTATACACTGTATGCGTATGTATACACTATGTTATTAGGGTTGGATAGCGGTAACTTGCTCCTGACGTGTTCTTGTGGAATTTAAAAATTTTGCTTTAATTAGAACCTTAATCGGTCGAAATAGGAATGGTTATTCTTTTAAAATTAAACTGTTTCCGAAAGTTAAGAGCGAATAATGTATTTATGTAACCTTTATTGTACAAAAATACAAAGTAAACGTACAATAGGAGGGCTTAATGCTAAAGCCGCTACCAGCCAACCTTCAAATCTGCCTGATGCTTCTTTTCCTGCGCAGATTCTAAAAGTAAATTAAGGGAATGGGTTTTAAACTAGAGATTCTTGTAGGCGATGGGCAGCAACCTGTCACTATATTTGAATCTCCAATCCACCAATAAGCCTACTATTTAGCTAAGCGTGGCTATCGAGTCTTATCTAAATCTCCTTTCCACCACAAAGCCCACTATTCAGCTGGGAGTGGCTTTCGAGTTTCACTCCTCTTAGCTCTTGGAGATGGTGGAGCCTTTGATTGATAGAAGTGAGACGTTCATTTTGTATATTTTAAGTTTTGTATTTGTTTTTAATTTATGTTTTTTTAATGGTGCCCTCGGAAGACCAGCGTTGTAGTTTCTACTGCAACAATATTTTGAGGGGGGGGCCCTTTTTGATATGACACAAATATGATGTATCTTCAATAATTGACCGAGCAAGCGAAGCAAGCAAGGGCTATAATTAAAGTTGGGGCGAAAACACATTGTATATTTGTATGTATGTATGTTTGTTCCGCTATAACTCTCGAACCGTTGAATTAATTTCGATGATTTTAAGAATACGTGTAGCAACTATCCACATAACTTTTAGGTACGTTGCGCAAAAAAAAAAAACGGTTCAGCCGTTTTTGAGAAATACGCATTTTTATGAAAATAAATTTCTCATAGTTTTTAAATAATAATCGCGAGGTCTAGTTCGCGGCGAACCACTAGCTATAATTCAAATTGGGGCGAAAACACATTGTTTGTATGTATGTATGTTTGTTCCGCACTTCTCCCCGTTCTTGAACTGTGGGACGTTAAGAATACGTGAGCAAACGCACACATTGACGTGTTACTACGTTGTTCAAAAAAAACGGTTTCAGCCGTTTTTGTAGATAGTAGTAGGCATTTTTATGATTCTCAAATTTCTATGAAGCGCCCGAGGCCCTGTCCACTAGTTTGTATAAGATTATGTTATAGTTGAATGTCAAATTTTAGAATTTTCTTCCTTTCTCTTCCTACCCCGTAATAAAGGCGTTTGTTGAACAGTGGAAATGTACGGGTCTCTGCTGAAGAAGGAGCTGTGCCGCAGTCTGTTTTCTCTGTTTTCCGGCTGGTGCGGGGCGCTGGTCAAGCACCTGGGCACGTTGGTGCCGCAGCCGCCCGTAGCGGAAGTGGACGAGAGGCTCAACTTGGCTGCGCTTAGGGTATGTACTACCTTCAACTATATTTTTTTTTGTATAGTATATACGGACAAATCACATAGATTGAGATAGCCCCAAAGTATTGAGACTTGTGCTATGGGAAACTTACCCAACGATACTATATCTTATCTATACATATAATAAATAAAAATAAAAAAGCCTTTATTCTATCCTTAGTAACAAATTAAAATTAAAATCAATAATCAATAATAGAATCTCAAATTAAAATTAAATTCAAATTAAATCAAAATTAACATTAAAATTAATAAAACATATAATAAAACAGTAAAAATATTTTGTCTGTACATTTTGTATTTTTGACTGAAATGGATAGAGGGACACTTAAAAAGAATTATCACGCTAATCTCCGAAAGTACTGAACCGATTTGAATGAAACTTTTTTTGTTGTTTCTTTCAGCATTTCTTAGAATTCTATAATTGGCCTTTCTAATCGTATAATCTACTATTTAAGTACTTACCAATCTGTAACGCTGTTGAATTCATAATTGAAAAAAATAAAAATAAATTGTTTTTGCATACAGGCGATGAGTGCGTTAGTGTGCTGCGGACCCTGCTTTGCCCCCAGCGCCCTGGCCGAGGACGGTTCGCTTTACCCCTGGCTCAGCGAAATGCTCTCTTCTACCAACGATAAGGTAAGATTGTAAATACCATTACATCTGTCCCGCGAGATTGGCCTTGTTTGAGTCTCCAAGACTTCCACAAGTTGTTCTAATTTATGTGTTCTATTTTAATAAATAAATGAATTTTGTATTTGTATTTTATATTGGAAAGCGTCAAGAAACCACCCTGTACGGGCTCATGTTTGGTTTTCGTACACTTAAAGATGCTATGTTGATTGTTAGTTAAGATGATTGTCAGACAGACGTTAAAACGACGTATGAATCTGCAGAGTGTGTTTATTACACTAATGTAAAACTAAATTATTAAACATTAAAAAATGTAAAAATATTCTGCTCAGCCTCAACACAACCTTTTCGGAAAACTAAAACCCGACTACTGCACCCTAAAAAAATATTGTTTTTTTTTTATTTTTTATTAAATATGGGTTTGCTCTTGACCACAATCTTGCCCGCCTGTTACACAAGAAAAGCCGCTGCCTTCTATCCTAATAAAAAAAAAACATTCGGCCATGGTTTATTCCTTGTTTCATACGTTTGAGTGCAGTAGGCGGGATTTAGTTTTTAACTTCATTTATTCACCAAATACATAAAGTCCATTTATTCATAATTGTCCTATTATGTAAACAATCTTACCATGTCTTTTTATGATTTTACAACAATATTAATTAAAATAGACTTTAGGAAATTACTTTCGTGGTTAATAAATGTTTTACTTTAGAATGTTTAGGTTTGAACTAATATTTGATTTATTTTCATTTTAAGTACTGTGAAGATTGTTTACATAATAGGACAATTAAGAATAAATGGAGTTTAGTATGAATAAAAATAGGAATACAATAGGCTTAAGTCCAATTTCATATCTGACTCAAAGGTTCCCATATGTAATAGATGGTGAATAGATGTTAACTTATTGTTTGTCTATGTAGATTTACGAGTTGGCGAGAGAGACTATAGTCCTTCTACTGGACTGCAACCCTGATATAGGTCCACTGCTGGACTGGACCGTGGACAAATGCTTCACGGGGCCTCCGCGAGTCGCCGACGGCTGCTTCATGGCGCTTGCTACCATCTTTAGTGCAAGGTTAGTCAAAATTGTTATGCTTTTTCAATGTGCCGATAGATGGCGCTTTTACGTATGACGTAATTAAACGTACATTTTTCTCGTATATGGCGCAGCATACTAAAGTTGGTAGCAAACTAAAGTCAGTCCTACCGAAATATTGGCATAAGCTCGTAAATGGCGTTGTAAGCGTTCAAAAACTAAATTTTGCCTATGACTTGCATCATAAGTTCATAGATGGCGTTGCAAGCTATAGTTGAATAATAACATTCCGACATATCCGAATATTAATTTACATAATCATAATGGAATGTAGGAGTACTACACTAAAAAACTTACTTGACATATTAATTAAAACGTTTGAATTTAATATTATTTTCAAAGTATGTAAATATTGTTTTGTTATTATTTTTTTCTGGAAGTCACAGATGGTGCTACGTCGTTCGTTTTTCTCTTCACGCGCGCAGAACTTATTAACGTTGGCATTGAAACTTACTTTAGTCCTCCCGCAGCTTCGCCTTTATTAATATAGTTTATCACGTAACAACCCTCGGGAACTTTTCTAACAGGACTTTAAGTTCTGGAATTAAAAAATGTCCTAATAGGTATTTTGACATTTAAAGATGTACTAACTTGTATCAATCAATGAATTGTATCAATATAGTTCACATAATAAAACACTTAAAAAAGGTTACATTGAACATATTTAGGAAAAAAAATTTGGCCGACGGTAAAGTAAATATGATTTTTAGGTTTTTTGTCTGTCTATACGTGCTGGGAGCCAATTCTCCAGCAATCGTAAAAAGTTCACGTTCGTAAAAAATTTCGAAATTAGAATTTTTTTCGAAGGCAACACATTTTGCCATCGAGATATTATGTACTAACGCACAGTTGTATTTCGATGCATTTTGCGTATTCTCAGAACTTCATAATCGTAATATTTCGATCGAACATCACTCGAACGCAACGAGTGGTACTGACCAATCGAAATAACTCGTATTCGAACTTCAGCTGATAAAATGAGTTTGTTTAAGATTATGTGGGATAAGTTTAGTTTGATTTTGGCGATTTTTTTGTTGAAGTTTTGAATTCATTTGATGAAAATGAATTATAAAGAGTTCAAAGTCGTCTTTTTCGGGAATTTGGTTGACGAAGATGTAAACTTCCCACTTTTTAACTTGGGGTTTCCACCAAATGGATTACGTAAAGATTTTCTCGACACTGGCATATTTTTCATATCCATTCCCTTCAACGTAACAAAACTATAAAATAATAGGGTAAATAGTAAATACGACCAAACGTCCATCACTGGCATTGACACAAGACACTTTTTAATACGTTCCATATTTTTCAAAACAACTTAGGAAATAATTCAAACTTTACTTTATTAAACCGTGATTAATTAAATAATATTTTTTTAAGTTAAAAGAATAATCTTACGAGCTTCGTAAATTTCGGGATTTTGTGAAAATCACCAATTATTAGGTAAAAATTACAATCTTTTTCCAAGCGTTTTTAAAAACGACGTAATGAAACGTAATAAATTGTCTATGGTACGTTCCATTTGACAGTTCGAGTGGTAATTGTTCTATCGTGCCCCAGAATACGAAATATAGGAAACGTTCGAACTTTATAGTAGAAACGACATCTTCGAATAGAAATTACCACACTGAAAATGTTCTATTACTTAAGAATCGGCCCCCTGATCTCCGGAAGTACTAGCTGGACGGATTCGAATGAAACTTTTTTGTTGTTTAGCTATTAGGCCTGGGCAATATTTGATTTTGAAAGCTGTTACCCCTGATGTAGAATCATAATAAACTAGTAAGCTAAAGAAGAAAGCTAAAAAATGGTATGACAATTTTGCCTTAGCAAAAGTTATACAGCTTTTCTGAGCATTTTCGTTAACGTATGAAAATCTAAGATCTAAGACATCTGAGAAAGAACTCTTAAGAGACCAGCTACGCTATGCCATATGTATATATATGGAAATGGCGCCATAGCAAAAGTTAAATAAGCGTTCTCTAATGACGTACAAAAATCGAAGATTTGCAACATTTGCTGTGGATCTCTGAGAGCAGCTAGATAATATAGCTAAAGCTTTTGAGCCTGATTAGATTTTTTTTGTTGATAAACAAGGTCAACCCTTCCGTGCATATTCACGTCGATTCGCGACGCGGACACGATATATAAAACACAATAGTAGCAACGTCTTCACACGTATAAAGGCCTATTTAGATAATGCAAGTTTCTTGAACATACAAGAGCAATAAATTGCTGTGCAACAATTGACTGTGAATGATTGCAAGCAACTGTTGTTTAGACTATGCAAGTATTTATTAGCTGAAATTTAATTGTATGCAACAGGCAAGAAACTTGCACCGTCTAAATGGACCTTCTTTCCATTCGCTTAGGTTGCCTGGAAGAGATTGCACTTGCGATAAGGCCGCCTATTGTACGCATCCTAACTAATATTATAAATGCGAACGTGAGTTTGTTTGTTTGTTGGTTTGTTTGTTACCTCTTCACGCTTTATCTACTAAACCAATCTTCCTGAAATTTCGCATACCTACACATAGCTGGAAAAAGCACTGTTCCCGTGGTAAATTTACGCGGGCAAAGCCGCGGGCGAAAGCTAGTTATCTATATATTAAGTCTCAATGTATCCTTTCTTTGTTTTGGTGCAATAAAGTCTTTTTACTTACTTAAATCGCACATGCGGGGAATGCGAGCCACCTCTCGACTGCCTCGCGAATATCAAACGTTTGATTTAGATATGAGTTATCTTCGCCCGCGTGTCGTATCATATAGAACTATATTTTGTTTAAGTCGTAGGAAGAAATTGGCACCTAAGTTACAGTAAGCCTAGTTTTGATGCCAGTGATTATACTTCTAGTGGTGGTTACTTACATACAGGTATTATACCTAAGTAAAATATATAAGTTAATTTAGTGAAGTAAGACAAAGTTTGTTGTTGAATTGAATAAATTATTTATTTATTTATTAGATTAACTAGTAGACGGACCTCGCTGGTGCAGGGAAAGATCCGTTTGAACTTTGAGCTACGAATCATAGCACATAGTTTATTATGTCGTTGAAGTTACCTACTACGTCCTATTTATATTATAAATGAATCAAAAGGACGATTTTTTATGCATGGAATTTTTGTTTTGCTGCAAAACACACATTAATTGAATATCGAAGATTTATTGAACATTTACTGTATGGCATCATATAGGTTCAAGGGTGAAGCGGTGGTGGCCGAGTGGTAAGGCGCCCGCCTGTGTATGCAAAATCCCAGGTTCGAGTTCTGCCCGGGCTACATGAGTTTGTATACCAATCTGACTCATGTTAGTTTTCATCGACCACCGCATGCTTCCGGTGAAGGAAAACATCGTGAGGAAACCTGCACTCTGGTTGATGATTATCAGCTAGTGTGTGAAATGAAGAAGGCAATGGCAAACCACTCCATTAATATTGCCAAGAGAGTCGTTGTGTGTGTTTCATTCCATATAATGACCACGACCCTCAGTCATGAGGAAATACGACTAAAGAGAGAGAGATAGGTTCATGTTTTTTTTGTTTTAAATATCTCGTGTACTTTGTATGTGTGTGTTTGAAGCATCAAATAAACGATTTATCTATCAGTTTTCAAGGTAACTCAAAATCTGGCGTAGGTTTCATCATGATACGCTGCTTAAAACTGATAACTGCTTAGCTGATATTGACAATAGTAAATTACACGCGGACGAAGTCGTGAGCACATGCTAGCAAATAAATAAAACTTTGTCATCGATTCACAGAATGATACGCTCAACATGATAAATTGGAAATGTATCAGCCTTTTACAACTTACATAAATCTTTTACGATCTTAGAGCATTAAACCAACAGGAGACAATGCGAGCGCAAATTTCTATGCAAAAAAGTTTGCCACTTTCCCTGGTAGAACACACGCTCACTAACGCAATGCGCATTGTTACTCAACATAAACAAATATACACACACAAACATAATGTAAACCGCTTATAATATTCTCACAATAACAAACATAGAAAGCATATTAATTTTGGCAGAGTAGGATGCCTGTGTGGCCTCTCCTGTTAGTTTAATGCTCTAAGTTTACGATATCTTTAATGCTTTTGTTTTCCTTCAGTGTCATTTGGATGACCGCGCTCTAAAAACCGCCCTCGGACGTTTTAGATAGTTTTCTAAAACGTCCGAGGACGGTTTTTGGTTTCTCTTGCCCGTGGTTTACACTAGCTGACTGTTTAGTTTACTTGTTTGCTAGATGGCGATAGTTGTAAAGTCATGTCAGGGGCCTTTAGGCGACTTGAGATAAATCTGACATCATAGTTATCGTTAGTATAGTAGTTCTAAAACTCAGCTATTTTAAATTATATATATCACTATTTTAAAATACCTACTCGCCCAAAATGTATGGAACAGCAGATTTTTTTTTGGTCGGATTAAGACGATCCCTTTTAAAAAGTTGCATTCATGAGTACTTTCACCAGTAGAAAGGATGCGAATGTTTTTTATTTCACCCTGTATTTCATACTATTGAAACACCATTGACACACGATTTTTACTACTTTCGCAGAATCGACACCTTTTTCCTTTGTATAACACTCGCGAGTAATATTTTCAAGATCAAAATTCTTAGTCCGTTTTACGCAAACTTCACTCACTGCAAACAAAGATATGAAATGTTTGCATACACAACCAAGTTGAATAGTTTATTCGTGAATGCGTATCATACAAGCAAACTCACTTTCGCATATAATATAGTTATGATGTGTTCCTCCGTGAACGTCTTGTTTCAAAATTGTACGACGGCACCAGAAACTTGCTGTTAAACATGTTGTTATCGCATATATATATCATTTGTACATATTTTTTTAAAATTTTGTGCAGTTAAGTTTTAAATAAATAAATAAATACCGTTTATAATATAAATAACTTGTATTTTTTTTTCTTAGTTTTTATTTTTTATATTACTTTGATAATAAATAGTGTAAATTATTAATGAAATACAGTTTATGATTTATCATTTTCGCTGTAAAATATAAAGTTTTAACATTTCTATAGTGCCGTCCAGGTGGCCCCTTGATTAAAATTCAATTATAACGTCACTAACAGGCTTTTTGCATTGCTGTCGATGCCGGCACTACCCAATGAGGTAGCTCGGTAATGGACAGTAAAATCTCGTAACGTAACATGCTCCATCTGTTTTTAATCCACTGTGTGCGCCCCAGGCTCCGCTGTCGCTGAAATTTAGTTTGAGTGCACCCCAGATATTCCCTACACACGTGAAATTTTCACCGAAAATCAAATTTTGGTTCGTAGCACAAACAAACATTACTAGCTTTCGACCGAGACTTCGCCCGCGCCTAGTTTACTATTGTAAATATCTCAGGTTCTAAAATATCAAGATGAAAACAAGATCAACAGCAAAAATTCATCTGTGAAAACCGCATCAATTTCCATCCCAGTATTACGTGATGCGATTCAACATACAAACGGATTAAAAATCGTAATTATCGTGGCTTCTATCGGCCCTATAAAAAACTCGTATTTTTTATTAAATATCACCTATGGACATTGACCAGTTACAGTTTTATTATGTACCTATGAAATCCATCTCTTATATATCCATCCTTACAAAATTTCGCATTTATAATTTTAGTTAGACGACTATGCAGTTGATCATCTGCACTAGGGTTATAAAAGAATACTGTACATGTAAATGTTACTTAACCATGGTTAAGTAACATTTACATGTACAGTACACAGTAAGCCTATGACGTATGTCCAACGTCACAGTTTTCGTGCGCTCAGCGGCGCGCTTATAATATAATTGTCTACGCCTAGAATCCTCGTCCCCAAGTTAATTTTCGATGTATAAAAATACGTCAATTTATCCTGTACCAAGGTTTTTTTAATCCGCTCACCGGTTGAGAGGGATTTGTCAGTGTTTATAAATATAATTGCAATGTGGCTAAAATGCGTATGCTTATTCAAATGTATTAGCACTATACCAATGGAATTTTGTTAATGGAAATGTAGAATTTCGTGCAATCAAACTTCAATGTCTTCAACTTCTGTCTGTGACATTAAAAAAAATGGTTATTGAGTCGCCTGTCATGAAATTATTTTGACAGTAAGATAGCATTTTGTGTAACGTTTAAATTAATAATTGACTTTCTAAATTAAATATATGTGTGAAAGTGAGTTTGTTAATTTTTTTGTTTGTTACCTCTTCACCAATATTCCTGAAATTTCACATACACATAGTTAGAAGTACTGAGAAGGATATAGGGTACCATTCATCCTGGGAAAAAAAAGTCCTTAGAAATAGTTCCAATTTTGATAATAATAAACTAATTATCTATAAAGATTATTTAAAATAGTCTAAAATAAAATTATAAACTAAATAAAATTAAAACTAAATATTTACAAAAACGCCAGTCAGAACGTATTGTCGGGACTGGCGCATGACGTCCAGAAGGCTGACAGCATTGCCACGTTAGACGGCAATGCTTAATCTCTGGGCGAGATAAATGCCAGCCCAAAAATATATTTCATTTCAATATTTGAGTTGTCCGTTTGTAATGACCCTTAAACCTACAAAGGCTTAATGTTTTATGAAACTATTCCTTTATAATGCAAATCGGTTGGTAAATGAGGGGTAGAATTTCCGTTGCCCTCGTTTGTGTCAATAGGTACATCAACTAATTAAATGCACTGTGGACGTTTATAGGGATGCACTTCATTACGTTTGATCGGTACTGCATCAGGCTTATTGTCATTTTAGAGATTAAAATTTGCTGGTCGAATATAATGGCGGCTTGAAGCTTTACATGATATGTAATGGAAGCTACTATTAGGTACTATTGCGACTTATTACCTATTTGACATTTTCGAAAGGATAGGGCAATCTGTTTATTTAAGTAATTTGGCAAATAAGCCATGATGATTGTGTCCGACCGATTTCGGTCATGGCGACCACTTCAAGAATTAAGGGCTCTCTCGTGCGCTCGCATGTGGCTTATGTAGCCAATCTTATTGAAGAAGATCCTCGCACATTGCGGGCATGTGAGCACACCATTATTATTATTATATTGAGTTAGCACAGGTGGTCGGGCTTTTAACTCATCGCGCTTGGTGTCGAGCTCAGCGCGTCGTTTGATTTCAAAGTCAAGGACTTTGGTTTAACCAAAGCCTTCCATTCCGGTCTTTGCGCGGCTTGCTCCTCCCACTGAGAGGGCTCTATGCAGCAGCGCTTCATATGCCGCTTCAGCACATCTTTGTACCTGAGGAGTTGTCCGCCATGCTTGCGCTTGCCCTCCTCAAGTTCTGAGTAGAAGATGTGCTTAGCAACCCTCTGTTCTGCCATCCTTGACACGTGACCGCACCACCGAAGCAGTCGCCGCATCAGGTAAGCCTCAATGCCACCCACATTAGCTCGTCGCAGCACTTCGGTGTTCCGCACGCGATCAGACCATCTGATGTTCATAATCTTTCGCAGACATTTGAGGTGGAATCGGTCTAACATGCAGATGTGTCGGCGGTAAAGAGTCCAGGTTTCCGCAGCATACAGAAGGTTAGGCAGCACGATTGCCATGTATACTGAGATCTTCGTACCTAACTTTATATCATGCGAACAGAAGACCTTGGTATTCAACTTGCCGAATGCTGCAGCTGCAGCTCCGATCCTGCTGTTGATCTCTGAATCCAGGTCGCATTTAGATGTTAAGGTGCTCCCCAGGTATCGGAACTTGTCGACCTGCATCAGCTCGTCCTCGCCATGGTTGATATAGCATAAGTACCACGATGGCAGAGTCACATTCATTGATTTTTTTTAACTTTTGTAGTACATTGACAAATATACTACATGTACATTGCGGACTTACGGTGAGCTTTTCAGTCAATCGACAGTTTCTTTAATTCCATGATGCAATGATTTTAATTTTTTTTATATATCTCTCTCTGTCTACTTGTATTTCCTCATGGCTGAGGGTTGTGGTCATTATATGGAATGAAACACAAACTACTCTCATGGCAATTTTTAATGGAGTGGTTTGCCATTGTCTTCTCCATTTCACACACTAACTGATAATCATCAACCAGAGTGCAGATTTCCTCACGATGTTTTCCTTCACCGGAAGCAAGTGGTGGTCGATGAAAACCAACATAGGTACATGAGTCAGATTGGTATACAAACTCATGTAACACGGGCAGGATTCAAACCTGGGATTTTGCAGCCACAGGCGGGCGCCCTACCACTCGGCCACCACCGCTTCGCTTTTTTTATATCTACTTGTATAAAAATAGAATTTTTAAAATACGTAATATTCGACTTATAATCGAAATATATCGTTAATCGTCGTGGATATCCAACTAGATGCGCGCGCGCGGCGGACGTGGACGCAGATTGATGAACCCCTTAATAAGTGCCAAATCAAGGAAGATTGTTTATATTAATTGCGTGCAGTTTTATATTGTTTATAATTTTAGAACCAAAACAGTTATCACAAGCCGGCCAAAATGGATCGAGGAGTGACACGTGCCTACTCCAAATAACTGTAGGTAATTTTCGAGTTTACCAACATCATTTCGACGCACACGGACCTGATATCGCCTGAAGCGCTGCTCTGACCAAATCCTGCATGGCAAATATTGGAATATTGCAGTCTTTGATGTGGCATGTTGATTACAAACTGACGGTCTGACTAGCAGACTACAGCAGCCAGTCAATGACACGGCCCACTAGACATGTAATCGTAGCTTTGGGACATCACTTCGTATGCAGTGATGTATTTTGCATTGGCACATGGTCCATTTTTAGATTAGAATTTATTTATTTCTTTGAAAAATAATACTTACATCAAAGAGAGAATGCATAAACTGACAACGTACATCTACATATTTGCTTAATCGTATGGAGGTCACATATTATTCACACATCTAGAAATACTACACAAAATGAGTTTTGTAACTTCACAGAAATTTTGTCATGAGGTCAATTTGTGTTGAACAGGTATCCAATCGGATCGACTCAGCATTTGCCGTCGAAACTGTTATTCTGATCCATCAAAGTTAATGAAAATTTGATTGGTGGTAAAGGTTGTGTCATGTAGATTTATTCATTCATGTGCACTACAGTGCCCAGCGAACTTGGGAATGAGATTTTAGCTTTGTACGTTTGTTTATGGAGCTCAAACGTGTGGCTACGCCGCCGTTGGTTTGTCAGAATTCTCCATACGAAAGCAATGGCGTTTTATGAAAACCCATCAGACGAATTTTCCCTTTGACGTGCACCATTGGTAGATATAACCAAATACTATATAAACTCTAGCGAGATAATACACACAGCTCTTGATATTTCTCATAAATTGGATTGGCAACTAAAAAAAATAGTGCCTACCTCAGCCACCAGATAGCTGAGGTAGGTGGAGATCATTCAGCATCGTTTATTTACTCTATGTTATATATAAACAACTATGTGTATTTCTATTTAATTTTTTAAAATACATTGTCTTTCAACAAAATAAATTCGTTTGCGCTAGAAGAAATTTGACGTTTACATTAAAAAACAGCTTCGTTCAGGAAGAGGCGTTAGTGTCGCAAAAGTTGCCAATTTCTTGCCGGAGCTGCGCGTATTAACTCACTAAAGTTTATATAGACTCCGGGCATTTACATATCTCTCTCTCTCTCTCTCAGCCGAAAGACGTCCACTGCTGGACAAAGGCCTCCCCCAAGGATTTACATATAATGAAAATAAATTTAAATTTAGGTATACTATTACCGACGACCTGGTGAAGGTCGCGGGATGCGCATGGATGCGGGCAGCGCAGGACCGGTCGTTGTGGAAATCCTTGGGGGAGGCCTTTGTCCAGCAGTGGACGTCTTTCGGCTGAGAGAAGAAAAAGAAGAAGATACTATTATGGGTGTATTATCCATGGGGGGTTTACACTTTTTTTTCTCGGTGGACCGACGACCGCGGGACACGCATGAATGCGGGCAGCGCAGGACCGGTCGTTGTGGAAATCCTTGGGGGAGGCCTTTGTCGAGCAGTGGACGTATTTTGGCTGAGAGAGAAAGAGATACTATTATGACTACATTACACATGAAATTACTGCATAATATTCTTAATTTTAATGGGCATGGAGAATCATAAAATAAATTTACTTATTTCTTATCGTCATAAACCACAGTATATATCGGTCTGTTATTGGACAAAGGCCTCCCTCAAACGGAATACACAATAAGAGCTTAGTACTGCAACCCCATGCGTACCTACGAAGGTGCTTTGCAAGAGAAGCCTTTTGCCGTTTGATTCATTGTTGCGGGATTATTTCAATACGATTCCACTCGATACTCTTTCATCTAACTATTCAATGAAATTCATTAGACCCTAATGCACTTTTTGAAAACGGACGGAGAGTAAAATATCAATTTATATATAATCCGTGCTGTTGATACTTCATCTTTGTAAGTTTAGTTATACCTCGTCTCCAATGATATAAATGGACTACTACGAGTATTGTTCCCTACGTTTAAGAATAATGTCGGGAAAAAATGAAAGAATTTTCCACACAAACTTTTTATATTAGTCCCAGTTACTCCTTCGCGTAAAAGGCCAAAGTTCATACATCCGTCAAAAGAAATTACGAATGTACAGATGGCTAGTTAAAGACGTACGTGAGTATATCTCGATCGCTTCATGAAGTACCTGTAACCATTGACACGTAACAAATATGTATTAAGATGAGGTCCCAGAAAACCAGCGTCGCGGATTCACGGATTTACGATGTTGAGCGGCGCATGCTGAGTGGATCTGTCTTCTTTGATCCCTCTCTGCAATGCGAAATATTTTATTTTTACACGAATGCCCAAAACTGAGTGCAATATTTTAAGTATTAAAACTAGTTGCTCGAACCGACTTCACCTCATTCAGTAGGTAGCATGCTAATAATTTTTTCTTTATTGTTAGGTATTTCATGATTTTAAGTTTTATGATGGAAGTCGGTTCATTTTTTTGGAAAAAAGTTTTATTTAGTTATAAGTTACATAAAGGTATCAAAAAATTTACTTTATGTATCTAAAAATGTAATATTGTGTGCTAATAAAGTATTATTTTTGTTGCTCCCTGTAGCTTCTTCAGCTTTCCTTTATTCAGTAATTATCCTTTATTCAGTTGGCAATGGTAATGTATGACATATAAATACATATTATATATTCTTGTTTGCGATACCTATCTAGAACTGTAATTTATCTTTGTTAGTAGGTAGCATATAGTAATATTGCTACGACGCAATTTTCGGACCATATAGAGAGCGGTGCTTTGAGAACTAAGCTGTATTGATTCTGGAGACAGGACTACGAGTTTGTTTGTGGTTTGGTTGGGACTTTGCTTAGGTTCCAGATTCGAGGAGCATACAATAAACGAAGCCACATTGTTTAGATTCTTAGTTGAACCCATATCTTAATAACTGTTAGTTCAATCTCGCCCGATGATGGCTCAGTCGCTCGAGTTGCGTCTGAAAAGGTGTACTTGCGATCTTGTTTGTAATTGAACTACACACTAGCTTTTTTTTTATTTTACTTACATCTGAGTTTGTTGATCAATCTGACCACCACCTGCTTCAGCGAAAGAAAGACTATCACTGTTGACTTTTGACTTACTAGTGTGTGTATACGACTACTGCCGATGGCGGTAGACTTCAAATCGTGTCAGATGCCTTCAGGCGACTTGTGAAAAATCTGACATCAGTGTCTGTCTGACGCTTGATAAGAAGACCACGTAAAAGGTTGACAAAATAATTAATAAAAATTATATAAATGGATAACACGCAACGGTCCACACTAAGCAAGCACTAAGCTTGTATGGACCGATACACATAAACACAAAAACGAGTACGACACACCCAGAACCTCGGACAATCTGTAAAAACATTTCAAATATTTTCCCGCGCTGGGAATCGAACCTAGGGCCTCCAGGTGACCGTAGTGCACGTCCACCACACGACATTTAGTTAAACTGTTTCATACCTGTGTGAATGTACAGTGGTGGCCAGCTAATTAGGGACAACAGTCGATTTTCATACAAACGAGGTTACTTTGAAGCTTTGGTTCAACGCCAGGATTGCTCTGATGATGGCCATCCAGGGATAGAATGGAGGACATCCAGATCGCTATACACATCCAACTAATCAGATCAGCATTCTAAGAGCTGTTTGGATATGTTTTAAAAAAATGCGAAAATAGCACAAAAATGTATGGAAATCCTAAAACTCAAAAAGCTGAGTTGAGTAGCTCTTAGAATGCTGATCTGATCAGTTGGGTGTGTATAGCGATCTGGATATATGTATAGATTGATCAACCTTCCTGCCAAATCGATTAGAAGGAAATAAAAATTTCACATAGTATAATTTATTTCAATAACTTATTAACGTGCCAGTGTCATAAAATATATCAGATAAGTATATCAATTAATGTCTTCAAGAGTACAGTATGGAACTCTGATAGGTCGTTAAAAAGCTCTATGAAATCCGCCTTCAATACTCTCTTCTAATAAATCCTCTCATTATAATATTCCAAGTACCTATTTTACTTTCAATAACGACCAAGCTCTGTAATGGTGGGATTTTCGTATTGTGCTATCCTACTTATATAATACTAGCTTTTGCCCGCGGCTTCGCCCGCGTAAATTTCCCATTCCCACGGGAACAGTGCTTTTTCCCGGGATGAAAGGTATGTCCTTCTCCGTACTTCCAGCTATGTGTATGCGAAATTTCACAAAGATTGGTTCAGTAGATAAAGCGTGAAGAGGTAACAAACAAACTCACTTTCGCATTTATAATATTAATTAGGACTAGCATGGGTCCAGGACTTTGTTCCCGAGGGAATTTCGGAAAATCCTGTCTTATTGCTCCCCTACACCCCCTTTGGAACCTACATGCAAAATTTCAGCTACCTACGCCGCTGCCCAGTAGTTTTGGCTATGCGTTGTCTGTCAGCCACGGAAGAATCTTACTTCCTTCTTTATATTATAAACGCGAAAGTTTGGATGTGACTTTGTGAGGATGTTTGTTACTCAATCACGTAAAATCTACTGGACGGATTTCAATGAAATTTGGTATACAGATAGAAAAATACCGGGAATAGCATAAGGTAGTTTTTATCCCGAAATTCCCATGGGAGCGAAGCCCCGGGGCGCGATTAGTTTTATATAATATAAATTAATTATAAACGTGAAAGTTAGGAATGTTCGAAGGATGCTTGTTACTCTTTTACACAAAAACTGCATGAATCTGAAATGGCTCATAGAGTGCTTTTTAACCCGAAATAACATCACAAACACACACACATAAATTCTGTAGCACAGCACGGCTTAGTGCATTATCGTCCTGAACTGATGTTTATCAGGTAACGTTCATGTTTTATTTCAATGTAAACCTGATAAAATCTGACGGGCTCAAAAATGTGCTGTATTTTCATTCAATATTTATTACAAACGTGCTCAAACCAAGCTGTAATCATGTGCAGTGAAACGTATATTTTTGTTTTCGTTCATAATTTTTTCCAAAAGTACTGAAACCATAGCTGTAATCGTGAATCGTTGAAGCAACATACAGACAGCCTATCGTGTATTTAATTAAAAACATTAGGCAAATATTGAATTTCCATGTTTCATATATGTGATGAGAGAAATGGGAGGCCTTTGCCCAGTGGTGGGAAACAAAATTGGCTTATAAATATTGTGATGTAAAGAGCTTTACCCAAGTGAGATACGATATCATCAGGCTAGAGAAAAATGTATATTATCGTCACCTTTTCTATCGGATTATTATGTCATTATTTAATTGAAGTCCGCAGCCTTGTTTATAGAGCGAATATAAATTTGCCAACGACTCAACAGTTGCTATTATTGACCCAACAAGCTCGCTAACCTCCACATCAATCACTACAATACGATAATGGAATGGGTGACATGACACGAGTTACCCTTCATGATTTCAGTCCGTTGTTGATGGGCGAACGGAAACTATGTACCTGTATATGAGGCATTGAAATGTTATCAGTTAACTCCGTGATTAAGCGGTGACTGACTACGTGATCGAGAATTTGGCAAGTACCATTTTTGGTTGGCTATGACTACTTTAGTAGTACTATAATAGCACTTGCCTATGAAATGAATGAATCAGTAGAGCCAACCAAATGGTTTTTCAAATTCCAGCGTCTTGCTTGGGTTAGTAGGTAGACTATAATTGTTATTATAGTCATAGCTCTCATTACCAGTTTTACGCGAGGGCAAAAACACCTGATTGGTCGTAAGAAACAAGAAAAACATAGCGTGCTATTATGACGTTACGTGTCGGTTGTTACACGAGCCACGTCAGAGTCAATTGTAGTTGAAAATCTATAAACCCACTAATGTTTAAAACGTTTACTTCAAGCTTTATGGATCGATCAATCTAGAAACTCGATAGACGCCTCATAAATGTGATATGATTCTTGTAACAATGTTCTAATAAATTTTTACGTTCTTGGATTTTAGAAATTATCATCATGTCTTAATCTATACATATAATAAAACAGTAAAAATATTTTGTCTGTACATTTAATATTTTTGACTGAAATGGATAGAGGGAGACCTAAAAAGAACAATAGAAAGCTAAAAAAATTTTTTGGAATTTCTTGTCTGTCTGTCTGTCTGTCTGTCTGTCTGTCTGTCTGTCTGTCTGTCTGTCTGTCTGTATGTATGTACGCGTTTCACGCAAAAACTACTGGACGGATTTGAATGAAACTTTTTTTGTTGTATAGCTATTAAGCCTGGGCAACATATAGGCTATAATTCATTTTGAAAACTGGAACACCTGATGAAGAACCATAACGGAACAGCTAAACTATAAGTAATATGGAAATGGTGCCTTAACAAAAATCGTTTAACCTGATGAGCATTTTCTGCCGACGTATAAAAATTTAAGATCTTGAACATCTGATGAAAAGCTCCAAGAGACCAGCTACACTATAACATATATGGAAATGGCGCCTTAGCAAAAATCGTTCAACCTGATGAGCATTTTCTGCTGACGTATAAAAATTGAAGATCTGGAACATCTGATGAAAAGCTCCAAGAGACCAGCTACACTATAATATAATGGAAATGGCGCCTTAGCAAAAATCGTTCAACCTGATGAGCATTTTCTGATGACGTATAAAAATTGAAGATCTGGAACATCTGATGAAGAACTGCAAGAGACCAGCTACACTATAACATATATGGAAATGGCGCCTTATTAAAAGTCGTTCAACCTTATGAGCATTTTCTGCTGACGTATAAAAATTGAAGATCTGGAAACTCTGATGAAAAGTTCCAAGAGAGATTTTTCATCTAAGCGAAACTCACGCAGGCGAAGCCGCGGGCGACAGCTAGTTTAGAAATAATTCTAATTCTTGATTCCAAATTATTTATTACCTAATTAATTAATTCAAATAAATAAATTCCTGCGAGGTGCCAAATTGAAACGAGATATACCTTACTCCTAAACAAGTGGCTCGTAATTGTATTATTTAAGTAACGAAGCTTCGTACTTCCGAACAAGTGGGGGAATTACTTATGTAGGGCATGATACATCGTTGCGTTGGTGTATTTTGCTATTTTCTATATAACGAACTGAATTCATAACAAACGACAGGAGTTCTTATTATGCCGATTGCAGATTGATAAATTGGGTGCAATGCGTTCCTAGAATGTGCCATCATAGAGAAGGGAGCGGAGCGGGCATTAGTTCCCCTCAACCTTGTTACGTATGAAGGTTTTAATGGCAAGTCCTGACGAATATATTCTTTATTTTGGTCCTGTTTGCGCTGTGTAATGTCCGGCCGACAAATCATCATCCTAATTTCTTTTCCTCTATATACCAGATGGCAGATAAATAATCAAATAACCGAGGCGTTAGTTTCAATGTCTGATAGGAATATAGTTATCATTTGTCCCGTTTATATATAAAAATTCAACGAAACTGAAGATATTGCCGACTTTCTCTTGTCTAAAATAACATTAGAAATGTGAATTATCATATAATGTCAAGATAAAGAAACGTGAGAAAGAAAGCTTTGAAGCTAGCAAGTTCAATTTTCACAGCATATACTATAATATGATGAATCGTGAACACGGTGAATAAAGATTTATTTATCAATGGTGGCTTTGCGTTGGTTAACACTTTACTTTTTCTCATTATTAGTAAATATATAGTCTAGGCGCGTAATGTTTTATTTATCTCTGGAAATAATCAATGTCAATGCGTTGATGTAACAGACGTGCGAGGTCCAATCCAACTCATTCGATAGTACCGGGTCGCGGAATAAACCTTAAGACACCGGGAAATGAACAGCAATAATTATTTAGATCAAAAAGAAAGAGATGCGTAGAAAAAAGACATCAACGAACCTTTGTATCTATTTAACAACCACAATAGCTTGAGCCCTGAGACCAATAACCAGATAATTTTTTTTATAGCTATTTGTGTGGCACTGCTGGACAAGAGAGAATATAACATTTAGATTAGTTTTCTTAAATTATGTTTATTTAATTATATTCTATATTATTAACATATTTGAATGGGTCGTTCGCAAGTCGTCCCATTTGAATGCTACAGCTTATTATTTATTATTCATAAAGTTATCGAGCTCTGTGACTTGGGTATGATTTTCCACTAACGACTGTCTGATATGAAAGCCTTTCCTTAAGATGCATCCACACCGCAGTTACATTTTGTAAAGTGTCCAGGTGTCCGTTGCCTGAAGAATTTGAATGTAGCTGAAAGTTATTATTATTATCAAGCAGAGTCCGAGGCCACCGAGGTACCTACGTTAATTCTTGGACTATTTTGTACTTGCCCCTACCTATGCATTACTCACCCGCAGCAGGATTTCTGAAGAAGGTCTGCCTGCATAATATGCATATTCTTCAAAACGTCACCTCCAACCCCGGATACTCATCCCTTATTCGGGGAAGCGATAAGATCTCTTGGTCTTATAGCTCGATGGCCAACGAAAAAAACTATTTGTTATATTTTTAACCGACTTCCCAAAAAAGGAGGAGGTTATATGTTTCGATGTATGTATGTTTTTTTTTTATGTATGTTCGCCGATTTCTCCGCCTACAGTGGACTGATTTCCGAAATTGTTTTTTTATTCGTAATGGTATATACCCAAGTTGGTCCCATTTTAACCACGTCAGAATCTGTTCGATAATTTTAAAAATACCTAACAAAATATAAAAATACCAATATTGCATTATAGAGCAAAAGCCCGCGATAGCATGCCTTTACTTACTTTATTAAAACTAAAGATTTTCTGTGTATGTTCCCAACATAGAAATAGCGATTAGCGACTATAAAAGTTGGATCATGATAACTTAGGCAGATTTTTTTAGCAATAACATTTAAAGTGGTAACTCAATTTCCTTAAAGTAAAGTTTTTTAAAGATTTTATTCCTAATAATATAAGAAATCACGCCACCCATTGCCAGGCAATTGGTGCAGATATAAACCCCTGCTAGACATTGTATATATAACTTTACTAAATTATAGTTATATTTATTTTATTACAAAAGCTGAATTTAATTTTACTTTGGAAGGCCCCAAGGGTGCTTTTTATACCTATAAAAATCATCCTTGCTTTGCTTGCTATAAAATTACCTGCATAAGCAACTAAGATCCAAACTTCATACCTAGTCGCTAATATTTTTACCCGTATATACCACGCAGAAAAACATTCAGCATTTTTAAAATAAGGAAGGTTTGGTCGTCGCGAGCTCACGGTCTATTTATGTGCCAAAAATAATAGACAATTTGACATGTTCTGACATTTCAAATCAAACTGACATAAAAAGTTTCGAATTCTTAATTCTTTATTTTCGGCCAGCAGTGAAAGAAAAGTTTAAGTTTTTATTAAAGAAAATAGGTGTAGAAGAACTAAAAATGATAAAATAAAACTTTTTTACCAAAAAAAATGAACCGACTTCCATCATAAAACTTAAAAACATGAAATAAAAATAAAGAAACAATAAAGAAAAATGTATTAGCATGCTACCTACTGAATGAGGTGAAGTCGGTGCCAAATTGAATATTAAATAATCTAAATTAACATTAGAATCATGTATGTATACAAAATGCCTAGCTAGACAATTACATAGTCCTGCACTTGGCACCGACTTCACCTCATTCAGTAGGTAGCATGCTAATACATTTTTCTTTATTGTTTCTTTATTTTTATTTCATGTTTTTAAGTTTTATGATGGAAGTCGGTTCATTTTTTTTGGTAAAAAAGTTTTATATTAATTTATGTTATTGGACGCGATGTGATTAATACCTTACAACAAAAAGTTCCTTAAAACAATGTATAGTGTCCTAATGTTAACGTGTTGCGCCACAAAAATTAACGATTTATTCTTCGTACGGCCTGAACCTTCGGCCCACATTTCAAAAAATTCTCAGTTTGTCCTAAACCAGAATTGTATTCTCACTCCGTCCCAAATTATTTTTACTTTTAAAGTATAGTCAACAAAAATAAAGTATTTGAGATATTTTTAAAGAATAATTTTGTAATAAAACTATTTCTTCATATTGATGTTATTAGTATTAGTTTAAAATTTTCTTTCGTGGAGTACACGAAGAGAGTTAATAGTTAAATCTTTACGAAAATTACGCTGACGGTGGAGTATGAAATTCGGCACGGTAAAAGTTTATATGGAAAAGACGTACAGAAAGCTTTTGAATTAATTATTTAATAGGTATTGGTCGAATTTCAATTATTAGATGACCTCTAGTATGTAATAATTTGTCACCTTTTTTACTGACAGTACATTTGGCTCATACAAAAAAAATGGGCCGTAGAAGGAATATGAATTAGAATAGAGGGAGAATAACATAATAAAAAAAAATAGTTTGGGCCGAAGTAAGCATATAGTTTGGTACGAACCGAGACTTTTTGATTCGGGCCGTAACAGTGTGGGCCGTACGAAGAATAAATCAAATTAACTGCGTTGTGGATTTACCTTTACATGCAAAAGCTTGTGACGTCGTTGCTACCTATCACCAATTACATTAATTGGTGTAATTCAATACTACCCTTTCCGCTTCGTAGCCGCAGGCTCCGTGCACTCCTCAATGCACTATCTTCCAATTATGCTATATCTGACAAGGACGATTTCGGCTCCCATACAATGCAACTCCTATTATCTCGTCAACAGTATCGCCGCATCCGCACGGTGCAACACCTACGTGTTCCATAATAGGGATGTCAATATTCACATTTTTTAATTATTATTAAAGTCCCGGAGGTTTCAATTCAATTTAAGTACACATTATCTGTGGTGAGTGTTATGACAGTTGCAACGCACATGCGTGCTGGTTCCGAGCCAATAGACCAATAACAGATTTTACCATTTTGGTATTTCGTACATACCAATTTGAGTAATATTTTGTTGGATAAAACTTTAGTAGCAAAAATGTCAAGCAACACCGATGATACTGATCAAGAAAAGCGTACGACAAATGTTACCAAGACTTTATGACTTCGAAAATGAACAAAAAGGATAACTCATTTTCCGAAAACGTTCACCACATTATCATTTTCTACCTATAGCCATGAGATTAAATAAAGTAGTGTATGCAACTGCATATAATTAGGTATTGAAACACTCGTGTAATCTCATTTTTTTTAATACCCTCTATTATATGACAGTTGCATAATAATTAAAGGTTCATATAAACATGAACCCTAAAATTGTATTCTTTTCTGTCGTGTGATAAGAAAGATATGAACCTCTTTGGCCTTTTACTATCACCATCTCTAACTTACACTCTACAAAACTGCGTTTTACAAGAAAGACAAGACAAATAAACTAAGTACTTTCTTGGTTTTTGACCGGATTTCATATCGGTTAATATTTTTCGATATAGCAGCAGTAACATCCCTATTTTTCTCTACTGCACACACCTGAAGGTATATTTGTATTCGTATTAATATTGGTCGTAATGGTCCTTTGATGCGTGAAATCGTAATCCTGTGTTAGCCGAACTCCGGGAGTATTGGAGGGTGGGTTGGGTATATAAAAAATTATTAATGGAAAACACTAACGGCCCTCGCTAAGCACCAAAATTGTGGGTCCGATAGACACAAACACAAAAGCGCTCAACATACCCAGAATCGTAGACAAATATCTGTGAAAACTAGGACATGTATTTACCCGGCCGCGCTGGGAATCGAACACTGGATCTCCAGATCGGGCGTGCGGGCCTGAGCAAAGTTTGATGGAGGAGATGAAAAACTAAAAACGTTTCTATGATACGATCTTTTCTATTTATTAAAAAACTTCAGTTACCGATTTTTTTTAATTTTCTCAATATTCATAGCCATAATACAAGGAAACAGTTTTTCCACTTTAAATCTTTATAAATTGGTCATATCAAGAGCAGTTTGATGTAACATTAAATAAATAATAAATAAAACATTTTTACTTTTAACAAGCTACTTTAATTGGTTTTCGTAGTCCCTGTAAAACTTGAACGCGTTTATAATTCATTTGCCGAGGTTATAATTTTATACTAACCACGCAGGTTTAAAAATAGCAGGTTCCCAAATGCAGTGACTGAAAATTCTTACGGCATTTCATCCCCTAAACACGCGAATAGTCCCTTTCAGCAGAGAGAAAGGTACACTCACACAAAGCAATGGCGATGTGTGTGTAAACTTTCACCGAACGGTTCACGTACGTGTTGCTAGAGTACACACTGGTTTGCGCCGGCTCAGTTAAAGGATAATTGACGAGAGATTTTCCTCTGTATGTAGAATTATCTACTCGTGTACTCTAAACGCAGTGTGTTTTTGCAGAGAGTACCCCTGCGACCACTACACGGCGATTATCAACGTGACCCTCATGTGCACCGGATGCCCCAGGGCGCCGGTCCACGAGAGCGCCTTGCAGCTACTCCAACTCCTTGACAAGAGGTTCTTCGGCACAGTAGGTCCCCTCCCCTCTGACGACGACAGCGGTAAGTCTATTCTTAGTTAACGTATCATCATGGCCGATGGTCGTGACCGTAGAATTCCGAATAAAAGTTATAGAAGTTGAATAAATATACAGGCACAAATTACACAGACAATGGCGCTTTTATGTCCCCGTACACATAATGCGAGACTTCCACACGAATTTGCATTTTAAATTACGTTATCGTGCTTTAGTGTGAGACAGGCATTTCGTATTCTCCTTCTTTACGTGTCGATGGCAATTCAGAACAACACAGATCATATTTTGCCGAACCACTTTCTTGGTATCATCAAATACTATATAAACTCGGAGATTAGTATTTGGTATCATTTATACTCGTGACTGTCATAAAGTCAGCCAGAAATTCTCGTACTAAAAGACAGCAAATGACATTTCTTTTTGGTTTATTCCGAGTTCTGTGGTCGTGGCCATCAGAAACCGCAGCTCTCATTACTCTGAATGCAATGCGGTCCTGTGCCTATCTTGGTCTATTATTTCATTGATAAATCTGTGGTCTCGATAGCGCTACAACAAGATTTTAGATTGACTCGAATATTTTAAAGATTTTATTACAAATGTACAGAAATCATCACGTGCTTATTTCTTGGTTAGTTACGGTGTTTCAATGGCAAGCGTGTCTATTTTGTTTATCCGCAGTCACTTGCATCAAAATGTACTGGGTTCGCGCGCGGGGATCACTTTTTTGACAGCCAGTTAAATTTTTCGATCGCGATCGATCTCTTTGGTGATTGACTAACAATATCCACTTTTCAAATTCAAATCACTTTCAGTGTTTACAGGGAACCAACTTTATATTCTTGTATATAATTATGTGTTAAAAAATAATAATTTGGATACCATTCCGTATCCCAAAGCCGCGATCGTCATTCAACTTCGCAAATTTGTAGCAAAAAATTACTAATTTTTTTTGCTCTTCCGTACATATTAAGTTATTAACCGATCATCCCGTACAAGTTTCCCTGTATGTATGCCTGCTTACCTGCAAACATAATTTAGTTGCCTGTACATATATACCTGCCCTAGAAACATAATATAGTTTTTTGTATAGTATATATATTAAATAAGCATATTAGACCACACGTATATCAATTACTTATTGCATTCATATTGTACGCCCGGCGGCGGCGTGCCTTGGATCCAGTCAGATATGTTATTGGCGCTGCCATTTATTTCATTTGGATATACTAATTAATCTAGTGGAAGCGTTGGTTGAGACCCAGTCCGGAAAAAACAAAATTTTTAACCTTTTTATTGATCTGGTTTTGAAAGATAAGCCAAAATTGCGTATACCAGATATAGATCATTGCAGAGTCGAAGGTTAGTTACATGTAATGTATAATTTGTACAAAGTAACACCAATCTTTGGGTCTTCTAATCTGATCAAGCCAGAAGATAGTCTTCAGCAGGTAAGGTATGCATGTTTCCATATTTACCCACTAAGTCCACTCACATTGGTAAAAATACTATAACATATAAGATGGATTCTCAATTTGGTGCGAAGATACTCGTATAACCGTTACGTCGCAAAATGCCCCCATGCCTATATTGCACATGTCAATGTCAAATGCAGGCTCAAACGAGTTTTGTTATACATACGAGATACCGCATCTTCGCTCATGTATACAGGTGACTTTTTAGCTTTAGTTCGATTTTACAATGTATTATGGAATTACGAAATTTTAAGTTCTTATTTCACTATTTTCTTTTGATAGTTGTATTCCGTGTACTTGAGCATATTGCGAAAATTTAGCTGGTGTTAAAAAAGTCACCCTGTATAGAATTAAACAAGCATGCTGGATATTCGTCTACCCACGCTGATGAGACATATTGATCGGTTGCCAATTTATATTTTGTCCATGATATTTACTCATATTATATTCTTATTATGATGTTATTTTTGTCGTCTTGTCATCATTAGGTGTCATTAGTAAATTAGTTGATAAATCCGTAGACATTACTCATATTTGCTAAAAAGCGGGTAATAACTCGGTGCGGTATCCGGCTAGATGTAGGTATAGGTAAGTCTGTAACGACGGTAAAGTTTTGCGAAAATGTCTACAGTCAATTAAATAAAGACAAAGATTTATACAGGTCCTCAGTTTATCTTGAATTATTCAGGAGCTTCGCCACTGCTTGACCTAATTTGAAAAGGTAAGAAAAATATGAACCAACCATGAAACAACCATTCAAACTGTGCCATGATACTCAAATCGGAGCGGAGTCTAGTCATATTGAAATAAGGATTCCTTTTATAAGATATAGCGCCTCGGGATTATCTCCCATGAGACTTTAGGAAAAGAAGTCCGCAATGCATGTGTTGATTCATTCTGTCCTGTCTGCTCAGCGGCTGAGGCTTGATTGAGTAAAAAATGTCCAAACTTAAAATTAAATTAGTAAGATTAAATTAGTAAAAAAAAAAAACAAACGGACATTGATCCTTGTTACCGTGTGAATACATCAGAACTATCTGATTGTGAGTTATTATTTTATTTTTTACACAATTTATCAATTTATT